>CAKNYM010053500.1:1880440-1977186 GCA_932195095.1 Andricus curvator | reverse complement strand
CTAAAGTACTGTAAAAAACCAGACTTCCCCGGAGAAGATGTGTTTTTGACACCTGGTGCATTGGTTCAATCTCGTGTCTTCGAGGAACCTACTCAAGGGTGTGATGTCCGGAGTTCATCACCGGAAGTCAAACCTAATCCAAAATTAGTTCGTAGAAATTTTTGTAGAATTTCCGTATGGAATTTCCACATGGAATTTCCACATGGAATTTCCACATGGAATTTCCGTAGAACGCTTTCCGTAGAATTTTTTCACGTGGGATACTTCCGGGATGTAAGAATAATTCATCTAAAATGCAAATAACAATATTCAAAATAGTCTCTATAGGTTTGAAAAGCAATAGAAAAAAATGCAAGGCTGTGCATTTAAACGAAATAGCATCAAATTATAACTTCAGATTAGGGAACATCTATTAATTACGAAAGGATGATTTTTGAAATTTTAGACCCCCTATTGTAAGGATTCATAAGAATTTTATGACCCCCTCCCTTCTTACGTAAGATTTTGTACTTTTACTCAACACGGAAAATAGTATATTTCGATACAAGAGGCCGCATGGGCTGTTTGCTCACTGCGAGTGTGAAAGCCTCGTGTATCGAATAATATTTTTCTTTACAAATGACAATGCAGACAATCGCGATATAGTATATTTCGATACAAGAGGGCAAATAGGTGGTTTACTCACTGCGAGTGTGAAGGTCCAGCACTCGCCTTCGTGTTCCTGCTGTGCCTTCACACTCGCAGTAAGCAACCGCCCGTCACGCCTCGTGTATCGAATAATATTTTTCTTTGAAAATTAAAATGCAAAACCTGAGATTACCTATAGTAATCCTTACTGGCCCAACACGATGTTCACATAGTATCTTTTCACGCCGCTAGATGGCACTAGTAGTAAAAGCGGCGAGCAAAATGTTTTGGTAACCATGAAGAGCATTTTGCTCACCGGTGAAACCATTTTGCTCACCGGTCTTGGGGATTTTGCTCATCATGTTCGCGCTCGATGCGGAATCGACAATAATTTGTGATGCCTGTAAACTGTGGCCAATCAAGGGTTTTGCATATATATGTAAAGAAAAATAAATTTTTAAAGCCAGCTTAGTAGTTTCCATGATGCTTTCACATCGAATCGGTTTTCATAATTTGAACAAAAAATTATGTAAGACAGTCAACTTTTTTCCCCGTGAATATATTAATTATTTCAAGGGATGTTAAGGTATTTCAAAAGGGGTACCAAAGTATTTCTAAGAATTTCAAAACTTTTTCGGAGTTTAAGGAAATTTCCAAAGCTTCTTTGGGATTTCATGAGATCTCAAGGAGTTTCAAAAGATATGAAGGGATTACAAAAGTTTTAGGATATTTCAAACGATTACAAAGGATTACGAGAGGTTTCACAGATTTCAAAATATTTAGAAAGATTTCAAGAATTTGAAGAAATTATCTAGTACAATTTCCGAGAGAATTTCAATTTTTCAATGGATTTTACCATATTTTAAGATATTTCCAACAGATTTTACTGGAAAAAGAGTTTACTGGATTTCATAGGATTTTAAGATGTACCGAAATATTTTCACGAATTTTAAATGATATCAGGGCATTTTAATGAGATTTCAAAGATTTTAACGGATTCTAAGAGATATAAAGAAGTTTTTTAATGATTTTAAGGGATTTCGCGTAATTTTAATGGCTTTTGAAAGAATTTTATATATTGTAGCGGATATCAAGAGATTCGGAAAGATTCAAAACGGATTTTAAAGAATTTGATGAAATTTAAAGGGATTTCCAACATTTCAAGAGATCTCATGATATTTTAAAATATTTCACGGAATTTAAAAGATTTTAACCAATCTTGAGAGATTTTAAGGGATTTCTACGTATTTTAAACGATTATAAGGGATTTTGAAACTTTTAATCGATTTCAAAGATTCTCACAATTTGTAAAGGGATTTTAAGCGATTTCAAAATGAGTCAATGGATTATCCGAAGATTTTAAAGGATTTACAGAGATACCGAACTATGTTCACGAATTTTGAAGGCTATCAAGAGATTTTAATGAGATTTTGGAAAAGGGATTTAAAGAGATTTCAAAAGATTTTAAAGGATTTTTAGAGATTTTAAAATGAGTCACTGGAGTTCAAAGTGTTTCATAAGATAGCGAAGTATGTTCACAAATTTTGAAGGATATCAGAGGATTTTAATGAAATTTTGAAGATTTGCAGGGATTTAAATGAGATTTTGAAGCTTTGCAGGGATTTAAAAAGATTTCAAAAGATTTCAAAGCATTTCAAGAGATTTTAAAATGAGTAATTGGATTTCAAAGGATTTCATAAGATAGCGAAGTATGTTCACGAATTTTGAAGCAGATCAGAGGATTTTAATGAAATTTTGAAGATTTGAAGGAATTTAAAGAGATTTCCAATTTTTTAAAAGGATTTTAAAGGATTTACACGTATTTTAAATGATTATAAGGGATTTTATAGGATTTCAAAGATTCAAATCAATGTCAAGGATTTCCACAGTTTTAAAGTGTTTTAAGGTATTTCCAGGTAGAATCAATCTTTTTAAACTGATTTCAAGACATTATGTACGATATCCATGGAATTCAAAAGATTTCAAAGAATATTCACATTATTTAGACAATTTTGAAGGTTTTATAAAATTTTCAAAAGAAGTCACGTGATTTAAAAGGATTGCAAAGATTTCCAGGAATTCCATGAGATTTTATTAAAGGTGTACACTAGATTTCAAGAATGGTTTAACTCCTCGACTCTATATTTATTGAAAGTATGTAATATGAAATATTACATAATAAAAAATAAATAAAGTAAATAATAATATAGTGTAATAAATTTAAAATTTAGAGCTTTTTCGGGTTTCAATCGTGTGCAAAACTACGAATCTTGGCAAGATTCGTAGTTTTGCACACGATTAAAACCCGAAAAAGCTTTAAATTTTAAATTTATTATAATGAATCATCGTGAGAGCATTAAATTTATTAATAATATAATGTGTATAATATTATAACAAATAAGGATTCGTAAGATTTTCCGGGGGGGGGGCGGCCTTCTAAAAATAATTATGGATGCTGCCATATCGAAAAATGTATACTTCTTTTAAATCCTTCTGAATGGTCCAAAAAACTCGAAATTTCGATATTTTCATTATTCTTGGCTATCCGCAACGCTCATTGGCCACACACTATTACGCTCAGTGCAAGTGATCAGGAATTAGGTATTTTCACTTCGACCATCAGCTAACTTCACTTCGGTGAGTGCTGAGGGGAAAACAATGGACCAAATGCATGGGATTTTTTTAAAAGAATTATTTAATGAAATAATAAAATTATAATAATTATTATTCATTACAAAGATATTATAAAAATAAAGTTTTGTCCCATGCATTTGGCCCATTGTTTTCCATTCAGCACTCCACGAAGTGAAGTTAGCTGGTGGTTAAAGCGAAAATACCTAATAGTGCATTTTATTTAATTTTTCTAAATTTAAAAATAAAATTCAATTAAATATCAATTTTCAAATAATGGAGTGCAAATTTTCTAGTTTTGTTTTAAAATCAAGAGGACACGACGGATGATAATCGAGCCTATTTTTGCGCTCCGCATGGGTGAAAATCTGTAAATATTGGGCTCAATATCTTGCAAAGTAGTAGAATAATATTAAACTTTGAAAAAGTTGTTTGAAAAACATAAAAATTTTGTAAAAAATTGGCAGCGGTGGGATTCGAACCCACGCCTCCGAGGAGACTGGTGCCTTAAACCAGCGCCTTAGACCGCTCGGCCACGCTACCATATGTTAAATTTTCATTAGACAGAGATTCTGTCAAATGTGCTACACTCTTCACGTTAGATGCAGTATTTTTAGACTTTCACCTCGTGTGAATGTTCTCTATACGCACTGCACTCAAGCCTTTCACTACGGAGCATATTTCAATACTCAGCGACTTTTTTCTTTGATAATATAATCCAAAAACGAAAAGAGTGTTTTGAGGATGGACAACATTAGGGTGGTCCAAAAATGCATTGCAAAATTTTTTTTCACCCTAGAGGGCAAGTTCCCCCCCACCCAAAAAAAAAAGTTTCCATTTCCGGAGAAAAAAATCCATAATTTTTTTTTTTCGAAATTCGAATATTAACACGTGCCACCGGGCACTTCAAAATCCCATTTAATTAACATGGGGAAATTTTTGATTTTCGAAAAATTGAACTCATACTTCAGGGTTTGATCGAAACGTGCCAAACTTTTTAGGGATTGAAGAGGAGTACCTATGAAATAAAAGCATACTAAAAACTTTTATTTTTAACCCACCCTAACCCCCCCCCCCCAACAGCGCCCCAAATATGACCCAAAAATCAAAAAACTACATTTTTACGTATTATTGTTACTTTTTAGCGATTTCCGTCGTCTTTTTCATACGAATAATTACTAATGGACAACTTGAATATTTTCCATGAATTTTTAAACAATTTTTAATTGTTTAAACAAATGTAACTTATTTAAACAATTATTTATTCCTTACTTATTATTTATTCTCAAAATTTCTAAAAATTGACCCAGAGATGTCCACTTTTTTCTCAAATTGGTATCCTATGCTACTTTTTGTTAAATAATTATATAATTTTGATACATTTCTTTTAATTTTTAATAAATTTCTATTTGTTTAAACAATTTTGATTTGCTTAAGCAGTTTTTTTTCGATAACTTTAAAAAAATAAAATAAAATAAAATACATATAATTATTTTTCTGACTGTATAGTGTATAGAAAGAATATATTAACCATTTTTTAATTTTTTAAACAAATATAATTTGTTTAAACAATTATTTTTTCAAAAATATTTTTAAATCGTATTTTCTGAATTAAACATAATATTGATTGATTGCGAGGAGTAATAAATTCTGCTAAAAACTTTGTTTTATTGTTTATACAATTATTTATTGTTTTTTTTTTCAAATTTCCTTCAAATTGAGTATGGATGGTTTACATCTTGTTTGGCGCATTATTAAATAAATCATGAAAGTCATAATAAACTTTAAATTATAAAAGTGTATTTATTATTGCTTTCTTCATATTTTTAAAATATTTATCATAATTATATGATAAAAAAGCACATTCACTAATGCAAATTATGATTCAAGTTGTAATTATATTTCATTATAGAATTTGAATGTCTTATGAATATCAATCTGACATACTGGAAGACACAAAAAATATATATTTAAATATATTTACGAAAATAATTTCATGTTTAATATTTTATATTATTGATCCACATTTTTTAATAGAAAACTGCTTGAACGAATAAAAATTGTTTAAACAATAACACGACGTTTTTAACAGAATTTACTACTCCTCGAAATCATTTTATATTATGTTTAATTCAGAAAGTACGATTTAAAAAATATTTTCGGAAAAATAATTGTTTAAACAAATTATATTCGTTTGAACAATTAAAAAATGGTTAATATATTCTTTCTATACACTATACAGTCAAAAAAATAATTATATGTATTTTATTTTATTTTATTTCAAGTTATCGAAAAAAACTGCTCAAGCAAATCAAAATTGTTTAAACAAATAGAAATTTATTAAACATTAAAAGATAGGTATCAAAATTATATAATTATTCAACAAAAAGTAGCATAGGATATGAATTTGAGAAAAAAGTGAACATCTCTGGATCAATTTTTAGAAATTTTGAGAATAAACAATAAGTATTTGTTTAAATAATTACATAATGTAAAAAAAAATTACTACTTCAAACAATGACAAACTATTACATTTCAATCAGAAAATACGATTATTTTTTACATTTTTTGGGAATAAATAATTGTTTAAATAAGTCACATTTGTTTAAACAATTGAAAATTGTTTAAAAACTCATGGAAAATATTCAAATTGTCCATTAGTAATTATTTGTATGAAAAAGACGACGGAAATTGCTAAAAAGTAACAATAATACGTAAAAATGTAGTTTTTTTTATTTTTGGGTCATATTTGGGGCGCTGTGGGGGGTTAGGGTGGGTTAAAAATAAAAGTTTTTAGTATGCTTTTATTTCATAGATACTCCTCTTCAATCCCTAAAAAGTTTGGCGCGTTTCGATCAAACCCTGAGATATGAGTTAAATTTTTCGAAAATCCAAAATTTCCCCATGTTAATTAAATGGGATTTCGAAGTGCCCGGTGGCACGTGTTAATATTCGAATTTCGAAAAAAAAAAAATTACGGATTTTTTTCTCCGTAAATGGAAACTTTTTTGGGGGGGGGGGACTTGCCCTGTAGCTCGAAAAGCGTTTTTTGGACCATTTTGGAATTTTTAATTTGTTATATTCCTTTCCCACGATTAAATGCATTATTGCAGAATAACTATTATCTAATAATTGAGACATTTTGACATGAGTAAATAAGTGTTATTTGTTGCATTTAACTTTTACTAGGTGTTCATATTTTTATTTAGCCTAAATTAGAAAATTTTGTTCAGTGAAGAGAAATGAAGAAAAGAGGATCATGGAATTTTCAATTTTCAATAAATTTTTAGTTGATTTAAAGGTTCGTTCTCAGTTTTAAAAAAATGCTTAATTTTTCAATTAAATAATTCCAAATTACTCAATAATAATTTAATAATCTTTCATTATTTCTTTTTTTAATAAAAACTCTTCAAAAATAATATGTTTTGCATGGTGGCGTGTAGAGCTTTTTATATTAAAATAATAATTAATTATTAAACATGGCTTGTGTAGAATTTTACGGTATAAAGTTTAACCGTGTTATCTAAAAATGAATTTGAATTTTGTGTAGAGGTTTTTAATCATTATTCAGGAAGCGTCCATTAATTACGTAAAGCTTTTACGGGGGGTGCGGGGTCTATGGATCATTACTTGGGGGTGGAGAGGGGTAAAGAATTTCTTACGTAAATTTCTTCTTTCTAATTATTTGTATTTATACATTCTGATCAGAGAAGGTATTAGATTTGTGTAAAATTTGGGGGGGGGGGCCCCGCCGGTTTTTCAAAGGTGCACGTTTTGAGACCTTATAAACCCAAAAAACCGGTTTTCGCGAATGTGTCCTACTGTCTGCCTGTGCTTTTGTGTGTGCATGTATGTGTATATGCATGTATGTATTACTGTAGATTTTTAGTTTGTTAACACGATAAATTTCGAAATAATTGACAGATTGGATTGGCCTTTGGTATACTCTTTTATTGTCATAAACTGAAGGTCGAGTTCGTTAGCCAGCCATTTTAGATAAAAATTCAAAAAGTTAGAGCATTTTCAAAAATTTACAGACCACTTTTTTTTAGATTTAAAAATTCTATTCGCGGCTATTCTTAGTACTCAGAAAGACGAACGATTTATCCTTACGACTTTTTTTCAAAAAAAAAAAAATTCAAAAAAACAAACGAAAATGATCATTTTAAGCTAAACAACGCACGACATGAAAAAAGTCAAGAGAAGAAAAACTTTGATTTTTGGACACCCTATAAGAATGTCATTACAACTTTCTGAGTTTTTTTTTTGAAAAATTGAAAATTCAAACTTCGAACATACAAAAAATAATGAAAAATCAAAAATAATCCTAATTTACGGTCAAACTATGCAAGACACGAAAAAAGATGAATGGACAAAAATTGTATACCCAAAAAAAGATCTACAAATTTGTTTGTATTTAATTCTTAATAGTACGATTAGTTTTTGTTTTGTTTGTAAAAAACAAAATAAAAAATTAACATAATAAATTTTTGGGCAAATTTTTTTTGGCAAAAAATAATAAAATAATAAAATTTTTGGAAAACGACGCAAGGTACGAAAAAAGACGAATAGAAAAAAAAATTCATTCAAAAAAGATCTACAAATTTGTTGGGAATCACTTTTTGATAGGACGCGTAGTTTTTGTTTTAATCGTAAAAAAACAGCATTAAAAATAAAAAAAATTAAACTTTTGGACAAACGACACAAGCTACGAAAAAAAAAACTGAACAAAATTTGTTCACCCAAAAAAGAGATAGGATAAGTAGTTTTTCTTCAAATCGTAAAAAATAAAATTGAAAATAAAAGAATTAAATTTTTGGACAAACGACACAAGCTATGAAAAAAATAATAGACAAAAATTGCTCACCCAAAAAGAGCTATACAAATTTGCCATCAATAATTTTTTTATAGGAGCGTAGTTTTTGTTTTAATCGTAAAAAATACACCAAACACTCGATTTCAGTCCAGTGACGGGGGTTGTCTTCAAATTGTTTTGGTCCCAAATCAGGGGGGTCCAAACGAGAGAAACCGGGGGGACTGAAACCGATAGTTTGGTGTAGCATTAAAAATAGAAAAATTAAATTTTTGGAAAAATCACTCAAGGGACAAAAAAAAATGAAAAGACAAAAGTTGGTCAACAAAAAAATATCTACAGATTTGTTGGCAATCACTTTTTGATAAGACGCGTAGTTTTTGTTTTAAACGTAAAAAAATGAAAATAAGAGAATTAAATTTTTGGACAAACGACCCAAGCTATAGAAAAAATTAATTAATTTGTCATTATTAATTTTTTTATAGGACAGTAGTTTTTGTTTTTGTCGTAAAAGGTAGCATTAAAAATATTTAAAAAATTAAATTTTTGGAAAAACCACACAAGAGACGAAAAAGAAATGAAAAGACAAAAGTTGTTGAACCAAAAAGATCTACAAAATTTGTTATAAACTTTTGTTATAAAAATACATTTGAAATTTCAAAAATGAACATTTTAGAAAAACGACACAAGCTACAATAACATTTTATTTAATAAAATGTTTCGCCTAAATTGTATCTACAAATTTTCTCAGAACCACCTTATACGCTAGGATGCGTATTTTTGGTTTAAATCGTAAAAAATAACATTGAAAATGAACAAATTAAGTTTATGTAAAAACGACACAAGTTGCAATAAAATGTATAATAACACAATTGTTTTTTTTTCATAGGATGCGCACTTTTTTCTAATTATAAAAACAAGACAATAAAAATACGTCTGTTGCGATACCAATGCATATTATGAATTGTAATAATATACATTTATTGAAATGATATACATTTTTCAGGGTAGCTGAGAATAAAAATTAGTGCAAAATAAGGAACAAATATTAAAGTCATCATGATAAATGAAATTTGTACTTTATTTTGCAATATCTGAATAAGCCATCCCAGGCCGAATATAGAAAAATTCGCATTGTGGACAAAATCGAGTGCGAAGCACGAGATACGTGATGACAATGTGTTCGTTAAAGCCGAAGGAGCTTTAACAAAAGAGAATTCACAATCACCAAATTACAGTTGTCGATACTTTGACCTTTAATTTCAAAAGGTCTGTGCACAAATGTGAGAGAAGTACAAAGACCGAGCGCGAAGCGCGATAACCAAATGTGGCGCGCTCAGCTTGCGAGTCGTGCGCGCAGCGCGCGATGATAATATGCACGCGTCGCATGCAGATTTTTTTTTCTTCATATTATGTAATATTTTCAGGGGCGGCGGAGCACCTGTTGCTTGTGTTGAATAATCCACATATGAGCCCTACCATTTGTTGAAAATCCACATATGGGATCGGAGATCCTCGAAACCCCCTCTCAACAATTTTGTTCACTCTTTTACAATTTACGACTGCATTGCACTCGTGCATGCAGAATACGTGTCAAAGCGTTTCAAATTTTTGCGCGGATATGCTGCCAGGACTCTCGAAATACAAAACGAGCGGCAGTCTTCGCAAAAAGTCCTACATAAATTTTGTACATTTTAAAAAGATAGTTCAATGTATAAGCTAAAATGAAATTTTTTAAATGCACTACCCCCCCCTCCCCCTTCCCTCTCCGCCCTTCTCCTAGATTTCAAATTCCACATACGGCCTGGGCCTGTTCCGCCGCCCCTGAATATTTCATATAACATACGTCCCAAAATATAGAGTCGAGGAGTTAACCATTCTTGAAATCTGGTGTACACCTTGAATGAAATCTCGTGCAATCCCTGGAAATCTTTGTAATGCATTGAAATCCTATGATTTCTTTTGAAAATGTTATAAATCCTTAAAAATTTTCTAAATAATGTGAATATTCTTTGAAATCGTTTGAATTCAATGGGTATCATAGATAATATCTTGAAATCCCTTTAAAACGATTGAGCTCCCTGGAAATACCTAAAAACCCTTTGAAAACTGTGAAAATCCTTGAAATCTTTAAAATGCCATAAAAATTCCATATAATTCTTTAAAATATATAGAAATCCCTTAAAATCTTCAAAAATAAATTTAGAATCTTATGATATCTCTTTAAATCTTTGAAATTCCTTTAAAATCCATTAAAATCTTCAAATCCGTGAGATTTTTCCAAATTTCTTGAAATCCCTTATCATATATTATAATCCATTGAAATCTTTCAAACCCCATTACATCTCTTGAAAACCGTTAAAATCCACTGATATCCTTCAAAATTCGTGAACATATGAACTTCGGTATCACATACAAATCCTTTAAAATCCTCTGAAATCCAGTGAAATCTCTAAAAATCCCTTAAATCCCTTTAAAACTGTGAAAATCTGTTAAATGGCTTGAAATGTTTAAAATCCTATAAAAATCCTTTATAATCCTTCGAAATCCGTAGAAATCCATTAAAGGTCTAAAAATCGAATTAAATCTTCGCCATTTCGTGAAATATTTCAAAATCTTAGGATATCCCTTGAAGTGTTTGAAATCCCTTTAAATTTCTCTAAAAATCGTCAAAATCCGTGCGAATATTTCCGAATCTCTTGAAAACCCGTACAATATATTTAAATCCATACAATCTTTGAAAACCCCTTTATATCTCTTGGAATCCGTTAGAATCCCTTAAAATCCATTAAAAACCTTTGAAACCTTTGCGAATATTTTGAAATCTCTTCAAATCCCTTCAAATCTTCGAAATCTGATTAAAACTCCTTAATAACCTTCAACATTCGTGAACATATTCTTTAAAATCCTTTGAAATCCTTTGAAATCCAGTGACTTATTTTGAAACAGTACCTTCAAATCCCTTAAAATCCCTTAAAATCCTTTCAAATCTTTGCGAATCTTTTGAAATCTCTTTCAATCCCTTCAAATTTTCGAAATATAATTAAAATCCCCTGATATTCTTCAAAATTCGTGAACACACTTCAGTATCGCATAAAATACTTTAAAATCCTTTAAAATCCATTGAATTATTTTGAAATCTCTCAAAATACATATAAAACTGTGAAAATCCTTGAAATCGCTTAAAATCTTCAAAAACATATAAAAATCCGTTATGATCCTTTAATATCCGTAGAAATACCTTAAAATCTCTAAAAATCGATTTAAATCCTTGAAATTCGGTGAAATATTTTGAAACCTTTCGAAATCTCCGGAAATCTTTGAAATCCCCTTAAAATTCACTGATATCGTCAAAATCTTTAGGAATCTTTCAGAATGTCTTGAAATCCTTTACAATATATTAAAATACATTATAGTCTTTTAAAAGCCATAAGTTATTTTTACTGATGAAATAGTAAGTTTTACTTATTCGTCCGTAGAGAGTAACTGATTCATAGCTAGAATTTAGTCAATGATTGAAATTAGCAAAAATTGTGAGCGATTCAAATTTAGAAAGTTTGAAATTCAGTTCAATCTTTTGAAATCATACGGAATCCTCTAAGATCCGCGGATATAAAAAAAATTTCCTTGAACCAAAATAACTGGTTTCTTGGATATACATGAAAATTTGGATGTATCAAACAAAATTTGGTTGAATTAAACGAATTTTGGTTGATTCCACAAATTTGTTTTTGTTAAATCAACCAAATAATGATCCATATAAAAAAAACAACTGGTTAAAACAACCAAAAAATTTAGTTAGATCAACCAAATATTTGGCTGTCCATATAATAACCATAATCTATGGTTGAACCAACAAAAATGTTGCTGATTCAACCAAATCGTTTTCTGATTGTTGGAGTACTTTGGAATCTTTAGAAATCTCTTAAAATCCTTCGAAATCATCGAAAACTTCGTGAAAATACTTCGGTATCACATCAAATCATTTAAAATCCTTTGATATCCCGTGAAATATTTTAAAATATTTTGAAATCTCCTAAAATCCCTTAAAGTCTCTTAATATCTCTTGAAATCCGCAGAAATCGCTCTTAATTCCTTCAAATCTTTAAAGTCCGTCGAAAACCTACAGTATCTCTTGAAATCCTTCAAAATTCAGTAAAATCTTTGAAAATCTTATTTAATTCCTTAAAGTCTTTTAAAATCTTGTAAAATCCCTTGAAAAATTGATCATTTAAAATCTGTGAAACCTTTGTGCTTTTGAATCATTTGAAATACCCTAAATCTTTTGTAATAATTTAAATATTCAGAAATTCATTGAAATCTCATTAAATCCCTAAGAATCTTTGGAAACACGGTTAAATTTCGTAAAAAATGTGTGATTCATTTTCAGAAACCACCCTTGCATAATTAATGGACGTTCCCTTAAAACTTTGTCCACAGCTTTGCAGTGTCGGATTTAATTATAAAAAAATTTTCCTGTCTTTAGAGTTTTCCTGTGTACAGTTGATTTGTGTAGAATCAATGCCACCTCAAATAACCCAGTATTTTTATTTTATTTAGAAAATCGATAATTGAGTACACTATATACGCTCAGATCATATTATAGGTATTTGATTTAAAATGCCGGGAAGAAAATAAATGTCAGGTGACTCCTACATAACAAGAGGAGGAGGTTATAATAACTAGCTATAACTTCTGAAAATTATACTTTCAAACGGTGAGTTAAAAAAGTAGTTGAGAAAAAAAAAATTTAATTTGATCTGTCTTCTGATTGTAGGAAGCCACTAACAAGCAAGTACTTAATTTATCATTTAGTATACTTTAGGATTTGGGTCGCGCGTGGAACGTAAGGACAACCCCATTAGGGATAAATTGATTAAATCGCGACTACTTCCACCTTAAATTAAGAAGAGGGAGACTGTTTTATGACAGTAATAAAAATTCAGATTTATTCGGCCTAATTTTTAAAAATGTTGATACTGAATTATAATAATCACGAATGTTTTCGAAATTTGTCACATCAATTTATTAATCATTTTTTAACACTTTCAAATCAGACTTTTCAGAATATAAGCCCTTTTTTCAATTTTTCATGCTGGAATATCTTGTTTCTTGTAGGGAGAAAAATGAAAAAATCCAGTTGAAGTTGGCTAATTATATTAAATTTCTCGCAGTCGAATTACAAAAAAAAACAATTTCACCTTTTAATTGATATCTCGTTTAACCAAGTCTCAACATACCAATATTTTGAGCTTTTTAGAGAATTGCTATTTCAGTAGAAAAAGGCTCGGGACCATCGCGAAATTTTCAGAGTGATTAAATGAAGAACTGATTATCATATACTTTAAGTCCTGGATTTTTTTTACTAAATTTGACAAAATTTTGCCAAATAATTAGCAGCTATTAATGTGAAAAGAAAGGAAATTAAAAAAAAATATGGAACGTGCAATAAAGGAACAATAAAGAAAATCATATAGATTAATTTTTTACCATTTTCTTTGATTATTTGTACATATCTCCAATTATTTATTGTTGCTTATGTCACTCTAGTTTATATTTTTAAAAACAATTTATAATATGGAAATCCTTTACTAAAAGTTTGACATATTCTTACTTCCTGTTAAATCTGTCGTTAAATGTATGTAGAAAAGTAGATCACCAATTGGAATCCTTTACAATACCCTACAATATTTCCAATCCTTTGAAATCTTTTAAAATCTCTTAACATTTTTCAAAGCCTTGAAAATTCCTTGGAATGTTTTAAAATGCCTTGAAATCTTGAAATAAGAAACTTCTTTAAATTTATTAAAATTCCTTGCAATCTGCTAATATATCCTAAACTCTTTAGAATTCTTTAAAATCTTACAAATGTTTGAAAATCTTTTGAAATACCTTAAAATATTGAAAATCTCTCCAAATCTATGAAATTCATTGAAATCACTCAATTCTTGTATATAAATTCTTTTAAATTTGACTAAACTGATAATATTCCTGGAAATTCCTTGAAATATTTAAAGTTCTATGAAATCCTTTGAGATCCTGGAAAATGCATTAAAAAACCTTTTTAAAGGCCTCTCGAATTCCTTAAAATTACTGAAATCATCGAAAATCTGATAAAATCCGTTATTAAAATCCTCAAAAGTACCTTGAAATCTTTTAAAATATCCTAAAACCTTATATGAGTATGTCATATAAAATCCTTCCGAAATTCTAGGAAATTCTTTAAAACGCGCATGAAATTTTTTTAAATCCCTTAATATCCTGAAAGTCCTTGGCAATTCCTTTAAATTTGTTAAATCTCTACAAAATTCTATGGAATTTTTAAGATAACCTAAATAATTTCAAATCTTTTGAAATCCCTTGCAATTTTTTAAAGCTTTCGAAAATTCCTTGGAATTTTTGAAAAAATCCTAAAATCTTTCAAATCCTTTGAAATCTTTTTAAATATCTTTAAATTCTTGAAATCTACAGAAATTCTTTGGATTCTTTTCAAATATCCTGAAATATTTAAAATTCTTTTTAAAAAAATCTGCCCGCTTCGCGGGCACATTCTCATGGCGCGCTTCGCGCGCGGCTCGCTACGCGCTCGGGCGTATTTGCATCGCGCTTTACGCTAGGCTCCTCTAGATTTTTTAACTTCGTGTTCGACATCGATGAAAAGAAAAAGTTTCTTTGCAAATATTATAAAATTATCAAAACCTCTACATATTAAGTGATTGTTAAATTTATTTTTATTTTAGACTGAAAAGGAACTTTATTTACTCAAGGTTCTATCGACCTTAAGGAACACATTCTCATCCAGACACTCGCGCTTCGCGCTCGATATTTGATTTGAAAATCATTTGAACCGTATGATAGAAACAAAAAAGTTTGAGCGCACTTACGGCGTGCGATTTGGTAAATACACTGAGCGCGCACTTTGTGCTTCGTATTATATGTTCTTCATATACAAATTACTAAATTTGTATTTGATTTCAAATGAAAAGTAATGATATAATTCAGGCGACCAATTTTATTAGTTAACATTTTATTTTAGCTTGTGCCGTTCATCAAAAAAGTTAAATTTTTCATTTTGAATATATTCTTACCACAAAAATTGATTACGGGTGTGTAAGTCTTTTTTGAATGCACAATTTTTGTTCATTTATATGTTTTCGTACCTTGCATTGTTTTTTCAAAAATTTGATTTTTTTTACTGTCAATGTTATTTTCACGAATAAAACGAAAACCACGCATCCTATCGAAATATGAGTCACAATAAATTTGTACCTCTTCCTTGGATGAACAAATTTTGTTTCGGTCATTTTTTCGTAGCTGGTAATATTCGTCTGAAAATTTGATTTTTCTATTGTCAATGCTGTTTTTTACGAATAAAACAAAAACTACGCGTCATATCAAAAAGTGAATGATAAGAAATTTGTAGATCTTTTTTAGGTGCACAATTTTGGTGAGATGATATTTTCTGGTATCTTGCATAGTTTTACAGCAAAATGGCTTTTTTGATTTTTCATTAATTTTTTGTGCGATCAAAATTTGAATTTTTTATTTTTCGAAAAATTCAAAAAGTTGTTATGAAAATATTATAGGGTGTTCAGGAATCAACGTTTTTCTCCTCTTGACTTTTTTTCATATCGTGCGTTTTTCGGCTTAAAATGTTCATTTTCGTTTGTTTTTTGGAATTTTGAAAATGCTATAACTCCAGTAATTTTTTTTTATCACGAAAAGTCATAAGAATATTTTGTTCGTCATTTTGCGTACTACTAATAACCGTACATAGAATTTTCAAATCTTCCAAAAAAGTGGTCTCAAACATTTTCAAAATATGCTCACTTTTTGGATTTTCATCCAAAATAGCTGGTTAACGAACTCGTTCTCTATTTTTGGGCCATAAAAAAGTGTGCCAAAGCTCAATCAAATCTGATCATTCTTTCGAAAGTTATCGTGGCTACAGACAGACAGACAGACAGACAGACTACAGACTACAGACAGACAGACACCTTCGTAAAAATCGTTTTTTCTAGCTCAGGGGGTCTCGAAACGTGGAGATTTGATGAAAACCGACTATGTCAAATTTTACATAAAACCAATACCTTCTCATTGGAATGAGAATGTAAAAATATAATCTTTGTAAATATCTTGAAATATTTGAAAATCTCTGTAAGTCTTTAAAATAATTCGAAATCCCTCAATTATTGTGAAAAAATTCTTTGGAATTTCATTAGAATGTTATAAAATCCCTTGAAATATCTTGAAATATTTGGAATATTGAAAATCCTCTAAAAACCTTCAGAATATTTTCAATATCTTACCTTAACCCGATGAAATTAAAAAAAATGTTGAATGGTTTTGCGGGTAGTAGTAATTTTAAAAGTTATGAAAGAACTTTCTTTTAATGAACTTCATTTTTTTACAGAATAATTAAAAAAAATCGAAATAATAATCTAATTATACCGATATGTAGTCTTTATAACGTCTTTACAATCTTGGCTTACAAAATCAATAAACTTTAACTTTGTGTATTACGTGAAAGTATCGATTACCCCCCCCCTCCATGTATAAGATAGTAACACCCCCCCCCCAAGCTGTTACGTAATTTATAGATGGTCCTTAAGTATAAATTTTTTTTTAAAATTAGACCGTAATTGACTTTGATGAAATTAAATGGAATGACCTAATGATCCTTTTTGATAGTAAAAATTATATATTTATAATTTTACAAACATGATATAAATACAACATACTTTGTATTAAATATATTATATGTTAGGGGTGTTAACAAAAGATGTCCGTATCTCAAATTGCATTTTGGATTTTTTTGTTTCTTTTGGGTTAAAAGTTATAATAATTATAATCATCTATGCCACTTACTGAGAAGTTTCTAAAATACATTTAAATTATTTTTATGATCTTAAATATACAATTCATATGAATAAATATTTAAAAATAGTAATTTTACATGTTTGTACCAATTATTTTTCATGACCATACAATTAATTTAAAATAACTTAAATGTGTATTATGGACATCCCAGCGAGTCAATAATTAATTCTTCTTTATAACATTTTTCTTCGTCATTCATGATACATTATTGCCAAAAAGTATAAATAAAGTATAGTCTATACTTTATCTATACTTGAGTATTAGGGTAGTCCAAAAATACATTGAATTTTTTTTTAAACTTTCATGCATATCGCCCGGAAGTTTGTTTGAATCCACAAAAAAACTAATGCATTTTTTGTTGAAAAAAATGATCCGTAAGCCCCATGAAGCTTAATACATATTTCCCATAAGAAAAAAAGACGTTTTTGTTAATTTTATTCAGAATCGTCAATATTAGCTGAATCGAGTTCAAACTCAACACTTATCTTCGAAATTAGCCACAGAATATGAATAACAACTCATTTTTTAAATATCACCTCCATAAGTCTATTTTATAAGCTCCCAAAAAAACCCCGAAAGTGAAACATTGGGTTTTGCGAGCTTTCATCGCGAATTCTAATTTTTCTGCGGTTATTCAATACAAATTGTTTATAATACATAAAATACTACTTTCTACTGATAACTAAATGTATATATAAATTGTTTAAAAAATTTATAATTACCTTTAGCAATTTCCTCTTAGAGTGAGGTAATAATTATTCAAGTTAACATAAATAATTGTTTTAACAATTTATTATCATTTATCACAATATTCTCTTGGAATAATGCTAGAAAATTGCAGTTTTTTCTATAATTTTCCACGTTTTATCCAATTTTTAATTATTGTGAGGTAATAATTAATGCAATTTAACAAATCTAATTGTTTGAATAAATTATTATTGTTTATAACTATCTTCTGCTATAGTAATGGTAGATAGTTGCGGTTTTTATTGCAAGTTAACAAATAGTATTGTTTGAACAATTAATTATTATTTATAACAATCTCTTTTTTTTCGTGAATATATTTTTCTGAAATAAAACAGATATTTGTAAAATTGTTGTCTGACTTTAATTCCCTTCTTATTAGAGACGAAAGTCGGAAACAATATTTACAGAGTACCGGAAATAATTTCCTGACTGCAGTAAGTCTATCTTGTCCCGCGAGATGATATAATCAATTAATTATTCCATTCTTGGGTTTCATCTCTACTATGAGATAGCCTTTTAGTTTAAATTAATATTTTCAAAACATTGGCGAAAGAGTAGAAATAATTCACTTTGAAAAAAATACAATACTATTTAAAAAATGATTCTTGTGGATGTTCATTTATTATTTCTTCACAAGTAAAAAGTCAAAGCAAAACTGATGATTACAGAGAAAGCCCAACTGTCTAGCATTGCTCTAATAGAAGATAGTTATCAACACTAATCAATTGTTTATTAAATATGTTAACTTACACTAATTATTACCTCCCTAAGTGAAAAGTGGAAAAAAGTAAAAAATTTCAGGAAAACCCGCAACTATCTAGCATTAATAAAGGACAAAACAGTTATAAACAATAATAATTTTCTCAAACAATTAGGTTTGCTAAATTTTATTAATTATTACCTCACACTAATTGAAAAGTGGATAAGAATTGGTAAAATTACCATTTATTGGTTCACTTTAACTGGAAAGTTGATAATAAGTTGAAAAATGTGTAAAAACCCGCGACTTTCTAACTCTATTCTAAGAGAAAATTTCTAAAAACAATAATCATTTGTTTTAACAATTTATATGAACATCTTATAATCAGTAGGAAGTAGTATTCTATGTATTATAAATAATGTATATTTTTGAAAACGGCAAAACAATCATAATTAGCGCCAAAAACTCGCAAAACCAATTTTTCACTTATGGGGTTTTATCGGAACCCTGTAAAACACACTTATGTGGGTGATATTTAAAAAATAAGTTTTGATTCGTATTTTATGACTAATTGTGAAGAGAAATGTTGAGTTTCAACTCGATTCAACTAATATTGACGATTCTAAATAAAATTTACAAAAACGTCTTTTTTTCTTATGGGAAATACGTGTTAAACTTCATGGGGCTTGCGGAACCTCTGAATATAATTTTTTTTTAAAGCATTAATTTTTATGTGGATTGGAACAAACTTCCGGGCGATATTCAAGAAAATTAAAAAAAATTCTGGACCACCCTTGTGAACATCCATTTTTCTCAGTGAACAAAAAATGAGCTATTATTCGTTATTTTGAACTTTATCGTGGATGCGCTAACCCGTCCGGATTCGAAAAAACAATTATTTTTTTTGGATCCGCCCTACTACCAACCCTACTATAAAATACAAAAAAATTTGTAATCATATCAATTTAAAAATTGCATGAGAAAAAAAAATAACGATCGCGAGCCTCAATTTAAAACTCATTTTTTCCCTTGCATGCCACGGTACCATTACTATCTGGAGACTTGAGTGACGTAAAGCACGGGCATTTGGTCCATCCGGAAATGAAACGACCGTGACGACATTGGTACTGGGACATGTGCATGAAGTTATTTTAATGCAAACAAAAGTAGAAAAGGAAAAAAGGAAAAGACGACAATGGTACCAGCGATATTTGATAGTTTTCGTGAGCAGAGGTCATTACTTGAAGGGATGTATTTTTCGATTGTCGCTTTTTTTCCTTTCCTTTTTTTGAGCTTCTCTTGGCATACCTCGATTTGTATAGATCGATGGGTCTCGTCGGTTAGTTCCTGCAACAACATGCACTATAAAGTACGCGTACCACCCTCTCTTCCTATACCTTCCTGCACTCTGCGAACAAATTCCCATTGCCTGTTTTCACCCCTTTCATTTCTTTCATCCCCAACAAGGCTCCAACCTGCCATCAAAACGAAAAAAGATTTCAGTCTCTCCCGGACAAGCGACCGAAGAAGTTTCCGCGACATCTTTTCCGGTTTCGTTTTCCTTGAGAATGGCTAAGTGAACAAAGTAAATTAGTGTTATAGTAGAATTATATTAAAATATATTACGGATAAGAGGGCTTTTTTTGTATTTTGGGTGTAGGGGAAAACACCTTACAGTAGATGGGAAAAAATTCAAGAGCGTTCAACTACCTCAGTTTGCAAAAAGAAAGAAAGATTTTCGTATTTGAATAAAGCTTGCATATTCAATTGACTATTCCTATAGAAAAAAATATCAGGAAGTTAGTCAATTAGCTGTATTAAACTTTTTTATTGGATCTTATCGAGGGTATAATTTTGACACCTCTATCTATCAACAGATAATCATTTTTGGTATTGCTCCTGGGCATGATAAAATATTCAGTTCAGAATAATTACAATTTATCATTAGTGTCCTACAGTTTAAATACATAAGTTTATTGAGTAAATAGTAGTTGAAACTATCATCATTTTACGATATATCATAAAAGCATAAATTGTTTACATTTCCTCATCTCTGATATTCAGTGACATTGGTACGATTGGTGTGAGATTTTTAACATTCATACCATTTAACCTAACATACCTTAATCTTCCAAATGACATATTTTCCTGGTGACTCCCTGAAACAACTAAAATTTCTGGGATTCTTATAATTATAAATTTACTCTATTTTTTTAGTGTTTCTATAGTGTAGTTTTTCAAAAAATTTCGATTACTATGTACTGTTGGTTATATACTGTTAGAAAATGTATTGTCAAATAAAAATTCTTCAAATATTTATAAATAACATAGAACGTAAGCTTAGTGTCCTTAGTAACCTATGTAAAATTTGAAATAGATCGGTCAAACTCCTGAGGTTCCGCGGATCGAGCAAAAATAAGTTTTAAAAATTCGTAATTGTCAGAGTTTTGCAAAAGAAGTTTTTTTATAGTTTTTCTAGAACAAAATCTCACGTTGAAAAACTTCAAAAAACTAAAAAAAATATAATTTTTATAAGTTTTGAAACTACCGTGAAACTTTTGTTTACAGAAACTTTCTCGCAATCAAAATTTACATTTAAAAAATTGAGGTGATTTTATCCCTGAATTAAGTGAAGATTGAAAAATTCGTAAATCTCAAAGTTGTGCAAAAATCGCTAATTTTCTTTTCCTAATTTACACACTATGCCCAATTTTCGAAAATCTTGCAAGATTACGATATTACAACCTGTACTAAAAAATCCCAAAATTTGTAAAATTTGAAAAATAAACTCGTGATTGGCTTCGTTATTATCAGAAAAAAAATTCTACAAATTACAATCTAACTTTTGAAAAATTACAATTTTTCTGAATGTATGAAACTATACAATTTTAGATTTAAAGTGTATATAAATAAAGAATATTGGATAGAAATATTCAGCATAAAAAAGGTTTAAACATAAGCGTTTAAAACAAAAATTAAAAATTTAAACATTCAAAGTTTATGAATTTGAAATTGACGCCTTTCATATTATATGAAATTGATTATAAAAAATTTAATGAATTTTAATTAAAGTCATTAATACTGAACAACCCAAAGTTAGAAGTTTTAAAAATGTCAAATTCGAGCCTATCAGTACATTTTTTTTATTTCAGCAATTACAAATCCAGAATTAAAAAATTACAAAATCGACCAAAGCAGCCCTCAAAATTTAAACATTCTACAACAAATTTACGGTTTTAAGATAAAACATTTCATATTGAATTGTAATTTAATCGAAATAATACAATTCTAACGCCGACAGTATTCTCTGAAATTGTATCAATTAAAATTTCCAGACTTCAATATTATGAAAATTCAAGAATCAAACATTCATTACTATATAATTTTAAATTTGAATTGTTTAAAATATTTAATAATTATTATTACAAACTAAATTCTTTGTACAATTATTATTTTCACGCTCCATCCTCCAGAGTTTAAATGTGTACCATTCTGAAATCACATTAATTTAAAATTGAATAATATAAAACAGAATTCAATAATTTAATAGGACGAAATTGAATAAATGCAAAATTTAAGCTCTTGAATCAAAATCTGAAATAAAGCTCCAGTTGAAAAGTTTAAGAGTAAACAAGTTTTAAATTATATTAAAAATTAACAATACCACAATAAAAAAGGTAAGAATTGCTTCCTCATAAAGGGAAGTTTTTTTACCCTAATTTTCAAATCTACGTTCTTGACATAATTTGATATATTTCGACCCCAGGAGCTCGAAAATACAATTTTTTTAAATTTTCGTCGTATATGTGTGTATGCTTAACTTTTTTCTGTTCACCATATCTCAAAAAATAAAAGAGCTATGATTAGCTATGATAATTAAATTTGGACGAATTTTAGCTCGGATTGATATTCAGGTCTGGTAGGATTTTGACCTAGATCGGCCATTTGGAAGTGTTTTTTTTTAGTTTAGTGATTTAAAAAATATTTTACTTTTTTTATATGACAAAATTTGTTTTGATATTCAAAACACAGCAATACGATATCTAGTATATTTGTTCGCGTCTTCGAGACGCATCGATCGACCTATTGTTGAAACTTTTACGGCCTACCAGTACCGATTTATGCAGTTAAAAAAATTGTTTATTCTGCTCATATTTATGAAAAAAACTTTTTTGACATTCAAAAGACAACAATATTATGTGTTGTGTATTTGTTCACGTCTTCGAGATGTATCGAACGACCTATTGTTGAATCTTTTATAAACCACCAGTACCGACTTAGGAAATTTAAAAAAATGGGTTATTCTGTTTCTATGATAAAAACTTTTTTGGTATTCAAAATACAAAAATACTATTTCTAGTGTATTCATTCGCGTCTTAGAGACGCATCGAAAGATCAATTGACGTAACTCCCATGACCTCCTAGGATCTAGCAATACAGATTCGTAAATTGTAAAAATATGTTGTTTATCTTCATGATTTCAGGAAAACCTTTTTATTATTCGAAATATAACAGTCACGTATAGTAAATACTTATTCGCGCATTTGAGATGCATCGATTGCCTACCAATATCGATTTTAAATTTTGTAACAAAATTATTGACCTTGTTTATAAGATGATTTTTTTAAATTGGGAACTTAACAGTACCATATTTGATGTAATTGTTCGCGTCTTCGAGACGCGTGGATCGATCTATTGACGAACTTTAGACGACCATTCTTGATTAATCAAAAGCGACTCAGAAAGTTAAAAAAAGTTTACATTGTTACTGTGAAGAAAACTTTTGTTTTAGTTTGGAATAAAACACTACTGAAACTTAAAAAGTTGTTAATTGTAACAGAACATATCGATTGACATTTTGGTGGGCTTTTTGATTTTCTGAAAATAAGATTTTCGGTAAGACAGAAACATAAGCTTAAAAAATATTGAAAGTATCCATTTTCTTTCTTTTCTAAGAGAGAAACCTCCTCACTGAGCGAAGAATTCCCGTGTAGTTCGGGTTCACACCCCAATAGTTCGGGTGCTTTCTCTTTTTTTCTGTTTCACACGAAGGTTTGGCGCGCTTCCACTACTGAGACGTGCGATCACCCCAACCATTCGGGTGCTCACCTGAAACAGCAGCGGCCGAAGTGGTGGGGCGCCCGCCCGAATAGTTGGGGAGCTTGCACGAATGATTCAAGAGATTCGAGTCGTCAACCGCGTTGGATGTTGCGCGTTCGACGTTTGCGCATGTTCGCTAATGGCCGCAGCTGATGAACATCAGGTTCTTCCCGAATGTCACTCTTTCTAGGTTATGTCGAATTTATTGTTCATGTGCGAGATGTCAGTGGAATAAAGTGTAACTAGTTATCTGGTTTTTCTTTGGATAATCCTTAACGAAGGTAAGAGAAATATAAAACTTTATTCTTTGCTTGCACATGAGACATGAGTTGAAAAACCAAATCATTAGCGAACATGCGCAAACGTCGAACGCGCAACATCCAACGCGGTTGACGACTCGAATCTCCCGAATCATTCGTGCAAGTTCCCCAACTATTCGGGCGGGCGCCCCACCACTTCGGCCGCTGCTGTTTCAGGTGAGCACCCGAATGGTTGGGGTGATCGCACGTCTCAGTAGTGCAAGCTCGCCAAACCTTCGTGTGAAACAGAAAGAGAGAAAGCACCCGAACTATTGGGGTGTGAACCCGAACTACACGGGAATTGTTTGCTCAGTGCTCTATGTGGAAGAAAATTTATTTGATACCTATGACGAAGCAAAATGCTCATAAAATGAGAACAAATAAATACACACAAAGTGAATAGTACTTCGCAGCAGCATTTTTATTTGGAGAGGGTTAAAATAAATATCTAAATAAAAAAATAAACTTTAAAAATGAAATATTTGAGATTTCGAATGTTCCAAGGAGAACAGTTGAAGAAAAGAAGCCTTTAAGAATCTAACAATTTCAAAAGTTGGTGTTTATGTAATTAAAAATTCTTAATTTGAGGCATGGTTAGATAACAATTTATATTTGGAATTATCTAAATGTGCACAAGTTTAAACTGCAAGTGTCTTTATAATAATACATTATTTTCAAACTGAAAACTTCTTAAAATTGAACAATTTTATTCCTAATTTTTAAATAAATATACTGAATAAAACGTAGGGTATATTTCTTCAAACAAAAATTGTTAAGTCTTTGAAAAAAATTGACTACACAACTAACCAGGGGGCGAACCCAGATCCACTCGATTGCCAGTCGAGTGCTCTACCACTGATAATTTGAAACCTTCTAATTGTACAGTATTGACCAATTTTCTGTTAGTTTCATTCAACTAAAAATTTCTAAATTTAGCTAAATTAAAGCTTCTGATTTTTCTAAATGAAGGCAGAAGTCCGCCTACAGAATTGACAAATCATCCTCGGATACTGAGCTAGCGCGAGGAAAAAATAAGGGTCGCAAACCTAAAGTCAAGGAAAAATGGCCATTTGTCGAAGGATTGACTGTCGACGAACTTGCTCGATTTCGAAGGAAAAAAGCCCAGGACCAGCCAAAGGATACTTTAGGAGTATGTCAACCAGAGGACGTGATCGACGGTATAGTTACTGAATATCGTCGAGCTTTTTGTGCCAGTAGTGATGACATCTTTAAAATAAGCAAGGTTCGATAACAAATGCTTTTAACCAAATTAACTTTTTTTCTTTTTTAATCACATGTCTCTTTCCTAATGAGCATTTAATTGCTAGATTTTATGCTCTCTTCAAAGTTTAATTTCTGTAGCCAATTTCCTCTCAACTATGCTTAAAAGTAGTTTTCAAGTTGGAACTAGGCCTGAGATTTTAAAAAAATAAGTGGAAAGACCCTAGGTTATTAATCGGAGGTTTTTAAGAAAATAAATCAACCTTTTCATTTTCTTAACTAAAAATAATCCATTGATACTAATTATAATTACTGCTGTATTATTAATAATACTATTTAATATTTGAAAAAAACTCTAAAAATACATTAAATAACACAAAAAAGTGAGATCGAAGAACGGAACGAAAGTGACTTTCATGTAAAATTGCAAACTGCCCTTACGAAAAAATATTATAGGAACATCAATTTAAGCCTACAATGAATTTTTTATCATTTTTTCGCGATTATAGGCAATTTATTATAGAAAATAATTATGTAGATAAAGATTATAGGATAATCAGCATTGGAAGAAATAATAGGAAAATATTGAAGGATATCATGTAAAAAGTAGATAAACTACAAAGGAATAATTTATTTTAGATAACTCATAATCTCATATGGATGTATATAAAAATATCGATTCTGCTCAAATAAACTTTACATGGAATAATTTTGTAAATTCCCTAGATATCTTTCAAATCGCTTGACATTTCATTGAAATCCCTTGATACTTTTGGAAATATTTTTAAATCCATTAAAGTCTTTCAAATTTGTTAAAATCCGTAGAAATCCTTTAAAATCTTTATAATCCTTAAAATAGTTAGAAATCATTTATATCCCTAGAAAATAAAATAAATTAAATTTATTCCCTAAAGGTCTCTAGAAATACCTTGAAATTTGTAAGATTCCCTAAAATATTTGAAATGCTTGGAGGTCCTATCAAATCCCTTGAACTTCAGAAATTCAAATTCCTTGAAAATTTTAGAAACCCTACAAAATTCTTTAACATCCCTTGAAATGTTTGAAATATCTTGAAATTCTTTGCAATGTTTAATGAAAAAACTTCAAAAATCTTAAATCCTTTGAAACTTTTTAAATTCTTTCATATCCCTTGTAATCCGTAGAAGTCACTTGAAACAAAATTTATTTTATTCCCTAAAGCTTTATAGGGATTTGTGAAAATCTCTTAAAAACATTGAAATCTTTGGAAATCCTAAAAATTCATTAAAATAAGTAGAAATCTTTGCAATATTAAAAAACTTTTGAAATATTTGGAGATTCAATAATAACATTCTTTAAATCTTGAGAAATTTATTGAAATACCTTAAACCCCCTTGAAATGTTTGGAATCGTTATTGAAATTTGTTGAAATTTTCCTTCATTTAATTTATTTTATAAAGTTCTCCAAAAATCCGTTAAAATTGAGCTTAAAATCTTTAGAAATCCTACAAAATTCATGGAAATTACTAGAAATTTTCGAAATCTCTTTAAATCTTTGGAAATGCTACTAAATTCATTGTAATTCCTTGAAGTTTGTTAAATCTCTTGAAATTCTTTGGAATCTTTTCAAATATAGAAATATATAATCGTAAGATTTCAATTAAAAAAATAGAAATTATTTGAAATCCCTTGAATATTAATCAAATTAAACTTATTCATTATAAGGTTCTCTGAAAAAACCTTTCAGATCCCTAGAAATCTTTGAAATCATTGGACATTCAATAAAATACTTAAAATCTTATAAAATTTCTTGAAATACCTTAAAATCCCTTGAAATATCATTTCGTTTATTTTCACAAGTTCTCCAAAAATTTCTTAAAACATTTGGAAATCTTTCGGGAAATCCTACAAAATTCTTTGAAATCCCTTAAAGTTTTTTCAATCTCTTGAAATTTTTTTGGAATCTTCTAAAATACATAGCTTATAATCTTAAAAATATTTTTAAATCTTTTCAATCCTTTGAAATAATTGTAGATCCAATAAAATCCCTTAAATCTTGCGAAATTCATTGAAATCTATGTAAATTCTAAGAAATTCTTTAAAATTCCTAAATTTTTTTCAATCTCTTGAAACTTGTTGGAATATTCTAAAATATATAAATATTTAATCGTTAAAAAAATTCATTAAAATAAGAAGAAATAATTTGAAATCCTTTGAATATAAATTAAACTTGTTCATTAAAGTTTTCAAAAAAAAAAACATTCAGATCCCTGGAAATCTTGTAAGGCCATGGAAATATTTTATTCTCTAGAAATCTCTCTGAAAATCATACAAAATTTTTTGAAGTCTCTTGAAATTTTGGAAATCTCTTCGAATTCTTTGGAATCTGTTAAAAAAAACTTTAAATCTTTGAAATCTTTAAAAATCCTGTAAATCTTTTGAAATAGTTGGAGATCCTATAAAATCCCTTAAATCTTGTAAAATTCTTTGAAATCCCTAGAACTCTTTGAAAATGCTATGAAATTCTTTAAAATCTCTTGAAATTTTTAGGAATCTTTTAATACATATAAATGTATCATCGAAAAAACAGTAAAATAAATAGCAATAATTTGAAATCCCTTGAAGATAAATTAAATTAAACTCATTCATTAAAGCCTTCTAAAAACAGTTCAGATCCCTAGAAATCTTTGAAATCCTTCAAACTTTTTTAAATCTTCAGAGATTTAAGAAAATCCTTTAAATCTTGTGAAATTCTTCGAAATAACTTTAAATCACTTGAAATTTAATTTAATTTAATTTATTTCCCAAACTCTAGAAATCCTTCAGAATCGAGCCTAAAATCTTTGAATATCCTATAAAATTTATTGATGTCCATTGAAATTATGAAAATCTTTTCAAATTCTTCGGAATCTGTTAAAATAACTCAAAATCTTTCAAATATTATGAAATTATTTGAAACCCCTCGAAATTTTTGAAAATGCTATGAAATTCTTTAAAATTCCTTGATTTTTTTAAATCTCTTGAAATTCTTCAAAATCTTTTGAAATATATAAATATGTAATCGTAAGAATCCATCACTCGAAATGTGTGAAATTCTTAGAGATTCAAGAAATTTTTTTAAATCTTGTGAAATTTTTCGAAATCCTACAAAAATTTTGAAGTCCCCCGAAATTTTAGAAATCTTTTCAAATTCTTCGGAATCTGTTAAAATAGCTTAAAATAGTTAAACATCCTAAAAAATCTCTTGAATTTTGTGAAATTATTTCAAACACGTTGAAATCTTTGGAGATCCTCCAAAATTCTTTGATGTTCCCAGAAATTTTCTTAATCTCTTGAAATTCTTTGGAATCTTTTAAAATAGCTTACAATTTTTAAATCCTTTGAAATTTTGTAAGATCTTTCATAACCCTCACAAATTTTGAAATCTGTAAAAATCCCTTGAAATAATTGGAAATCCTACACTTAAAGTAAATTATAAAATTATTCGTTTTTATTATAATGACTTTTCTAGAATTGCAAAAATAATTATAATAATTTCATTATAGGCCTATAATGAATTTCCTATAATATTTTTGTAAGGGTATAACGACCATAACAGTGAGTTACGAACCCCTTAAACAGTTTTAGAATTCTGGAAAAATTGTTGAACTCAAAAAATTTACCAAAAAGAAATGTAATGCGTTCTTCTTCTGTAAAATAAATGGGGTGGCCTGACCTCGATGGCCTCCATGCAATCTCAGGCCTGGTTGGAACTGATTCTTAATCAAGAAATAATTTTTTGATTTAGAAGATCCAAACCAAAATAATTATCTAATTCTCTGTCTGGCTATGATCACCTTTACCTACTGAACAAGAAAGCATTCTTACTTTTATTTATTTATTTTTAGGAAAACCTCTCTCCCACAAGGAGCAAAAGATCTGAGGACAATTTGCGAACAGATGATTCATTAATTCCTCATGAATCCCTCGAAAATCAAAATCAGTTAGAATCAAATTCAAAAAAGCCGGAAGAACTGCCAACAAATTTAACTTTAACTGATGGCCAAGCAATTATGGAGACTGAAACAGATCCCTCGAGATTTATCTCAAATTCAAAAGTTATACGAAAACCCTCCCCTATAAAAAGGTACTCTTTTCACTAAACAATCAATCAACTTTTTTTTAAATAGCACACAAAGTAATTTTTTTTTAATTTTTCTATATTAGAGCTACAAGGCTAAAACGTGAAGGCGATATTTACAACGAAACAGAATATTCACAATTTGTGGCCCACGAAGGTTTTCACAAACCAGATTTGTTGAGAAGACCAACATCTTTAAAAATGGAAGGTGAAATGCAGACTATGACCGAAAAGTGTGAAAAGTTTATCGAGTGGCTTAATGTTAGTCGACCTGAGCTTGTTAAATTACCGAACCATCTTAAACTTGAAGGAGATTTTGAAACAACGACTGAATCTCATGACAGTTACGTCCCTTTTGTTGGAGTAAGAAGACCAGAAATAATGAGGCAATGTTCCCAGTTGAAACTCGAAGGGGAAGCAAGATTTTTTCCTGAGTATTCTGAAGTTTTCAAGAATTATGAGCTGAGAGGTGAAGAATTAAAATTTTTAACATTTAGAAATTGTCTAATGTTACAAAATCAAAATTGTTTAATTTCAAACGCTATTCATTCGAAATTGTCTAATTGTAAGCACTAAAAAAAGTATGCCTATTAGGTATTTTCACTTGCTTACTGGCTAACTTCACTTCGTCGAGTGCTGAGAGGAAAACAATGGTCCAAATGCATGGGAATAAACCTTTTTTTGTCAATATTATTATTATACCATTAAGCCATTTCTCTTTCGGGTAGGCGTGACTCGCTCGGTGAGGAAAGGAGTAATGTAAGGAAGGGGGTATAGATTTTTTAGATTGATCTGGAATTCTCGTGTTATTTATTTAAATAACAGGTTCTTTCCGCAACACTGCTTCCACTCGGGCCCATTAGTATCCAAGGTCATTTTGTTTCAGGCATCATTCACTCGACTGATACTTTTTTTATAAATTTTCTGTCCTGGCATGCTTCTCTAGCTTCCTTCACGTCCATGCATTTTTTCATGCGAGCTCTTGTGTTTCTACGGGTTCTTATGACTCTTCGGATTAATGTCTCATTCACAGATTCTAAATTCTTCCGGCGGTCTACCTCTGGGCATTCTGCCATTTACTTTACCTTTACACACTTGTTTGGTCAGTCGTTCATCTTTCATTCTTTCAACATGTCCGAACCACCTTAACTGATTTCTTTCCCATATGTCAACTAGTGTCTCTCCTGTACCACATTATTTGAGAATTATCTCGTTTGGGACTTTGCCCATCAGTATTTTCCCGCATATTGTACGCAGAGATTTCATGCCAATCGCGTTAATTTTACCCTTGTCCTTTTCATGACAGGTCCATGCCTCGCTACCGTATAGTACAGTCGGTACAAATAGAGAATTATATATGGCCATTTTTGCTTTTTTTTATATATTTTTATTTCTGAGAATGGACCCTGCTCTACCGATAACCTTCTTACCTTCATTTATGCGCCTATCCAACTCCCCATCTATTTTTCCGTCGCTAGTGAATAGGCTACCCAGATATACGTACTTCTCAACTTGTTCTATTCTCTCATCATTTAGGACAATGTTTTGCACATTGTTTTCTCACCTTTTTCATCAAACACCATGATTTTTGTTTTATTTACGTTAATTTTGAGGCCCATGTTCTTCATGCTTGTATTAAGTTTATTCAACATTCTTTGCAAGTCCTCGATTTATTCTGCCATAATAATCTTGTCATCTGCGAAAGCTAACCCACGTACCTTCACTGTTTCGAGATCTACACCTTCTTCTTCGACGAGGGCCATTCTTAGATACTTGTCCATAAATATGATAAATAGCCATGAGGACATAACGCATCCTTGTTTAACGCCTTGCATAATATCGAACTTGTCACTCAGTTTCACATTAACCCTTACACTCGCTTTGCTACCTGCATATATTATAGAAGCCATCCATTGACTTCGTATTCTTTTAGGACTTCCCAATGTTTGCTCCTAACTACCTTGTGAAACGCTTTTTCTAGGTCAACAAATGCACAGAAAACTTTCTTTCCTACTCTCAAACTTTTTTATGTGATCTGTGTTAAGCTAAATTTTTGATCCGTAAATGATCTTCCTGGCATAAATCCACTTAGGACTTCCCCTATCTTTTCTTCTGTTATTTTCATTACCCTATGAGTCAATATATATATATATATATACCATTAAACCATTTCCCTTTCAGGGTAGGCGTGACACTACCCGATTCGGATAGTGTTTCTAGGTTTTTCTTGTAGTTATAAATAACTACAAGTGTGGGCTCACCACACCCACGATGTGCCAACAGCACTCATGTCAGTATTCTTGAATGGTCACCCATCCAAGTACTAACCGCGTCCAACGCCGCTTAACTTCAGTGATCTGACGAGAACTGGGTTTTTCAGCGTGGTATGGCCGTTGGTCATATTTAATAAAATGTCTTCGTAAAATATAATTTTTATAACGCATGCACGGAATGTTCACTTTTCGAGGCATGTACAGGTTGCAGGAAGTGACCAATTCCAAAACCGTGGTAAAAAGCAGTTACAAAATGACGTTTTCTAGCTGCTGTGCTTGCGCACTTTGAGCAAGATTACTTTTTCTAGCTGTTGCGCTTGCGCACTTGGAATCAAAATTACTTTCTAGGACTGCCGGAATCATAACCTGACTTCATTATGAGTTGACGCTTGAGAGACTGATTGTGAGTAGTGAATAATTATTAGACAAACTCGAAGTGATATGTTACCTTATATTTATCACAGATTACTGATGAATTATAAAAAATAACTGAAAATTTCCGAAATTTTTGTATACCTGAAAATTCCGGTAATTTATCAATTTTCGTATCAAATTTCGTCCAAAAAACTTTCGATACCTTCAACTTCCGAAAATTTTCAGTAATTTATAAATTTTCGTACTTTCTGATATTCAAAAATTTCCGGAAATTTTAGGTAAATTTTGGCCATCTTACCATAAATTTCGAAAAAATTCCGGAAAATTTATTTTTATTGTTTCTCAAATCGAAAATTCCCTAATTTTATCACAAAAAATATCGTGTGCAACAGGTGCTGTAAGTAGGCAGTTGTAACTCTTGTGGAGTTTGCAGTACTTGTCAGCGACTCATCTTCGAGTCGTTTCCGACTCGTCTTCGGCTTGGTTACAGTTCGCCTTCGGCTCACCTTCAACTCGCGTTCGACTTGCCTACAACTCCCCTTCGATTCACCCCTGCCTCGTACAGCAAACTTCATACTCGTGTTGAACTGCCTACTTTCCGCACTTGTAGCACAATATAGTATTTTTCATTATAAGTTTATTTAGAAATTAGTTTTCCCCTCAGGACTCGAAGTGAAGTTTGCTGACAATGAAGTAAAAATGCCTGATTTTCAAATTTTTGAATATTCAAATTTACTAGGTAAAACTAAAAGATTTAACTATGGACATTTTCAAATTACATCCTGAGGAATGACAACATTTTTAATTTAAATTGAAAACAACTTTTAAATTTAAATTTAAAACGACTTTTAAATTAAAAAATACCATTTTTAGGGTTTTGTATCGCCGGGCAGAAACCCCTTATACTTTCGGTTGGGTGTCCATGCGTCCATCCGTCGTACTTTTTTCCACGGGGGGAAGTGAGGGGAAATCAGGTAGGGAATGAACGGGAAATGAGGGGAGAACAGGGGAGGAGAAGTAGGAGAAGCGAGAGAAAATTAGGGGAGCGGAAGTAGGGGAAGTGAGGGGAAATAAGGACAGGGAAAGTAGTGGAAGTAGGGAAAGTATGGGAAATGAAGGAAATGAAAGAAATGCGGAAGGGGAAGCAGTTGGAGTAAGAGGAGATTAGGGAAAGTGAATAAGGTGAAGTAAGGGGAAAATAGGGGAGAGAAAATAGGTGAATAGGGGAAAATTGGGGCAGGTAAATCAGATGAAATGAGGGGTAGGAAGTAGGGAAAGTGAGGGGAGCGGAACTAGTGGAAGTAAGAAGTAATGGGGGGAATCATGGAGGGGGTGTAGGAGTAGTGAGTGTAAGGGAATGGAAGTAGGGTAAATGATTAGAAATTAGGTTGAGTGGGGGTGAGGAAGTGATGGCTGGGGAGTGTTAGCTGGTGAACCGAGGAGAGGGAGAAGTAAAGGAGGAAGAAGTTGGGGAATTGGGAAAGGTGAAGCGAGGGGTGTGGAAGGAGGGGGATTAGGGGTGGGAAAGTATGGGAGGGGGGTTGAACGATAATTACCCAGCTAACCTGTTACCATCCTGAAAGGTTCCTGAATGATCACATGTTATCAGAGGAATTGTTACTTGTATCTCAGTCTCCTAGCAGGTAACGGCATAATCGCCGTAGTTTACTAGGGAGGCTTGTTTGCAACCATTCCCTGTCAGACTAGTAACATGGCGGTAACAGCCGGCAGCGATCTTCATTTATACATATACATTTTGGGTCTAACCTCTATAATGTAATTTCTTTTTCGTAAGGGTTCAGCTGATAAATATCTGTTTTTTTATAAAAGCTTTGTTCACATATTATCTCCCTTTTCTGGAACTTATTTATCGTTTAATTATGTTCCTTTCCAACATTTTTGCAAAAATATTCATAATTATAATTCCGAAACGATGTATATTTTGAGGTTAAGCTGTCATTGCACGTTGCGTTTCCAAACACCACTTTGTTACAAGCATGTGATTACAATGGCGGGATAATGTTACCTGCTTCGCTTGTAATTTGTTACTACTTTGAGTGGGAAATATATTGTCACTGGGTGACCAGCATGGAAGTCACCAGTGACTGGTTTTTTTAATCTTGTTACAATTATGTGACTATTCGGACTAGTAACTGTGTTAGCTGGGTAACGTCTTAATAGGCTACAAAATCCATTTTTGTCTGCGCACGGCGCCTACTTTGACTTTTTTTTTAGTTTTATTTTGCTCTCAAACAAAATCTTAGGTTTCTTCATTTAAGAAACTTAAGGTTAGTAGTTACGTTTCGAAAATCTTTGGTAGAAAATTTTTCAAATTTGAAGAACTTTTGTTTACAATTGATAACTTAGAAATTGTTCAATTTTAAAGGCTTAAATTTTAAACTGTCTAATTAAAAAATTGTAATTAAATTAATCTCTAATCAATCTAAAAAAACTTGATAAATTCTGTAAATTGAAATTGAAAGTTGTCTAATGTAAGAATTTTAAAAACTGTTCACAAATATTGCGATTAATTTTTTAACTGTTATAATATGTCTATTATAATGACAATCGATATTCAAATTTAAACTAAAGCAGGATCTAAAACTGTGTGCCAATGACATGCACCTAGCGATTTTTCTTGATTTCGATTTCTTTGCTTCTTTTGGGTTTAAATCAACCACGTAAAAGGAGAAATAAATCGGATAATATTCAGAAGTTGATCATCGCGAATTTGTCTGTTTTCCTAGAAAAATCAATTTTTCTCGAAAAAAGCAGCTCGTAACGCAAAATTATACACAGTATAAAAGATGCAACTCATTAAAATAAGTATCATTTGTTGAAATTTTTTAATTTAATTACTCATATCTAAGGGCACATACGAAAAAAATTGTTATAAAGAAGCATTAAGTATCTATTCCACTTACTGGGATGTCGTTTATACACATTCAAATTATTTAAAACTCATTTTAATACTCATTTTAATGAGCCACATCTTTTTTTATTCTGTTCTTCCATTTTGAACTAGAAAGAAATAAAAAAGAATCGAAAACGCAAGTTGAGATTCGGACATATTTTTTTCAATACCTCTATAATGTATAATACATTGAATATAAAGCATACTTATATTATGTTTGTAAAATAATGATTATGTAATTTTTACATTCGGAAATGATTATTGGCTCATTCTATTTCATTTCGCCGAAGTCGGTCTCGGCCTAATTTTTAAAAATGTTGATACTTATCTACAATAATTATCAATGTTTTCGAAACTTATTTGTGGTGCCAATTTATTAATATAGGATTAAGAAATACTGAAAAAGTAACTTTATTATGAAATAATGGACAAAAACTTTCTTATAAAAATAACTAGAACATAACTATATTGCAACTCTTTTGAAGCGTTATTATAAATGCAGTGTTTAATTTTTAAAATTAAAACTTACCACATAAGGTTCATTTTTTATCACACTTTTCAGAATTTGAGCAGTTTTTCAATTTTTTTGATGAAATATTAAAAATTGTACTTTCAATTCGTCACTTTGGAGGTTTTATCCAGTACTTAAAGCATATGTTATTCAGTTCTTCATTCAATTACTCTAAAAATTTCGCGTTGGTTTCCAAGCCTTTTTGTACTGAAATAGCAATTTTCAAAATAGCTCAAAATATTGCTATTTTGAGGTTTGGTTAAGCGAGGTATCGCGTAAGGTGAAATTGTTTTTTTTTGTGACTTGACTGCGAGAAGTAAAAAATATTTGCCAACATTATTGAAATTCATTATTGAAGTATTGAACTACTCTATAAAGCCGAATTTATTTAAAATTAAAACCTTCAAACTTAAATAAATTTTTATTTAGGGTGATTAAAATTCAACTGACTGATAACGAAGCATTAAAAAATGTCTAGACCTTTAAGACTGTCAATTTTAAACTGTTTAATTATCAATATTTATTATTATTATTAATTGCTGAATTAGAAACACTTTTAATTCAAAATTTCCTAATTTTTAAATTTTCAATCTTAAAGTTTTCGATTTTAAATATTTATATTATATTTATTTGAAATTGTTCAACTATTAAAGCTTCTAGGAAATAAAACGTCATAATTTTAATGACTTCTATGTAAAATTGTCCAATTTATAATAAGTGTTTATTCAGTTTTTGACGTTTCCAATTAAAAATATTTAACAGGAATTTGTATTGCAAATTAGTTCATTTAAACATTTTAATTAAAAGTTATTCGATTTTAATCATTCTAAATTAATAACTTTTTAAAAGTATTGAAAGTATTTCCTTTCTTATCGTGCCATTCAAATTCTATTTCAAATTATTCAATATTGTACACTTCAAACTTAAAATTGCTCAACTCTACATATTCTTATTTTTAAATAAATGTGTAGAATCTTAAAGGGTTCAATTGTAAAATCTTTTTAAAAAACTTAAAATTACTCAATTGTTAAGGTTTCTGTAAAAGTGTCCAATTTGTAATATTTTATATTGAAATTATTTTTTCCACGATTCACATGATTAAAATGTCAACTGCTAAGGCTTTCTATTTTAAATAAATTCATAAATAATCTAATTTACTAATTATCAACCTAAAATTATTCAATATTTAAACCTATTAATTCTAAGCTTCAATTGCAAATTTTTAATTTATATATTTTACATTATTTAGAATTCCTATACTTGTTGATAAAAAAGCGAAAAAAGAAGGAAAAGAAAACCAGAAAAGAAGGAAAATTCAATTCAATTAAAAATGATATATTTTCAAACTTTTAACCTTCCTAGAGATCCTTGAGGGAGAGTTGAGGCAAAGTTTTGCCGCTGTACCGGAACCACAGAGTTTGCACCAATCACCAAGCTTAATTTCAAAAATTCTTTTCTATGATTGACCACTTTACTGGAACCTGCTCAGCTTATCTCAAATCTCCCTTGAGGATCTCTAAACCTTTCAAATGAAAAAAGTATGTTGCTTAGGGAGACCAGGAATACTGAAACCGGAAACACATCTAAGAACAGGTGGAGATTTTTACCAAACAACTGAGGCGTCCCAGCAATTTTTAAGTCCACGTTCAAGAGAAGCTCAGTTAATGAATGATCTTGTTAAAGATTTAGAAGATGAAGAAAAAAAGAAAAAAGAAGCGGAGGATGAAGAAGAGGAGGATGAAAGCAAGCGTAAAAAAGAAGAAGAGATGAAAATGCTTGTTTCGAAACTCGAAGACCTGAAGGGTCCTCCACTTGGAATTGCCGAATATACAGCAGCCTACAAGGTACAAAATGAATTACACTTTTTATTCCCTTTTTTGTATATAATTTTTCCTAATATTACACATATTCTTTGTACTCTAGGTCTTTCCAAGAGAGAGGCCAAAGCTAATGAAGCCAGAAGATGAAATCGGCAGAGCTGATGGTTCCAAGATCCCATCACCTCCAGTGCACACAAAGTTCCCGTCAAAAATTGATCAGGATCCAGAATACAAATCAAAATATCTAGATTTATCTCAGGAACGACCACTGTATCGCAAACCACCCCTAACGTTAAGATCTGTGATGGTGTCTTCCGGTCGAGCGAGTGCAAACGCCAGCAGAATGAGCTTCCAAGAATCGAGACGACATGAGCAAGAGCCAAAAAGTGAGGTCAAATCACAATATGTACCTTATGGTCAAATACCTAGAGTTTCAACTTTGAGGATGCCAACAAATTTACATCTGGAGGGAAATTTGAACCTCGAGCCTGAGTATAAAAACGCTTATTGCTCCAAGCGTGAATCTCTAGTTTCCAATGAGCCTAGGATGCACAGACATCGGCAACGCAGTATCAGTGCTTCCAAAAACAAGGATAATTATTGGAGGAACAATAATAACAGTGAGCAATTTGGCAGGATCAATGCTGCTGATGATCAAGACGCGTTTCAAATCTTGAGCACCAGAGTTCATGAGGAGAGCATCGTTGGAAAACCTCCTACTGGTAGTAGAAGGTAATTATAGACTTATAGGCTGCACACGCATACAAGAAAAGATTTTGTCCTATTTTAACCAATTATTTCAATCCAAATGAAATATGACGGTAAAAAACAACCCCTTCTACAATATCTTCACCTCCTTTCATCTCATCTCACCACTCTTCTCAACCCCACCCTTATATGACGTCCTTCCTCACACCCATCGCTAACATTCATTCCCACCTCGACCACATCTCCTCTCGTCACCTCATGTTACTCTGATCTTCATCATCTCTTTTCTTTTTTCCCCCATCTCCCAACATCTTCCCCTCATCTCCTCCACTATTATCGACCCACGCAGTAGATTCTTCCTTACCTCTATTCGTCTTACTTATCACCCCTTTACTTCCTATTCACTTCTCTCATTTCCGCTTTAGGCAGCCGTCCACAACATCTCCCCTCATCAATAAACTCCCTATATATTATCCTTCCTAACACCTCTCCCTAAACCTCACCCTGCCCCACCCTTCTTCCCACGTTTTGCTCTAATATTTACTTTCTCTCTCTTTTTCCTTCCCATTCCTTTTCCTCTTCACTCTCCCCATATCTCTCCCTAACACTCGCTCCTGCACCCTCTGTCTTCCCTTTCCTCACTCACCTCCTTTCTCCAAAGAGGCCGTTCAAAAACATCCTTCCCTCATCACTTGACTCCCTTTGACGTATGAATTTTCCCAATTTTCTTATTCCAAGTTCCACCTCAGGCAAAAAGTAGGGACAGTTTTTTACAACTTCCGAATCGAAGAATGAATAAAAAAATGTATAAATTTTCCAAATTATGTCATTTTAAGCAATTTTAAGCTAAAAACATTAATTTATACATTGAAATTTGTTTTGGAATCTTCTTAAATATTTGCTTCAAAATTTGTTTAAAAAAAATAATTTTAAAATTTTCCAGGAATCTAATAATAATTTTATCATCTTGAAACTCGAACTTTCCCCAAAAATTTTGTAAAATCTTGCAAAAGTAAAAAAATTACCTTAAAATCATCCAGATTCTTTTTTGAAAATTTTGGAAATCTTATTAAATATTCTTTTTAGATTAATTTTTCCAACAAAAATATTGTTAGTTTTTCTAGGAATTTTGATACCAATTTTTTATTCATTTAAAACCTTTCAAAATGCTTAAGAATAAATTTTGTGTTCGTCATCTTCAAAAATCTACATTGTGTTTTAAATGTTTTGAAATCTTTTCATGTTTCAAATTATTTTGGAATCTTTCAAAAACTTCTAAATATGTTTCAAACTTAGTCGATTATTTTTCAAATCAATAATTGTTCAATTGTTATTTTTTATTCAAGAATTTGTTTAAATCTTTTTAAATATTCTCTTAAAATTAATTTTTCACAATAAAAAATCCTTTTAAAATTTCCCAGCAAAGTTAAGAAATTTCTTTTATTTTCTCAAAACCTTTAAGGATCAATAAAAAGCTTCAAAATTTTATATCGAAATCTTGAAAAATCTAAATTTAGTTTTTTGTTTTTTGAAATCTTTTTCAGTTTTAAATCAAGTTTGGATCTTCTCAAACCCAAGCTACTCTGCGTTAGATTTGAGATTGCAAGAGAAAAAGTGGAAAGAAGTGTACTACAATCTTTCCTTTGAAATCTGAATATTTTGTTATTTTATTTTATTACTCACATGTAATATGCTTTTTGGATATTTACATATAGAGAATCGAACCTTACTAAGTATAGGGGAATGTCGTCAGGGTCGGTCCCTTTTTGACTTTTGCTCATAACTTCCGTTTAAGAAAAAGTTTGGGCAATTATAGCTCATCGTTAGAAAGGTCTGACGATTAAAAAACTTTTTTGATGTATGGTGAATTGATTCGACAAAAAGAAAGAAATTTATGGGCATTAGAAGAAAAAAAAAATTGCTGTCAAGGTTGGACCTTGCTGTCTAGGTTGGACCACCGCTGAAAATCGACCAAATATATGCTGAAATGATTCCAAATGACCAAATATAAAGCCAATTTCTCTTTTTATTTGAATTTTAGAAAATTTAAAAGTAAAATATCGCACAAAACATCAATCGGACTCGTAATTTTTGCAAATGAAATAGCTTTTGGTAAGTTTGGCGCATTTCAAATGCACTTCTCTTTTGCATTCAATGCATGCAATGGAGTTTTTGCTGTTCAATTGTTGAGATATCGCTTTTAAAAAAAATCATGCAAAAGTCTTCATTTTCATTCTCATCCGAAGAGGGCTTTTACTGCATTTTTTTGGGTGGGTGACCTCGTTCAGCTGGTGTTTTAGAGGCGGACTTCCTTGTGGTTGATTCTCCAACAAGATAGCTTTGATGGTCCGAACAACATCCTCCAAATTAACTTTACCCCGATCGGTCGTTCGCTTATTACGAAAAGTCCTGAAAAAACCAACTATTCATGAAGTTTTATTTTATTTTCACTTTATTCGACCATAAATTACATTCTTAAAGTTTCGCGTCATCAAAAACTGACGCAGCGATGCTATTGTCCTGATTTAAAAAAAAAAATTCGGTGGGCCAACCCTGACTACACAAATGGTCCAACCTTGAATGACAAGCACCATAACCGCATCGCCTCACACAACAGCCAAACTGGTTAGAAAATTGAATATTCCCATATATATACTTACTTCGGCGATTGCATTTTTTCTATCTAAGTTCTGCGATGTTTTCTACGGATGCTGAAAAACTTTTTCCATTATCGCGAAGCAACTGAGTGTACTACACTTTTTACAAACACGCTACGAAATCAGCAATGCTTCGAAAAGTTCGCTTTTACCGAGAGTAGTTTTGTCACGCTGACACATAGATGGCCCTGACCTAAATTTCCCCTTCCACTGGAAATCGACAGACCCTAACTTAGCCCCAAGTACCCCAACTCTCAATAATAAGCCTTCAGCATGATATCATGAGCCTTCAGGTAATGCCTGTCCTACTCAATCTTGTGGAGTCCCTAAATCCTATACCGTCTGCATTCGGATTTTTATTAGAAACGCTCGCATTCGTCTGAACATTTGGTCAGAGAAGTGGAAAACTGCAGAAAACCAAAACTCTTCAACACAGCCGTTTACTGTAAGGCGAATTTGAATGTAGATATTTAATAGCATCGAGTTTCCACATCCATCCTTGGCGTGAAACCTCCCGCTCGAAAATAGTAAAACGCAGTAAAAACACGTCTAAGCGAGAATCGACGCGAGAATCGACGCGAGAATCCCGAACGTTCACCCATCCGAAAACTAACCGTGCCCGCCCGTGCTTAACATTCGAGACCTCGACCTTTGTCGAGGTCAAAGAACTCGGTCCTTGCAATCTAAATATACTTACTTGTTTAGACAATCATTTTTTTCAGAAAAATTTCAAAAATCTGTATTTTTCAGAGGATCCAGATCATCTATAACACAGCGTTCATCAGTAGATGCAGGAGATCGATCAGTCCTGCGAAATCGATCACCAAGTCCAACCTTTCGTCTTCACGTTACAAATGTGGACGATGAACCCAGAGGTTTTGCCCGCCGGAGAAGAACTCCGTCTTTACAGTCTTCCGAGAAGATACGCACGACTCACGATGTAGAAGATACTGATGAATCTCAGAGGCCTTATTCCCCCAGTTTTGCTAAAGAAATAAGGGGTTATAGTGATAGCAGCCAAGCATTCGTCGTGTTAGATAATGACGTGAATGAAACTCCTAAAGTAAATAATAACAATCTAAATGAAAAACGTAGAAGAAGAACTGACAGCAATTTTAGTTTAGAAAGCTCTTTACCTATAAGAACAAGTCGACCCAGGAATAGAACTCCCCCTAATTGCATGCCTACTTGGTACGAGAGTAGCGGTAGTTCTATTGGAAAAGTTGAATAGAACAAATAGAAGAGCACGTTGCATGTCGTCAATTTGTTAGTCATTTTTATCAAGCAGAAAAACGAATAGAGTTTAAGAGATATTGACCGGTAAAATTGTTTTGCAAGTCCGTCCGGCTATACTATATGATTGTATATCCTTTTGATATAGAACTCATTTTTTTTCTATTTGATTCCAAATTTTTAATCGCAATTGGAAATAAGAAAAGTAAAGATTCCCGGATTTTGTATCCGTCTTTCTTTTATACGCTAATTCAAGGTAATTTTACAAGCAGATAACTATTAGAATATAATATCTTTTGCAATGTTTGCCAAGTTTAATATTCCTACAGATACAATAAATCGACGAAATTATATTACGTTTTCGAGTTTTTCAGTAAGACCTGCACAATCCTTTTCCATTAATGAAAAAAAATGTTTGGTGACATACTGAACCTCACCCTATTGTAAGGATTCATAAGATTTTTGTGATCCCCCCCCCTCCTTACTTAACATTGTATTGTGAATGGAGCTGCGTGGGGGGGGTGTTCAGTCAGGCGTGACAAAATAGGAGCTTTGCGGTAAGGCGATGTGCCCTAACGGCCTACCTGTCTAACTGAGTCATGACGTTGCGACAGTTCACTCGAAGCACGATAGCGAGCTCGCGTCGGCCAGCAATGGGTCTCCGATGCCATAAGCCAACTGATGTCGGTGGGACTGATCGGATTACTTCGTGCGATCGAATAAGCATATCTTTGACATTAACAACCGCTTCATCTGACAAGCGAACATATATCGCAAAGTAGTATCTCGAAGTTATTGGAGCAATGTTCATGAAAAAGAGCAGTAAATATCAATTCATTTTAATCAAAAATGTTATACTACGGTTTAAAATTAATTATTCACTATAAGATTTCTTGTTAATATTTAATTGAAATTCCAATTTCTTCTGAATTGGTGGCGCTGTCGTAGCTACCCAACAGGCTCTACGACTCGTCCAATCGACTTCAAGCATCGGAGTCCCGCTGTAGCGTTTTGCAATGTTAAACTGCCAAGCGTCTGTCTGATTATGAAACTGCGTCGCATGCATTATGCGATTACGTAGAAGTGCGTGCCTCCCAATTAAACCGTTTTGCGAGGTGTTTTGGTGAAAAATGTGAAGTGCTTTTGGAAGCTACTGTCTTTGAATGGTTTAAACAAGTGAGCGACAGAGAATCTGGATCGATTATTCAAGATTAGGCTCTCCTTTTAAACGAAATGCTCAACTGCCCGCAAACGATTTAAGTACGTAGGCAGGAAACACATTTATTTTAACGTTTAACAGCAAACTTTCTTCCTCATTTCCGTTAAATATTTAGTTTACCCTTGTCGCCATATTAGAAAAACAACTTTCAAAATATTTTTTACCACGCAGTAAAATCCACCGGAAACAGTTCATACCCCCTGACTGTTTACGTTCGGAGTGAACATGACACCAGGGAGTTAGGTCCAAGGTCAGCCCCAAAACCGATCATATCTCCTGGGTTCACTGTATTTCAAAAGACAACAATAGAAAATCGCATTGAAAATGGTGAAATAGTAATTTGTCCGTCCGAGATTAGAGTTATAATTAGGAACTCAAAGAATGATAAGGCTGCTGGTATGGATGGTATTACCGCTGAAATGCTCAAGAGCGGTGACGACTTTTTGTCTGTAAGGCTGATCGAGCTGATGAATATATGTGCTGAGAAAGGGGAAGTTACAAACGATTGGAGAAAGGCTATTATCGTTTCGATCTACAAGGGAAAAAGTAATAAAGGTAATTGCAATAATTATTATAGAGCTATCAGCTTACTAAGTACCATAGGCAAAATATCTTCAAGAATACTTATTCGTATGATCATGGACATAACAGAAGAAAATATCTGGGAAGTCTAAATTGTATTTATGGCAGGAAGATAATGTGCGGATCAGATATTTAGCTTGAGTGACATCACAGGAAAAAGTTTGAAAGTAAACAACCCAGTTTTCCTTGCATTTGTTGATCTGGAAATAGCCTTTGATACTATGGTTAAAATGGTTAAAATTAAACTCTAGGAAGTTCTGAAAGAGTGTGGTGTTAATGGTTGTGTAAAGGTAAATGGACAACTGAGTGATTGGTTCGATATTCGGCAGGGTGTTCGGCAAGGATGCGTGATATCCTCTTGGCTATTCATTATATTCATGCGGGCAAAGAAGGTGTTGATCTCGGGACTGTGAAAGTTCATGAATTAGCGTTTGCAGATGAGAAGATTGTTATGGCAAAATCAGCCCATTATTTGCAAAGAATGATGAATAGACTAAATATTTGCATGAAGACCATGGGCCTTAAGATTAAAGAAGATAAAACAAAAATTATTGTACTTAAAAGAAGGGACGAGAAAGCAGTATGCAACATTACCTTATAAAACAAGTAGATACTTACATATGTATCTTGGAAGTTTATTTATTAATGATGAAAAGATAAATTCAGGCGTATAAAAGAGGGTTATCGGCAGTGTAGGAGCCATTACCAGAAGTAAAAAAATAACAAAATTGCAATATATAATTCTGTACTTGGTTGGCATGCAAACCCTGCGTGGTGTAAAGGAAAGACTTTTTGACAAAAGTGAAAGAAATCTATTGAGATAGTTTGAGCATGTTGAGTAAATGATAGGAGAACGTTTGACGAAACACATAGATTTAGGTAAAGTAAATGGTAGCGTGCCCAGAAGCATACCGAGGAAAGAATGATGGGTATGTGAGAATGAGACCCTAAGTCGAAAAGATATAAAAAGCCATTGGAACACAAGAGCAGGGATTCTTAAGATTTTCCAAACCCCCTCCCCCGAAAAAGCCTTAAGTAATTAATGGACGCTCTCAAAGGAGAAAATAAGTTTAATAAAGTACAAAACACAACCCTTAAAAACTAATTGTATTTATTCTATTCAAACCTTTTGAACATAAACTTAAATGCTTTGGACTTGCAATTCGGGAATGCGATTTGATTTTGGTCGTTTAAAATTTTTTCGTAATCTCTTTCAAGCAGAACTCCGTATCCTGATCTTTCGGCTAGTTTGATAGACGCATCGGATGAAAAGCAATTCATTGATAGATTAATTCCATACTTCCGGCAAATGTCTTCCCTATTTAAAAGTTAAAATATTAAAAGTTAAAATATTAAAATTACACTAGCAGAAAATGCACGCGCGCGTTCAGGTCTCAGGCTTTTTATTTCCTAACATTAAAAGCATAAACAATTTAGAAATCGTTTATTGACTAATTTTTAAATATTAAGTTTTAAACATGTTTGAAGCAATAATTAATAATTTGGAATTGTAAACGTTTGAAGTTAAAAAAAATATCTTGATTGACTGAATTGAGAGCGTTCTAATTCAACTATTTTAGAATAGGTAAAATTTTGAAAAAAAAGAGATAATATTTCGAATCGAATGAAAAGGAATCAAAATGTTGAAAGTTGGAGAATTTCATTAGAAAGGAGTTGAAATTGTATGATCTCTGATTCAAAACAATTTTAAAGCATTGAAAATTGAAATATTCAGAGATTAGAATTTTGAAAATTGGATCATTTAAAATTTAAAGGAATATAAATTTTATTATTTCTAATTAAAAGTGTTCAAAATTGAATAATTAAAAATTTTTTACTCTTGAATTTAAATAATTTGCAATCTGAAACGCTTAAAATTTGACAATTTGAAATTGAAAACTAAATTGAATATTTTAAAGCTAAAGTTGCTGAAATTTTATATTTTTAAATTGTTATTATATTTACAAAATTAAAATTGATTCGACAGATTTTTCTAAAAACAACAAATAAATTCTTCGTCTCACGAAAGGAAAAAATGGAAAATTCAGCGTACAACATGAAAATTCATAACTCTAAAATTGTAACCATTTCAAATTAAAGAAATAATTCAATTACTCAGGTGTCAATTTCAGACAGTTTAATTTTCATCTATTTTGATATTGAATAATACAATTTTTAACTTTTTAATTTCAGATCGTTTAATTTTTAACACAGAATCTTCTCATATAAGGCTTGAATTATAGAAATTGTGTCAATTTTCGTTATTTGGAATTTCATCTGGAGACATTTAATTCAAAAAATTTTAAATTACAAATCGTTTAAACTGAAAATTATGAAACTATCAAGTCTTTCAATTTGATATTCTACGATTTGAAAGAATGACATAAAGCAGACAATTTTGTACGTAATTAATAGAAACCAAACAATTTAGAATATTTAAATCCAAAATTATTAAATTTATCTGGCTTAAATTGAAACCAAACTATTTAAGCTTTTGAAGCAATAAAAGTTTTAGTTTTAAGGCCTCAAAAATCAAACTGTTTTATAATTGCGCATGCGAGACTATAATTTTAAATTGAAATTATAGAAATTTTAAAGATGATAAATATATTATTGATAAGTAACATATCATGTAGTATTAAGTGAATGCAAAGTGGTGGAATAGATTTTTGTACTAAAAAATGAGATTTCTATCAACAACATAAAATCTCGGTCATTTTCACCGTTCAAAATTGTAGAATTTTAAATATTGTGAAACTTTAAAGTTCAATAACTCTAAAAACTTTAAAAATGATATGTTTTCTAATTGGAAACTTTCAAAATTAATGAATTCAAACTTAATAAGGTGTCCAAAATCAAACAATTCCAAACTTTTTTAAAAAGTCAAAGATTCTTGTATGAGGATCTTGAAACTAAGCCGTTGAAAATCACTAATTCTCTAATTTTGTATCACGATTTTCAAAATTCAATCATTTTAATCTGAAGTGTAAAATCAATAACTTGAAAACGAATGATAAATCATTTAGATGCAAGAGGCTTCAATGCGGACAGAAAGGGACAGAATAAATGAACAGCAAATAATATATATTGATAATATAAATATAAATACTTATTTAAACGTACTCATTTAATGTAAAAATTGAAATCACATTGATTTTTTTTAATTACCTCACATCCAGCATCTTTCCACCAAACGACTGTCCTCTGAAAGAAGGCAACACGCTAAGACCTGCAGATGTCAAATATTTGTGATCTTTTATTTTACTCTTTACATTAGCTTCCTGAAATAACGGCCAAAGCACTGCGTCCATTTGGAAACCCCTTGGCGATAAATAATTTTCCTATATATAGAAAAATTTTATATTGTTATGAATTACTGTCAAGAGGGCTCAAGTAATAATTGAGTCGTAAAAAAGTTTCTTTTATTTGTGGGACACATCCAAAAAACCTTCCATTTATTTAAAAACTAACTGCATTTTTTCCAAATTGTCTGCAAATGGTCAAATATGCTCCTACGGCTTTGAAATCACCCCCAAGTGTAAAAATTCTTATTTTCTCATTTGATAGATCATAACATTTTTATTTTGTCTAAGAATCGTTAACAGTCACAGCTAAGGCATAAGCTTTGGATCCACTCCGTCGGCTTGCAGGTTCGTTAAAATAAAAAACTATTCTTTGTTCTAAAAGGACTATGTAATGTTAGAGCCGTAACTAGCCTTTTTTTCGACCGGTGCGAACGGATAACTTTGCCCCCCCCCCCCTCTCAATAAAAGAAGCAAATAGCACCGCAAGCCAATATTTGACAAATTTAAAGGTTGCAACGGCAGTCAGACCTAGGGCTTATTTAAAAAATCCAAAATGGTGTCAATAGTAGCATAAATTTTGAAAAATAGTAATCCCTTAAAATCCGTAGAAATCCCTTAAAATCTTATTATTTCTTTTGAAATCCGTTGGAATCCTTTAAATCTGGTGAAATCCCTTGAAATCTCGGAAATACCTGAAATCTTCTTAAATCCCTAGAAGTCTCTTGGAATCTAATTTCATTTGTTCCCTAAAGTTATTTAGAAATCCGTTGGAATCACATGAAATCTTTTAAATATCACTAATAGTCTGGATACCTTTTTCAGAATCGTTTGAATTTTTCTGAAATCCCACGAAATTCTTTGAAAACTCTTAAACAATTCAAAAACTCGTTACATTCATTTAGAATTAAAAACAAAAAATTTTAAGTTCTTTTTTTCAATTGGTTGATTTCCACTTTAAAATCCTTTTGAATACCTTTCAATTTATAACAACCATTAAATCTGGTAAAATCTGTAATAATCAACAAAAATCTAATCAAATCATGTACAACATCTTAAAATCTATATCCTTCACAAATGAAAAAATCTGAAAGATTCTCTGAAATCCCGTAAAAAGCACAAAATCAGATGAAGCCTTTGAAAATCTATTGAAACCTTTTTTTTTTAATTCCATGAAATCCATCAAAATATCCTAAAAGTTTTAAAATCCCTTGAAATTCTTGAAATCCGTTAAAATTCACTGAAATCTATTAAAAACGCTTCAATTCTATTGAAATTTTTGAAATCTCTGGAGAACTCTCCAATTTTTTAAATTCCTTAAAAACCTGTAGAAATTCCTTGCAATCTTATAAAATTTTTTAATGTATTTTGAAATCCTTTAAATCCCTCAAATATTGTAAAATTTCTTGAAATCATCGAAATCTTGTAGATTTCTGATCTTACAAAATCATTTGAAATTTGTAACAAATTGTATAATTTTTGAAGTTTTCTATAATCAGGGTGACCATTTTAATAAAGGAAAAAATTCTCAGTTATTTCTCGGTTTGATAAAATTGTTCTCGATCATTGAAATTAGAAAATTAGAACTCTTAAAGCTGAAATTTTTTTCATTTAAAGTAATCAAAACTAAACTACAAATTGAAATACTCAGGTTGAACTCTTTTGAACTTTAAACATTTAATATTGAAGATTGAAACATTTTTGATTAAAAATGTTTGCATTCAAACAACAAATAATTTACACGTATATAATGGAAGCTTTCAACAATTGTCAATTAAACAATTTCTAATCAATTACCGTTAAACTTCAAAATTTTAAATTCTAAATTTGTATGAATTAAACAAATTAAAGGTTCGTGGTTATTAAATATAAATCCAAGCTAGCTTTCTAATCCCATCATACAAAAAATTAAAATAGAACCTAATTTAAATTGCATTACAATATTTGATATAAAATTTGTGATATTTCAAATGATTGGATAGATTTTTCTTCTAAAAATTTGAAAAAATTCCAGCCTAAAAAGTAAATTCCTCGGTAACTTTTAAAATGCACTATACTCTTTTAAATCATTTCAAAATTTTAACATCCCTTCAATCTTATAAAATCCCGTTCAAAAATTTTTAAATCTTTAAAATCCTCTGAGATTTCATAAAATCCGTATAAATCCCTAAAAGTTTCTTTCAAATTTATTTCCATTTCATTCACTCCCCAAACTTCCCTAGAAATTCTTTCAAATTCACTAAAATCTCTTGAAGTCTTCAAAATCCTTTGATATCTTTGATACCGTTTGAGAATCCCCTGAAATTTGTAAAATCCTGAAATTCTTTTGGAATCTTGTAAAACATCTTAAAGTCTTTCGAATCCCTTGAAATCCATTGAAATTTTGTAAATCCTTAAAATTCTCGGAGATCCTATAAAATTTCAAATCCCTAGAAATAATTTGAAATCCCATGAATTATCTTGAAATTTCTAATAACTCTTTATATTTCTTCAAAACTTATGAAAACTTTGGATTAGCGTCATTTGTTGCAAGATTGTAGTAAAATAGTTGATTCTTTGAAAACAAAATTTAAAAAGTCACAATAGGGTCGTAAGTGTTTGAAGTTCAAAATTTTTACATTTCTTTAGGTCATTTATTTGTTTAATTAAATCACATATGTATAATTCAATTTCAAAAGAGGTAGTTTTTGTAAAACGGGTATTTTACAGACAATTTTGGTTCATAAAACATTTTCTAAATAATAAATGAAATTGTCCTACTCAAAATACAAGGGGTGTTTTTTATTTCTAGGGGTGGTTTTTATATTTTTATATGCTTTTTCATTGTCTTGCCTCATCTAACGAGTACTTACGATTTATAAAGTCCAAAATAAATTATATTTATGTATCATATTTGGGGTTATCCTTAAATTATGTAAGGTTTTTAGGGGAGAGCGGGGGTTAGCGAAATCTTACGTCCATGTTACAGTTACATACACTCACCATTGAAAAAGTCTTGCGAATGGGGGTATAACATTCCAAAAATAACCCTGTACGTAATTTATGGATGACCCCTTAGACAATAAGAAGATTTTACGATTGGGGGTGGGTTTACAACCCTAGAAACCTATTTCCTCTTCTCCAACAAATTAAACAAAATTCACAGGTGTTTTCACCTAATGGAAGCTTTTCTGGGGCGGGGGCGTACCCTCAAATAAAAAAAAAATTTAACCACCCTAATGAATAATAATGTAAAATATATACTTCAAGGCAGCTTACCCACCCTGAACTTTGCAAACACAGCCTTGTCATCTTTCGTCTCCACAAGTAAAATATTGACTCCCACAAGTATAGATTTTTCTCCGTTTGAATTATCCGTAAACATGCCAATGCTGATTCCTTGTTTCAAAAATAATCTCCAAAGTAATCTTTGGTCATAAACCAATAGTGGATCATCCCTTGCTTCTGTAAAAGATCATTCTAATAGATATACTTCTGCCGTCCCAGCAATAAGAAAAGTAGTAACTACATTTTGGAAGAGTCCCCTCTCAGCATACCCTTGAATTTTATATTTACATGAATGATTATTCATATAACATACAAAAAATTGGTAATAAAATCAATAAATCTATGTAAAATTATCATTTATTTTTAATCGAATACGCGCAGCAAAAAGAAGGCTTATATGTTTGTAATTTTTTTTTCTCCATGTCCCACTGTAACGTTTGATAGAATAATGGATATATCGACCAATTATTGACTAATTTACATTAAAAATGTAAGAATCAATGAAAAATCAGTTGTATACATGTACACTCAAGAGAATAAGTTTTCTTGAAAGAAAAGCATCATCCTCATGCGTTTTTTGTTTCGAACCACGTTTATATGTTTTTTACACAAACAGAATTATTTGATTGAAAGATTAGATGAACTTTGTCGCAAACGACTAATATTTGCTGTAAAAAGATTCTTTCGCAGACGAATGAAAATCCGCTCGATCTTATGTTTAAGAGGAAATTCCATTTGTGTCAAGAAACATCATTTTGACACAAGAGGACATTTCACTGAGTGGTATGTATGAAACATAGGCAAGAATTGTATATTGTTTCCGAAACCGGCAGTAAAAATACTCGCAACATCAATTTTCAACATGAGAAAATTATTTTATAAAAATAAAAATGCAGAAAAAGGCATTCTATAGAATGCCTATAGGGGCCAGGGCTAGCGTGTTTATTAAATGGACTATACTACAAAAAATATAGGGCTCTTTAGGAACACACCATTACCTCTTTTCCAGTAGCTTTTATTTTCATCATATGAGAAGTGAAAATACAACCACATCCCATTTCCAGTAGTATAAGAAAATAAAAAGTCACAAAAAAGTATAGTGCAAGGGAGGTCCGTAAATAATGCAGTCAATGAGAAAAGAAACTGGAAGAAGCAATTTAAAAAGGAATAATCCACCCAGGAATTACGGGAATATTTTACACTTTGAAAAATACGAGAAATTTCCGAGAATTCGTGAGTAGATGAAAGAAATCTGTGGTCATGAATTTAAATTAGAAATTTTTATTTTCTGCGTAAAATTACGAATGCTACTAAAAAATAAAAGACATACTCAGAGTTTCTTGTTCTGTTTTTCTGCGTTAGGTCTGCTATTTGTTTTCTCAATTAGTTTATTATTTATGAAAATGGGATTTTGGGAAGAAGAATTTTTTATGTTTTCTAGCAAATTTCCGAACTTATTATGGTCCAGAGTTTTTTCAGGGGTCTGATGCAATGGAAGAAACAAATTCCCTGTAATTCCTTTTTTTCCGAATCATAAAATGTTTTATTTTGAGTAATCAAATCAAAATTGAACTGCAAATTAAAACACTCAAAGTGGACTCATGAATTTTAAGCTTTTAAAAATAAATCTTTAAAAAAATGTATTCAAAGGCTCAATTATTTACACGTATGATAAAATGGATGCTCTCAACATTATGGACAATTTTAAATTAAATGCCGTCAAAAAACAAATAATGCAATTTTAAACTTTGATTAGTTAAGCAGTTGAAAGATTTCTCGTTAAGAAATATATAAATATAATAAATTAATTAATAATTAATAAAATAATAAAAATATAAATACACTTTATCATTTTTAATGATCTAAATTGAAGAATGAATCAATAACTTTCTAAATTTTGAAGTATATATAATCTTGAACCGATTTTAGATTGGAAACATTGAAAATCGAACGATTTTTAATTTTTAAATGTCGTTTAAAACTGAACATTTTTTAAATCAGAAGTTAAATTATTTTTATTTTAAGTCGTTTGAAATGAATAATAATTGTTGAATTGTTATTTATACATCACAATTCAAACATTTCACTTACAAATTAAAAATCTAACAAAATCAGACAATTAAAATAACGCACAAAGTTTAAAATTAGCACTCTGAAATTTTAACGATTCAAGGCTGACAAGGCTTTCTATTTGAAACAATTCAGTTTCAAATTGTTTAGTTTTGAATATTTTAATCATAATTTGCTATTTTAAATAAACATTCAAATATTTTTAAATGTTGAAAAATGTCCTTTTTTATTTAAAAAAAAATGGTCAAATTGCTTGGGTTAAATGGAATATTTCCGACTGAAACAATATTTGGACATACGAATTTAAATTGAATAAAAAACTTTAATTACGAATCTATTAGTTTAAAATTATTTCAAAATTGAAAATAGTTTATAAAGTTTCAATTGGACGTTTATATTGGTTTAACTATTAAGGCTTTCGAATCGACACAGTTAAATTTTTAATGTTTATATCTGTAAATTGTTTAGTTTTGAGCAGATTTAGAGCGGTCACCCTGTTTTGAAATTATAAAAAAACAGTAGAAATTTTACACCAAAAATATGAGTTTCAATAAAAAAGTTAAAATACAACCAAATAGTTGAATTTTCAAAAAAAAAACAAGTGAATTTACAACAAAAAAGATTGACGTTTTATTTTTTTAAATTGTTAAATTTTGAACAAAATAATAAAATTGCATGTCCATTCCCTAAGTTTATAAATTTTGATGTAACTTTCTCAAGGTAAATATTTTTATTTAAAAAATTGAGTACAATCTATATAATATGTTAAATGTTTGAAATACTTTTTAGAACTTCCAATTTTTTTAGGCAATACCATTTTTTCTTTGTTTTCAGATATTAGTAAAATTCCACAAATGTCAAGTTTTTGACATTTCATTGGTCAATCACAATGATACTGCTCCCTCAGAAATTGTGATCAAAATTTAGGTTCGCGCAATAAAAATCGCAAATTTTCGCTTTCGGGCATGAAAAATCAAGCCATAGTACAAAAAATCAGAAAACCAGGACAGTGATAAAAAAAACTGGAAATTTTCTGAAAAATCAGGATGTTTGGTCACCCCAATCAGCCTAGTAGGTATGTATCAAATTAATGTGCAATTACTTTGCATATACTTACTCATACATTCAAACTGTGGTTCGTCTGCCAAATAATAATCGCACATATGATCTAGGACTTCCTCGAATCTATCGGATGGTATTTCTTGAATTATAAATTTTGCAGGTTCTTCATTTTTGTAACCATTAACAACTTTCCACACGTTCAGCGGACCAGGTGGTCTTCGCCAGGATGTATATGGGATTATTGGATTTACTTTATTTTCCAGAATTACTTTGTCCATTTTTTTGCAGCAACACAAAAATGCCAATTTAATTAAAAACGTACTTTTGTATTTCCTTATAATGACAGAATATCGCACAAGAATCAAAGATGAACTTGAAGAGTCAAGGCTGAAGAGTGAGTGGTCAGCTGGTCATGGAACGTAACATTTACGTTGTTGCAACTGATCATTGAACGATGAGGAAGACTGACAGATGACAATTCCATCCCAGCTACCTGCATACGATTCCCGCACTTGACGGCTTCCCCTCACTCAGCCGAACTGCTGCCGCCGAGCCTGGTCAGCGGGAGTCCTTTTTACCTAATAAGGACTAAAATGCGGAATATAACATTTTTTAAATTTAGCGCTTGGTAATTTACAAATATAATATTCGAAATCGTCGAACGATTACGATTCCAACGATATATTATTTAACTTAAAAGGTGAAAATTAAAGAATAAATGTTTAAGTTTATGTGAAATTTTATGAAAAATTTGTCAGTATATTTTACTCAAATGAATTGCTGTAGCTTTAATTTATTGGTACAATATTTGACTTAACCTGGAGAAATTCCGAAAGCTAAAATTTGGCCCACTTTGGAAACTGATTAACAAACATTGTAAATTTGATTTATTGCTTAACCAATTACATTGCTCAAAATTATCCTTTTAATATTTTGTCTTAAAAACTTTTTTTTATACAAAAAATAAATAAAAGAAATTAAATTTATACATAATAATTTGTCCCACTATATATAACTTTTTCGCCTGGGTTACTGTCTTGAACATTATGAATTTTTTTAATGAAAATTAATTTAAAATACTATTTTAACACATAAAAAGCAGGATAAAAAGGATTTTCATAAAATATAGATAATAAGTTTTCAAATATGGCCAAAATTTAACTTCCAAAATTTCCCTATGTTAAGTAAAATATTGCAGCAATAAACTAAAGCTGCTGCAGTTGATTTGAGTAAAATATGCTGAACATTTTTCCATAAAATTTCACGTAAACTTGAACATTTATTCTTTAGTTTTCAACTTTTTAAGTCAAATGACATATCGCTGGAATCGTTATAATTCAGAGATTTCGAATATTATATTTGTAAATTACCAAGAGCTAAATTAAAAAAAATGTTTTATTCCGCATTTTAGTCCTCATTGGGTACAAAGGACTCCCGCTGACCAGGCTCGGTGGCAGCAGTTCGGCTGAGTGAGTGGAAGCCGCGTCGTGGGAGAACCTGTAATTATTCACCATTTGGACCCCAGTCATTCAGCAGAATTTTCATTATATTGTCGAATATTAATTATTTAAAATTCACCATAAAGTACCTACTAATAATCTTTTCTCAATAGTATAAATAAAATAACCGAACACTTATATTTGAATTTTTAAATTCAAAAGCGGATCAGAAGACATTACCTGATTCAAAACTCAAAAGAAACTTTGTTTTATTAATTTCTTGACAACTTTTATTAATAAGCAACTTTTGAAAAAAATAAAAATATAGCAAATTGTTTGCGTTTATTTCTGTGGGAAAAAATACGTAAAAAATAAGGGAATTATACCGAAACAAAACTTTTCTGCAAAATGAAAATTACCGAAATTTCATATTCCCGAAAGAAAAGAAAACTGCCATAATGTTTATTCCCAAAATTTTAAAACCTGAATTTTCATGTTATTATTATTATTATTATTATTATAGATTAGCAGTTCGAACTCGAAAGTTCATTGCCTCATCTACCCGAGACCGCCACACATCTCTATCTTGTGCATTCTCCATCCAGTTTAAGTAATCATGTCCTAGTTCTTTTAGATCATCCCTTACATTTTTCTCCCATCTGTTTCTCGGTCTGCCTAGGGGTCTCTTACCAGTCGGTCTCCCTCTTAAAACTTGCGCCACTGTTCTTTCATTGCCCATTCTTGCTACATGCCCCGCCCATCTTAATTTACGCGCTTTCATTACTCTATTAATATTTGCTGACCCGTAGAGAGCGTGCAGCTCATTATTATGCAGTTTTCTCCACTCGCCGGTCTCTTCGTCCCTTTTTGGACCATAGATTTTTCTAAGTACTTTATTCTCGAAAACTCTAAACCTATTCTCTTCTCCTTTCGTCAGCGCCCACGTTTCACACCCGTACATGACGACCGGCATTATTATCGTTTTGTAAATTCTTACTTTGATGTTTCTAGATAGCGATCGCGATTTTAGTAGCGTGTTTGCTGCATAATAGCACCTATTGCCAGCGTGTAGCCGCGCATTGATTTCCGTTTTAATCTTATTTTCGCTAGTTATAATAGACCCGAGGTATTTAAACTCGTTAACCCTTTCGAATTTCATATTTCCGGCCATTAGATCCCCGTCTTGATTACTTTGTCCGGACCTGACGACGGTCATATATTTTGTCTTCGATTCGCTAACTTCCAAGCCAATCTCTTTGGCTTTTGCGATCAAGATTTCTGCATTTTTAGCTACCGTTTCTTTATCATCCCCTAGTACGTCGAGATCATCCGCATATCCAAGAATTTGTATTACCCCATTGAGGGTAGCACCGGTCGGGTTCGCCTGCACTTGCCTAACCACGTATTCTAAAACTAAGTTAAAAAGGACGCACGAAAGTGCATCGCCCTGTTTCAGGCCATCGCGGATCGAAAACTCTTCAGATAAACTACCGTTTACGCGTATTCTACCCTTACTGCCGCTTAAGCAAATTTCGATAAGTCTAACCAATTTTCTTGGCACACCCAAGAACTCTAGGATCCAGTACATTCGCGCGCGTATAATAGAGTCGTAAGCTTTTTTAAAATCGATAAATAGCTGATGTACTGCTTCTTTAAATTCCCATTTCTTTTCTAACAGTTGTCTAATTGTAAACATTTGATCGCTTGTAGATCGGTTTCGGCGGAATCCACACTGGTAATCCCCAATGATTTCCTCGGCAAAAGGAGTTAGTCTACTTAGGATAACATTAGACAGGATCTTGTAGCACGAAGGCACAAGTGAAATTCCCCGATAGTTGTTACAGTTAGTTTTATCGCCTTTTTTAAAGATGGGAATAATGATAGAGGTATTCCATTCTTCCGGCATGCGTTCTGTTTTCCAAACTGCGCGTATCAATTTACAAATTTGCCTTGTGAGGCAAGGGCCTCCATTTTTTATCAGTTCTGACGGTAGGTCATCGATGCCCGCGGCTTTGTTATTTTTCAACTTCTTGATGGCCATTTCTATTTCTATATCAGTAGGATCGTTAATTAATAGATCAGCAGTGTGGATTTCGCCGAGATTACCTTCAACGGGGGCTTCACGTACATTTAATAGTTTATCGAAATAATCTTTCCATAAATTCAGTCTCTCTGTCGCATCGGCTACTAGATTGCCATTTTCGTCCCTCATTACTTCCGTTCTACTTTGAAAGCCTTTCCTTATAAAATTGATTCCCCTGTACATCTCACGCGGGTTATTTTGTTTATTATGCGCTTCTATTGCTAGTATTTTATTCTTTTCCCACTCCCTTTTCTTGGATCTATAGAGCCTATTTGTACTTTTGCTAATCTCGAGATATTTCTTATGTGTTTGATCGCACTTATTTTGTAAACTACTTAGTCTGGCCTTCCGACGTTTCTCAAACCAGAGTTTGCACTCTTCGTCAAACCATGGTTTGCTTTTGGTTACTTTCTTAAAACCTATCGAAAGTTTCGCGGCTGCCTTTATCGCCTTTTTCGTATTGCTCCACAGGGTTTCCGGGTCCTCCTCGCGATTATTGTTATCGTCTCTCTGTTCTTGGAGAGCGTCGAAACTATTAGAAATCTCAACTTGGTAATTTAATGTTTCTGTTGCTGTTTTGAACTTATCTATATTGAAACGAACTGTTGGCTCTGTGCGGCTTGTTTTCTTACTTAGCGCTAGCCTAGATCTTAGTTTTACTATCACGAGAAAATGGTCTGAATTTAAATCCGCTCCCCTATACGATCTTATATCGAGAATGTTTGTATGACGTCTTCTGTCTATTAGAACGTGATCAATCTGATTGTGAGTTTTACCATCTGGTGATGTCCAGGTGGCCTTATGTATATTTTTATGCTTGAAATATGTGCTTTTGACAACGAGGTTCTTTGAAGCTGCAAAGTTTATTACTCTGGTTCCATTATCATTACTGACGTCATGCAAACTTTCTGATCCTATTGTAGGCCTATACATTGGTTCTTTTCCAATTTTCGCGTTGAAGTCCCCCAATACTATTTTTGCGTCAAACGTTGAGAACTTGTCAAAAACCTGCTCGATTGTTTCATAAAAAAGATCTTTAGTGTCTTCGTCTTTGTCCTCGGTGGGGCAGTGCACATTGATTAATACGTGTTTGCTGAAATTACCCTTTAGTACAATGTATGATAACCGGTCATTAATGAATTGCATGTCGATAAGTGCTTGCGAAATTCGTTTATTAATAAGAAAACCAGTCCCCAGTCTTTGCCCCTTAGCTCCCCCATAGTGAAAAGTATAGTCATCCTTAGAAATTGACGCGAAATCGCCCGACCAGCAGGTTTCTTGAAGTGCTATTAAGTCAGTTTTGTATTCAATTGCTATCTTAATGAGTTCGCTAAGTCGGCCAGTTTTTAGACTACGCGCGTTTAGAGTTCCCACCCTTAGATCTTTAACTGTAGTTTTTTGTTTTTGTAAGTTAGCCATGGTAGTTTCAAGATAATCCGCACGTTAGGATCCTATTCCGATCGTAGGTGAGTCCACTGTCCCAGGAGTGATAACCCCCATACCTCCCTAGGTCTAAGTATGGGAGCTTTCCGACTCTGACAAGGACCATGTCAACTTGTCGTCAGACACATTACAGTTTCATCCTCGTACCCTAACGTCCCCCTGCAAGGCAGCGCGCCTACTGGCATCAATACCCCTTTGGCCCTATGCAGGCGAATCATTCCACACATCCCTTGCGGGCAGTGTCATCGCTGCAGTGTCCAATGGGCAGCAGGATTTTTCCCTTACAAGATTTTTAGTTTTGGTTCGGGTATAGTTTCTAGGTGGATACACGCTGCACCTCGGCTTGCCAGAACCCACCCACTGCGTATGAACGCGAATGGGTGGGTCCTCCCAAGCCATGGTTGTCGTGTACCTATTTTCTACCAGTGCTGAATTCACCACAGACACGACTGGTTCCTATCGGCTGTCCGCGACTGCTTATTCTTGTATTCGCAGCTAACCTTAGGGGCTGTTCAGCCTCACGGGCCGTTCCTCTATCCGCAACCTGAGGACGCGCTACGTAGTGGTGACAGGAAACCCACCAAGCAGGAATTTTCATGTTACCGAAAATAATAAATTATCGAATTTTCAAATTGCCGAAAATAGTACATGTCAAAGTTGGGTAGTAATTTGTTACAAGTTACTGAAAGGTTACGTTATTTGTAACTTTTATTGTAACTTTGTTAACATTTTGAAAAGCTTGTAATTTGTAACATTACTTAATTACAATTTTTTCAGTAACTTGGAACTTTAATTTTATTTACTTTGAAGTTACTTTGTGTTTTGTGTCTTATCTCCTATCAAGCGACGTTTATGGGTCAGTTAAGGGTAGAAAATTATTCTCTTTGGTTAACGATTCAGCTATTTTGTTGAAAATTCGTATTTTTGGTTGAGTTCAATTGCGATTGATTTCAAATTAAAATCATTTTTTGTTTAAAATAATGTCAACTATTATATTTTTCGTTAATAATTTATCTATTTTGGTTGAAAATTTAACTACTTGGTTAAAAATAAATGTATGTTGTTAAGAATTCAACTGTATTTTGTTATAAAATTCATCTATTTTCTGGAAAACTAACTTTTTTGTTGAAAATTTATATTTTTGGTTTGAAAATTCAACTGATTTGTAGAAAATTCGTCTTATTGACTTGATAATTCAACAATTCAGTGAACATTTTTCTTCTTTCCTGGTTAAAAATTCGGCTTTTTCGTTTCATAATTGATCTCTTTTGGTAAAAAAATCTCATTATTTTTTTCGAAAATTGAACTATTTTGGTAGAAAATTAATGTGATTTGTTTGGAAATTCAGATATTTTGTTAAAAATTCGTATTTTTTTGTTACAATGATATCAACTGTTATATTTTTCATTAAGAATTCATCTATTTTGGTTGAAAATTTAACTTCTTGGTTAAAATAAATGTGTTTTGTTAAAAATTCAAGTATATTTTGTTAGAAAATTCATCTATTTGCTGGAAAACTAACTTTTTTGTTGAAAATTTATATTTTTGGTTTGAAAATACAACTGATTTGTAGAAAATTTGTCTTTTTGACTTGATAATTCAACAATTCGGTGAACATTTTTTTCTTTCTTGGTTCAAAATTCGGCTTTTTCGTTTCAAAATTTATCTCTTTTGGTAAAAAAATCTCATTTCTTTGTTCGAAAATTCAACTATTTTGGTAGAAAATTAATGTGATTTGCTTGAAAATTCAGCTATATAGTTGAAATTTTGTCTTTTTTGGTTAAAATGATATCAACTATTATATTTTTCCTTAAGAATTCATCTATATTGGTTGAGAATTTAACTACTTGGTTAAAAATAAATGTATGTTGTTAAGAATTCAACTATATTTTGTTAGAAAATTCATCTATTTGCTGGAAAACTAACTTTTTTGTTGAAAATGTATATTTTTGGTTTGAAAATACAACTGATTTGTAGAAAAGTGTGGCTTTTGGTTTATAAATTCATCTGTTTTTGGTAAAAATATTTCTTTAGAGGGTTCAGCTATTTTCTGAAAATGCATCTTTTCCGGTTGAAAATTCAACTACTTAGTTGGAGGTTGTACTTCTTTGGTAAAATTTCAGTTATTAGGTTAAAAATTAACTTTTTCATTGGAAATTTAACTCTTTTCTTGAAAATTTGTCCTTCTTGGTTGAAAATGGTAGAAAATTCGACTATTTGGTTGAAAATTAACTTTTTTGTTAAAAATTAATATTTTCGGTATGACAATTCCACCATTTGGTTCAATATTCATGTATTTTTGAAAATTAATTTCTTCGGGTAAAAAATTTCATAATTTTTGGTTAAAAATTTTACTGTCAAATCTTTCTTGGTTTTTCTTATAAAGTAACTCATTCAAATTGTATAAGTACTTTAATTTTCGCGCCTTATTTAATACTGCCATCTACATGCCGGTGACAAAACTATTTAAATGCATACATATAGATACGTGCGCTGTGTGAGTGGCAGTGTTGGGTGTTGGTATTGTGGTGTAATTTATGAAAACACGTTTGAGTTAAAAATAGTTTTTAAAAACTTTAATTATTAAAACGAAAAAAATAATTTAAAATGTCAGATCCTGAACTAGAAGCGCTTCGTAAACAACGCATGGCTCAATTACAGTCACAGTACAAAGTAACTATCACAAAATTTCAAATATTTTCGGCATCTCGTTCAAATGTCAAATAATAAAAATTGTACTTGAATTTACTATATTATTAAGTATTTCACTAGTTTTTCACTTAATAACTGTGTAATAAGGGAACAATTGACTATAGCTTTCTATAATAAGGACTGTGTTATATAGAAAAGATGTTATTTATCGAAGGTCAATTTTGAGGTTAGATGTGTGGGCGATTCGTTTCATTTCGTTTTTGACTATAAATGGAGTGAAAGCTGTTTTTTAATTCGCTTCTAATTACTCTCTTAAGGGAGGAGATGCTGAAAATCAACAAGCAAACGAAGAAAAAAGACAGCAAGTGGAGGATATGAAAAATGTGATTCTTTCTCAGGTTCTTGATCAATCTGCGAGAGCAAGATGTAAGTTGTATCTTATATTTTTAAGTTTTATAAATGATGTATTGTTGTAAAAAAAGAATGTCTTTCATGTTCAATAATATTTGCTTTTCATTGCAAAAAATTATAAAACCGGCATCTTTAAGATTGTCCACATCTCAAAGTTTTGATCTGGTTTAAATCGGAAATCGGAGAAAAATCAGGGAATTTCGTTGGTCAGTGAAAGTCAGGGATTTAAAAAAAATTGCAAAAGTCAGGGAATTTCTCAATTTCTGTAAGAAAGACATTAAGTAACTTTTTTCTCAAATCACTTTTAATCCCTTTTTTAAAATACAGTCTCTATAGTCATTAAAAAAAAATGAAAAGATCACTTTAGGCACTTTTATTTCACAAAATTGACTCATGGCTTCACCACTATTGAATTGAGGTCTATACGCATTACTGAATTTTCTTAAATTCTTTTAAAATATTTTACGGTAAGGAATTCTCAAGGGCTTTAAAATGTTTAAAGGGATTTCAAAAGAATATCATAGGATTTGAAATAATTTCGGGTATTTTAAAAGATTCCGGAGAATTTTCAAAAGATTTCAATAATTGGAAGAGATTTCAAAGGATTTTAGGGTATCTTTAAAAGATCCAAGGATTTTTCAAAAGCTTTAAAAAGATTCAAAGGATTTCAAAATATTTCAAAGGATTTGAAATATGTTAGGGTGTTTTAAAAGATTACAAGACATTGTCAAGATGTTTAAAAATTTTCAAGGAATTTTTAAGTATTTGAATGATTTTAATTGATTTGAACAAGTATTATGTGTTTTTTGAATGATTTACTAGAATTTCGGAAGATATGGAACGATTGTATAGGATCTATAAGGTTTTTGGATATTTCAAAAAATCTCCAGGAATTTTATAATATTTTAATGGATTTCAAAGACATAATTCACAAGAATTGATGGATTTCCTAGTATTTCAAAGACTTTTTTTTCAAATTTTTTTTTTCAAATATTATTATATTAAATATATTTCAAATATTTCAAGGTATTTCAAAAGTTTTAATAAAATTTAATGATATTTTAAAAGATTGCAAGGAACTTGCAATTGATTTCAATCATTTGAAGGGATTTCAATGAATTTGAAATATTTTAGGGTATTTTTAAAAATGCCAAGGCATTTTTAAGAGCTTTATAAAGTTTCAAGGTATTTTAAAAGATTTCAAAGGATTAAAAATATTTTTTGATTATTTTTAAAAATTTCAAGAACTCTACGAGAGTTTTAAACAATTTTAAGGGATTTCCAAAGATTTTAATGATTTTACGGGATTAAAAAAAATGTCATGCGGTTTTAAAGAATTTCCTAGAATTTCGGAAGATATGGTACAATTTTTATAAAAACTATAAGGCTTTCGTATATTTTAAAAGATACTGAGGATTTCAATGATTTTAAGGGGTGTTAAAAGCTCTCAAGGTATTTTAATAAATTTTCCAGGATTTTAGGAAATATGGTGAGCTTTTATGTAAGTTCATGGGATTTTATAATATTTTACTTGATTTCGAAGAACTTGTTCGCCAAATATTTGAAGGAATATTAAAGCTTTTATGATATTTTAAAAGATTTCAAGGAATTTTCAATTGATTTCTATAATATTAAGGGATTTCAAAGATTTTCTAAGACTTTAGGGTATTTAAAAAATTGCAAGGGATTTCAAAGGATTTGAAACATTTTAGGGTATTTTGAAAGATTTTATGAAATTTTTAATTGATTTCAATAATTGGAAGGGATTTCATAGAATTTGAAATATTTGAGGGTATTTAAAAAATATTTCAACGCAATTTGAAAAAAGTGCCATGCAGTTGTAAAGAATTTCTTAGAATTTCGGAAGATGTGGAACAATTTTATAGGATCTATAAGGTTTTAGGATATTTTAAAACATTCCAAGGAATTTGAAATTGATTCCAATAATTTAATGAGATTTCAAAGAATTTGAAAGATTTTAGGGTATTTTTAAAAATACCAAGGAATTTTGAAGAGTTTTATAAAGTTTGAAGAAATTTAAAAAGATTTCAAAGGATTTGAAATATTTTTGGGGCAACTTTAAAAATTCCGAGGAATTTTCAAGAGTCCTAAAAATTTTCAAGGGATTTCAAAAGATTTTCAAGGATTTAAAATATTTTACTTTATTTTTAAAGACTCCAAGGCATTTTCAAGAAATACAATTTTTTTTATGGATTTTTCAAGGATTTGAATGATTTTAAGGAGCTTTAAAAGCTCTCAAGGTATTTTAATACATATTCCAGGATTTCATGAAATGACATAAGATTTTATGTAATTTCATTGGATTTTATAATATTTTAATTCCAATTTAATTCATTCGCTAAAGATTTGAAGTAATATTAAAGCTGTTATGATATTTTAAAAGATTTCAAGGGATGTAAAATATCTTAGGGTATTTTAAAAATTCCAAGTAACTTTCAAGAGCTTTAAAAAATGTCGAGGTATTTCAAAGGATTTGTGTACTATTTTACGTTATTTTAAAAGATACTGAGGCATTTTAAAGAGCTTTAAAAAGTTGCAAGGGATTTCAAAGGATTTGACATATTTTAGGGAAATTTGAAAGATACCAAGGAATTTTGTATTATACCATTAAACCATTTCCCTTTCAGGGTAGGCTTGACACTACCCGATTCGGGTAGTGTTTCTAGGTTTTTCTTGTAGTTATAAATAACTACAAGTGTGGGCTCACCACACCCACGATGTGCCAACAGCACTCATGTCAGTATTCTTGAATGGTCACCCATCCAAGTACTAACCGCGTCCAACGCTGCTTAACTTCAGTGATCTGATGAGAACTGGGTTTTTCAGCGTGGTATGGCCGTTGACGTATTGATTTCAATAATTTGAAGGCTTTCAAAGGTTTTGAAAGTTTAGAAACGTACTTCTCTCATTTTAACTCCTTTTGTGCAATTATGTTACACAAATTTACTTTCTTGAGCATATATATATTTTTTAACTGAGTTTTTAAACATACTTCTTTTTAAACCTTCTTGTGTTTATTTGATACGCAATTGGACTTTTTTAAGTTTATGTTTTTTTTAAACTTTCCATCCAAAAATATTTTATGGTATTTAGAAATTTAGAATTCACCCATTCTTATTAATTTAGCCTGATTTCCTTTAAATTCTTTAAAATATAAGTCATTTTAAGAGCTTTCAAAAGTTTCAAGGGATTTACAAATATTTCAAAGGATTTTAAATATTGCAGGAAATTAAAAAAAATCCAATTATATAGAATTTCACGGTATTTTATAATATTTTAATGGATTTCAAATAATTTATTCACAGTGAGTGAGGAATTTCGTAGGGTTTTAAAGATTTGAAGTGATTTTCAAATATTTTTTGCAATCATTTGAATTAATTCGGAATACACCCTGAATTCTTATTAATTTATCCTGAATTCTTGTAAATTCTTGTGCATCCTTTATAATTCTCTTGCATTTTTTCAATTCACTTGAATTATTCTAAATTCACTCAACTCTGCTTAATTCAATGACTCTTAATAATTTCATCAAATCCTTTTGAATTCCCTTGAATTTTTCTAAACTCATTTCAAACTTACTGAATTCAATTAATTTTTCATATGTTTGAATTAATTTCAATTTACTTGAATTGGTTTTTAGTTCACCTAGAATTTTTATTAATTTCATCGAATTCTTTTCATTTCCCTTAAATTCCTCCAAAATTCACTCGAATTTTACTGAAATCGATGGAATTCTTTTTTTTCAATTCATTTGAATTCTTTTCAATTTAACTTGAATTCTTTTGAAGTCTTCTGAATCAAATTCTTTTAAATTCAAAAGAACATTAGTCACATTATTAGTGCACATTAGTCACTTTTTGGCTTAAATTAGATTATTAATCACTTTCGGTCACTGTTTCGGGTTAAATAAGTTGCTGTTTCAGTATTTTCAGTTCATTAGGCTGTGACAGCCCTGACAATAATAAATTATAAATTTAAAATTTAAAATCCACTTATACAAGATTATGTATTAAAAATGTCACAAGATTAGAATTTTGATCTTTAAATATTTATGGCCAGGGAAAATGAAAAATTAGTCAGGAAATTTGAAAAATGAAATTTGTCGGCCACCCTTTATAGGGCTTTTTTATTGACTTGATTTAAATCAAATTTCCTCATATTGACTAATCTATTTCCTGATATTTTCATGATTTTCTTGGCGGGTGGAAACCCTGAAAATCTTTGTTGGGAGATCGTAGATTATTTATTTGATATTTTTTGTCTCCTAGTAAATACTCTGTCTCTGGGTAAACCAGAAAAAGGAAAGATGGTCGAGGAACTGATCGTGAATATGGCAAAACGAGGACAATTACCTGGTAAACTAGGCGAGCAAGAGTTAATCGGCCTTCTTGAAAGTGTCAGCCAACAAACAAAAAAGACAACAACTGTTAAAGTTAGTGTAACATCGATAATTATCATAAAATGTACACTACCTCATAAATTACTAATCTTTTTAAAAAATTTCAGTACGACAGACGCAGAGCGGCTTTAGATTCGGACGACGACTTATAGCACTAGGAAATAAGACTACACTTATGTTTAATATTACGCTTCTTCGTTTAATTGACAGGTAGATGTATTGCTTTTTTTTCTTTTTACACAAAAATAAAACTTAAACGCACCTCCCAGAAAGTGGAGGCAAAATCGAACATTTTGTAAGATAGTTATTAATTTCATAGTCATAATATTCACATGGTTTTTATTATTTATGGAAAACAATAAGTACACATTTGAAATACACACATTTTTCTGAAAAACTTTGCAACTTTAACATTTGCTATTTTTTAATATTATCCATCCGTTCGCTGAGTACAATTGTCCTAATTCTTATAAAATTATAAAAACGCTTTTCATATTGATTTCGCTAATTCAAATACCACAATTATTAGAAAAAGAATTTGAATAAAAAAATAATTGTAGAAAGCCGAAGAAAATCTGGTTGTTAAAAATGAACTAATTTTTTGATTCTCGAATACATCGATAACATGGGCACACTTTTGACTATAAATTAATTGCACACGTTTCTTTCAATTTAAATAAATACTGCAGACATTCACTTAAGCCTAAAAAAATCAATGATCCTTCTCATTTTAACCTAAATTTCTCGCTTATTTTAAAACCATCACTCACTCACACACTTGCATATATCGCCTAGATACATAATCGTATTGTCGTACCTGAATTCCATTGAGGGAAGATTTGCACATTCGAATCACGAATTTAAAACAATTTACCTGGCATTTAAAAACCTATAAACTCGCAAAGAGCGTTTAAATGGAATGTTTTTTTCGACACTTGGTTCTCGATTACGAAGCATTAGATTTAAATCCAGAGTCAAATAACGTGTAGAGTTAAATAATCGCGACTGTCAACAGTCTTTCTACTATATAAGCGTTTTCGTTAACTGCGTCACTTAATCTTTCTTTATATGATTTCTTCCTTCCTCCTCTGAAAAAGAATATTTTTTATTTGATATAATATTTAAGGGAATTTGATTTAATTTATACGACATACAAGGGACGTTATAAAATTACCTTCATCCTCCTCCTCAGCGTCTAAAATGTCTGGACAGCAAATTCCGTAAAAAATCAAGGATAAGAATCCTGCTGGTAGACCGAATATCAATGATGTTAAAATAGGGTTTCCTCTCCACATTGAGCCAAGAGTGGTTTTGGTTTCAAACCAAAATCTGTAGAGATGAACGAGCCAACTGTTTCCGCCGTATCTCTGAAAATCGTAGACAAATTAAAAGGTTTACAATTTTTGGTAGTTAAATTAATCAAATGTGTTTTCAATTTCAGGCATTTCAGAGATTTAATTTAAAAAATTGCGTAGTCATAAGGGGCTGTCCATAATTTACGTTACCAATTGGGGGGGGGGGGGGAAAAACTACGGTTAGTAACAGGAGGAGGATGGGGGAAGTCAGTGGAAATAACGTTACGAACTTACACAACATTTAGTACGTTATCTGATGATAAATTTTAACTTCCCCTATTTCCCCGTTTTTCCAATTTTTTAAAGAATTCTTTTTCCCCCTGTTTTTAAGAAACTTACTCGTTTTTCGCTTAAATGCGAACTGAATTAACAGAACTTAATAAGAAAATCCAACTATTTCTGCTTTAAATTTCATATTTTTGGTTGAAAAGTCTACTATTATATTCCTGGTTCTGAATTAATCTCGTTTGATTAAAAATTCTACTATTTGGTTAAAAATTGAATTATTTTGATGAAAATGCAATTATTTCGTGAAAAAGTCCTCGTTTTTGGTCAAAAATTCAACTACTTGGTTCAAAGTTGAACTACTTTATTAAAAATTAATTTTGTTGGTTAAAAAATCATCTCTGGCTTGAGAATTCGTTTTGTTGTTGTTGAGAATTCACTTTTTGACCTGAAAATGTTACTATTTCATTTTTAGTTAAAAATTGATTTTTAGTTGAAAATTCAACTGTTTGGTTAAAAATTCATGTATTTTGTTGAAAATTCTTATTTTTTGGTAGAAAATTAATCTTCTTGGTTGAAAATTCATCCCTTTTGGTTAGAAATTCAACTTATTTGGTTGAAAATTAATCATTTTTGGTTGAGGATTCAATTACTTTCTAGAAAATCTGTCCCTTTTGGTTAAATTCAACTGTTTTTATTTCAAATTGAAATCCTTTTTCGTTGAAATAGCCACTATTACATGTTTCGTTGAGAATTCATCTTTTTTCGTTGAAAAATCAACCACTTGTTTACAGTGGAACTAATTTGTGAGAAACTCATTTTTTGTAGTTGAAGATTTATCATTTTAGTAGAAAATTCAACTGTTTGGTTGTAAATGAACTTTTTTGTTGAAAAGTCATATTTTCGGGTTTAAAATTTAACTGTTTTGTAGAAAAATCGCCTTTTTGGCTTGAAAATTCAACTATGTGGCAGCAAGTTTGTTTGGTGGAAAACTAATTTTTTTGTTGAAAAATCATATTTTCAGCTTAAAAATTAATTTATTTTGTTGAAAATTCGTCTTTTCATATAAAATTAATCTTCTTGGTTGGAAATTCATCTTCGTAGGGTAAAACTTCAGATTTTTGGTTTAAATTTCAACTATTTTGTTGAAGTCATCTTTTTCGCTTCAAAGTTCGGCTATTTTGTTGAAAATTCATGTATTTTGTTGAAACTTGTCTTTTGGTAGAAAATTAATCTTGTTAGCTGGAAATTAATCTTTGTAGGTTAAAAACTCAGCTATTTGGTTAAAAATTCAACTATTTTGTCAGTCATCTTTTTTGGTCGAAAGTGCGACTGTTTTGTTAAAAAATCGTCCTTTTGGATTGAAAATTTATCTTTTATGGTAGAAAAGTCATCTTTCTTAATTAAAAATTAACTTTATTGTTGAAAATTCAACTTTTCGGGTTAAAATTCAACTATCTTCCAAAAAAATCGTCTTTTTGGCTAGTAAATTTAACTATTTGGTTAATAGTTAAATAATTTTGTTGAAAATTCATCTTTTTTGCCTGAAAAGTTCAAATATTAGGTACAAAAATTTCTACCAATTATTTGGTAGAAAATTAACTTTTCTGTTGAAAAATCATATTTTCAGCTTCAAAATTCAACTATGTGGTTAAAAATTTAACTATTTTGTTAAAGTCATATTTTTTGGTCGAAAATTCAACTGCCTTCTAAAGAAGTCGTCTTTTGTCTTGAAAATTCAAATTATTTCTTGTGAATGCAACTGTTTTTAGTTGAACTTCAATCTTTTTTTTTTTGAAAACTCGACCATTTGGTTGAAAATGCATCTTTGGAAGTTGAAAATTCAACTATTTTCTTAAATATTTAATTATTTTGTTGAAAATTCAAGTCTAAAAAAGTTAAAAGTTCTTCCTTTTGATTAAAAATTTTTCTTTTTGCCTAAAAGTTCAATTATTTGGTTTCCAGTCAATTATTTTGCTGAAAATGCAATATATTTAAACTTGAAATCTTAGGAATTTAAAGCGTTCTATATTGAATTCAGTATAATATCAACCATAATTTTATTTAATAGAATTAGTTTCGTTATTTTCGTGGAAAATCACCCTATTTTCCCTATTTTAAGAGCATTTTGAGGTGTAAAGTTTGATATTTTATTTTTAATAATTCTAAATTAACACCCAAAATTGGTAACGTTTGTTTTCTTACCGGTGCATTTTCACTTCGAATCTGTTCAAGGAACGATTCTATCGCATGAGGTGTTAGTTTTTCTGGATCATCATCTGGAATATGGTGATGGCTCGTTGTCGTGTTAATTACAATCAGACTCGGCAAAGGAACGACCATCATCGCTATACTATTGACTAGATCTGCATTGGCTATCCAGCCAAACTGAAAGTGACTGTAAAATTCAATTTTACATAATTATCTCAAATAGTTTCCATTCCGGCGACTAAAGCCTGATTCGAAATTCAACTTACTCATGATACTTCTCTCGTTTGTTTTTTATCAATGATTCTATCATGTCCCTAAATTCTATCATGTCAGGGGAGACTTCCTCCAATTGGTTTTCCTCGACGACTGCGAGAACTAAATTCTTGTTTGTTAAAAACAGTTGATTTATGTTTCCACGTGTCACTTTCGGAAACGTAGGAAATCTTTCGGCATTTACCCACTTGTATAAAGTTTTGTTCAGTTTGTCAATGTCGCTTATGTTGTGACCTTTAGAGAAATGTATTTAAAGCCGTATTTGAATATTGTTAAATATTACAAAAAGATTGAAATAGAGATATTTAAGTTTTAAGTAGATTGACTGCAAGAAGAAAATTATTTACCTGTAAAATTGTAATGAGTGCTTTCTTTATATACAAATAAGGCGGGTGTATTTTCTACAGGTGCATGTTTGTCTACGACAGTTTGCTGGGTTTGATAAAAGAAAGCATGGGGTTGGAAAACATCCGCAGTCTTGTGATAAAGATCCTATTAATAAATTAGAAAGAGTTAATTAACTTGGAAATTTTTACCACCAAATTAAAAAGTATTAACGCAGGCTTCGAAGTTTCACACTTTTTTACTTTTCAGTAAAGTGATATAAAAAATTAATCGTACTCATAAATTTCAGTTTAAAAAAATGAGAAATTACACATTAAAGAAAGGTATGCCTGAGGAAACTACTCTACCTAAAAAAAAGAAAGATATCAATAAAAATAGAACAGTCGATGGGTTTCTTACAAAAATCTTAAAATGGGAAGGCTCAGTATATATACATTAGGGTATGTTGAAAAAACAAAATGATGGAAATCAAAGTTGGAACTGGTGTGATGTGAACTTGCGCATTAGCAAAATCGGCTTTAAAAAATTCTTTCCATAAATCCATAGTTTTTATATTTCCATCTACGTCACTTTTTAAAAATGTTTTTAGAGGTCATAAAAGTCTCCATATTTTTTCAGCTTTTTAATCATCGTTCTCTAGGTGATAACGTATGTTTAATGGACCCCTTTATATAATTTTTTTTTAAATCTATAGAAATGAAAGAATTGGAAAGTTTGGGAAATCATAAATGTAAAACATTTAGGATTTCCCCGATTTACCACGCTTTTTATGCATTTTTACCAGTAAAAAAGCTTGAAATACCTGATCAAATTCTTTCTTCATTCTTATATATTTTTTATTGCTTTTTGTAAAGTTTTTTTTGTAAATTGTTTTTTAAAGGAGCACAAATTTCCATCTGTTGCAGTTTTCTCTAAAATAAAAAAGATAATAATATTGAGTACCCGGTAAATAATTAATAACTTTCAAAAAATTGATTTTAGAACAAACTGAAATTAATCAGAATTCAGTGTTATTACAGAAGTCGAATTTCAAAATTCCAGGACATTTCCCGGTTTTGCAGGTCAACTTTTGAAAAATTTCCAGGACAACTTAAAAAAAATATATTAAAAATATGAACTCAAATCAATGTTAAGGAATTGTACAGTTCCCAATATATTTTCCAGAACAATTCTTGTACACTACCAGCGGAAATTATCTACACGCCTGTTTCTTGAGCTGTCGGTAAAGTGTCTTAATTTTTATCTGTTTTTAAAATATTAACATGAACCTTTTTTCCTCGCAATAACGCGAAAGTTAATACAATTCTGCGTCTAGTAAACCCAAGTTGAAGGCAAACTATCAATTTTATAAAGCGACATTGCAAAAAACGTCAAATTGAGATGTTTTTCAAAAACTCGAATAACTCTACAAGTAATTTATTAGAATTTGTCAAAGTTCTTACGCTCATTTTAAAGGTAAATCTCCAAATTATTTTAATATATTATTAAATTAAAAAAATGTGTTCATTAATTCTGTCCTAGGGTCAAACTTAAAGCAAAAAAGTCGCAAATTTTCAAAAATACATATATAAGTACTTCAAACTTTTTTTTTTAAATCACTATTTATCATATTTTAATAAATTTTAGTAATAGTAATTATCAAAACATTATTGTTTTAGATTTTTTTAAATTATGTGGTGAGTAAAATAATTATTTGAAATGTTGCCACTTTTTTGCACCAAGTTCGACCATAGGGTAGAATCTAGCGACAAAATTCAAAAATAAATTTAACAATTAAGGAATTGATTATTTCCAGAGTTATTTCAGATATTTTGCTTTCAACTTAGGCTTATATTAGACGCCGAATTTTATCATCTTTCGTGATATTATGAGGAAAAAAATTCATGTTAATATTATAAAAAAAGAAGCACTTTAGCAATAGCTCAAAAAATAGACATGTAGATAATTTCCGCCGAAAATGATAAAATTATTAATCAATGCCAACTTTAAAAAGCTTTTCGAATATTATTTCATTCTAAAAAAAGTTTTTTAATATAGTAAAAAATCGATTAATTATTACATATTAATCATTTTTTTATTTAACACGTTCCCGCGCCCCTTCAAATCATTAGAACGTAACTAAAATGATAATGAATATGTACTTCAAAAAAAATAGAAATAAAATTTTCCAGGCTCTTTTTACAAAATTTTAGGACTTCCAGACTTTCCAGATTCTGTGACAATCCGGAAATTGTGCAGATTTCCGAGAGGAATATGAGTGTTATGATTTTAATGAACAAAAAAAATGTTACTTTGTGTATTTTCCATATTGTTGGTCATATGTTGAGATTACTGTGATTTTAAATCATCTCAAATTATAGGGGAAACCAACACGAATTCATAAACCTACATTGAAAATCACTTATCATTATTAAAATTTGATAAATATTCTGTATTAAAGCTTTAACGCCGTTTGGGAAGCACTAAATGTATTCAGATTTGTCTCAAATTTATACTGTAATCTTTTTTCATCATTTAAAAAGAAAAAAAAATATCAAGATGCACCGTAATTCTTTTTAAAATTGATTTTTTGAACCCTAAAACACTACTTTTCCACATATGTAGTTCTAATTTCGATTTCCATTGTTTGGTTTTTTCTACCCACCCTAATGGGGCTGTGCATAAACTACGTAAAGTTTGACGGGGGGGGGGAGAATTTGTATATGCTGTCTTATATGGGGGAGTACGTGGTCACAACTATTCCTTACATAACAATGCAACTGTCTTAGTTGAGGATTCAAGTCGTATGTTGAAAATTCGTCTTTATTGGTTAAATTCACCTGTTTTTTATTTTTAATTAAAATATTTTCTGGTTGAAATATCAACTGTTACATTTTATTTTGAAAATTCAACCTTTTCGGTTAAAAATTAATTTTTGAACTAAAAATATAACTATTTGGTTAAAAATGAACTTTTTGGTTGAAAATTCAACAACAAAATTACGTAAGATACATGGAGAGGGGGAGTCAAAACTTACAGATCCTAACAAAGGGGGGTACGTGATTTAAAATTCCAGAAAACAACTTTACATAATTTATGCATGGCCCCTAATATACATTATACATTAGGGTGGGCCGAAAAAAAAATTCGAGCAATCGCTTTCTAATAGCAAAACATTGTTAGTTCTTTATAAGCTGAATATATTGTAAAAATTTTTTTTAAATCGATTAATATCTTTTACCTGCTCAAGTGTACAAATATATGAAAAAATTAATTCTTACAGTCAGAAATTTTTTTATACAATATCTAAGAACTATATGCCTGAAGAATTTATGGAAATATCTATTTGAAATTTAAAAACTGTGGAAAATTAAAAATAGGAAAAAATTTTTTTCCAATTTTTTTAATTTTATTGAACTTCGCGCAGAAAATTATTTCAAAAATAATCTTGATTGACATATGGCCCTTACGTAACCGTCTCTTTTTTCAGCAATATAATACAATTTTTTTAGGTAATTTTATGCGCGGAATTCAAAAAGAAGTAAAAGGTATTAATCGGTTTAAAAAAAATTAATAGTATATTCATCACATCAAGAATGAACAATTTTTTGCTATTAGAAATTGATTGCACGAAATTAACTTTTTTTTGTTCTACAGTATTAAACATTCATCACATCTTCGCGGGCATGAAGTTAAGAAAAAAAACTGTTTTCGTTGAAGATATTATTTAATACCTAGGGGAGATAATAGATAATGAACCTACAGTAGATAATCATTAATTTAAAATACTATTATGTGTAAAATAATTTAATTAATAGTTAGTACACTATATGTATTATTATATAAAAATTAGAATTAATAAATTATTTTATAAATATTTGTGCTCTTAATTAATTATTATCTACTGTATGGTGATCTCCCCTACTTCAATATTTCTATATTGTCAGCGTTCCTATGCTTAACACAAATTTTTGAATAAAAGCTTTAAGCGCAAATTGCAGAGCATTCCTTTCTTTTAAATGCGTTATTTTTTAATTTAAAGTATTTTTAACACTACTTTTTTATTAAAGAGCTATTTTTTGACTGATTTAAGAAGGCTACTCTTTTAATACTTTATTTTTTATTTTTGAGGATAGTTTTTTCTTCAGAAAGATACTTTTTTTGTTCCATAGGGCACTTGGAAGCCTGCAAATGGTATAAGCTATAAAGTATAAATATCAGTTTAAAAATAACTTCTTACCCACAGTAAACCCGATCTTTCACCGACGTATAAAAAATACAAATCGCGATCTCTTTTAAGAACCTCAAAGCTTCGAGTTTTTGTTATTTCTTGAACGGGTGGACTAGTCAATCTTAATGCGAATTTCACGATCTCTTCCTTCGTTCTGTCACCATGATAAGTGAATTCTTGATCTCCTTTTAAACTAGAAAATGTAATGTTTCCTTCTGTTGAATATTATTTTCTAGTTTATCATTTCTTATCAAACGAAAAGAATACCCTTCAAAAATTGCACAATTTTTTAGGAAGAAAAATAGAACAATTTCAGACTTACAACATAATTGTGGGAAAGCCCTTAATTTTAAAAGCTTGCGCTACGCTTGTGAATCGCGTGCAATCCACGCGACCCACGCGAATTGGACTTGCGTAAAGATGCTGAGCCACGTGAGACCAAATCGGGTCCAGTCTTTTGCAGTGCGCACACCAAGGTGCATACATCTAAAATCAGTTTAATCTTTAGGGTAATGGAAAAATAAAAAATGTAATAAAACATCTCTACTCATTCAAAAAAAGGAACGAAAAACTATTTTTATTTTCCCTTTTCTTGAAATTTTAAAGTAATTATTTAATTTTAACAGAGATTCACCATAGATTTTGTCTTTTAACAGGGATCGCAGTCTTTCCCCTATTCCCCTGCGTTTCCTTTTTTTTCTTAATTCACCTTTATCCCAATATTCTCGAAAAACTTCCCCTTTTTGTTCTTTAAATATACGACACTTGAAAATAAAAACATTTTAATTGAATTTGAAGAACTATAAGAACCATTTTTCGTTCTACATATACTAAATTATTCTATTCAAAACTAGGATATGCTACCCGGAGTAGTGAAAGCTTAATATTTTTTAACTTACAGAATCATTTATTATAATTAATCTAACTTTTTAAAATGTTATTCATTTTTATAATTAAAATTAATTTTTTGTTTACAGTTATAATATAGCAGACTTCACACTCTTTCCCCAATTCGCCTTTTTGAAAGAATTCCTCTTTTTTTCGTTATTTTCAAAAATCTTCCCCTTTCCTCATTTTTTCGCTTAAATGATAACTAAATTAATGAATTATTCGAACTATTCTTGGTTGAAAGTGAATTATTTTTAACTGAAAAGTCTACTATCATAATTTTGGTTTAGAATTCATCTCTTTTTAGCTAAAAATTCTACTATTTGGTTGAAAAATTTAATTTATTTATTGAAAATGCAACTATTTTATTAAGAAATCAGTTTTTTGGTAAAAAATTCAACTGTATGGTTGCAAGTTGAACTACGTGGTTAAAATTCATTTTACTGATTGAAGATTTAACTATTTTGTTAAAAAGTCGTTTTTTGTTGTTGTTGAAAATTTAACTACCCCATTTTTGGCTGAAAACTGATAGTTTTTAGTTGAAAAGTCAACTACTTGGTTAAAGGTTATGCTACTTTGTTCAAAGTTATTTTAATTGAATCAGCTTTGAATCTTCAATCAATAACATGAATTTTTAACAAAGTAGTTCAACTTTCAACCAAACACTTGAATTTTCTGCTAAAAAAGATGAATTCTGAACCAAAATAAACCAAAAATTATTAAGATTGAACTATTTACTTGAAAATTATTATTATTATTTTTTTAAAAATTAATTTCTTAAATTGAAAATTCAACTATTAAAGGACCCCGCACAAAATACCAAGAAAAAAACGTTCAGTCGTTTGAGCTAAAACCGGCTGGAATGTATTCTTTAAGGTGTCCCGAATAAAAGTTCGGATGAGCATTAGGTCCAAAAAGTCCTTAGGTTTCGAGTTACAGGCACTTGAAGGTTATAAAATGACGATCTTTATATTATATGATTTTCAACTTTCTGAGCGCTATACTGACTTAATATCGTGATTTCAGACTAAGTGATCACAACAAGAGTTCTAGGAATGGAAGTAAGGTACCTTGTGACGGCCTTGTCTGTGTCCTTGACCCGTATTCTGAAGGACATTTGCAGGTCAACTTACTTCTTTTTCAATGGAACGCATCTTTTACTTTTCATTTTTAAAAAACAACTTTTTTCAATAGAATGTAAGTAAGTTACCTTTTGATGTCCTTATCTATGACCTTGACCCGCATTCAGAGGTCTACTTTTTTTCAAGAAATCCATTTTTTCACTTTTCATTCTTAAAAAACGCGACTAAAGGTTAAACAGTTATAAAAATAAAATAACATCAAAGTCATGATTTGCAAAACCTTATCTAAGTAAAGAATTTTGACTTTGAACTTCCATTTGTAATATATTCTCAACGATAATTAAAATGTTCATAATTAAAATATTTAAAATAACAATAAAAACCAAAAACAAAACATAAAAAGAAGAAAAAATAACAGAAAAGAACATAAAAAGAAGAAAAAACACACCAAAAATAAAAGAAAAAAAGGAGTCAAAAACCCGTCACGTCCATGTCGTTGACTCTGGGTAACGCTAAGAACAGGTTACACTGAACATAATAAAATAAATCATACTACAGTAACAATGTAAACTTGAAACTATTTATCAAGTTTACAGTCGACACAATTTCAAGTTTATTTTATTTTCTTCAACTTTTATCTTATTTTTTATCGAAACATGACTTGGAAGTTATTTTCTTCACAAACCTTTTTAAACTTTTGGGATACTACTTGGAAAGATGAATCAATCTCCCCCTAAAAATGAACATCTAAAAGTTTAATTGTATTTTTTAAGAATGAAAAGCGCAAAAATGGATTGCTTGAAAAAACTTGACCTTGAAAAGACCTTCAGACTGCGGGTCAAGGTCACAGATAAGGTCATCAAAAGGTAGCTTACTTAGATACTATTGAAAAAAGTTGTTTTTTAAAAATGAAAATTAAAAAATGGGTTCCATTGAAAAAGAAATGAGTTGACCTTCAAATGTCCTTCAGAATACGGGTCAAGAACACAGACAAGGCCATCACAAGGTACCTTACTTACATTCCTAGAACGTTTGTTCTGATCACTTAGTCTGAAATCACGATATTAAGTCAGTATAGCGCTCAGAAAGTTGAAAATCATATAATATAAAGATCGTCATTTTATAACCTTCAAGTGCCTGTAACTCGAAACCTAAGGACTTTTTGGACCTAGTGCACATCCGAACTTTTATTCGGGACACCTTAAAGAATACATTCCAGCCGGTTTTAGCTCAAACGACTGAACGTTTTTTTCTTGGTATTTTGTGCGGGGTCCTTTTTCAATGAGAATTCATCTTTTTTGGTTGTAAATTCAATTACTTGTTTGAAAGTTGAACTACTTTGTTAAAAATTCATTTTATTGGTTGAAGATTGAACTGTTTTCTTGAAAATTCGTTTTTCTTTGGTTTAAAATTAAATTTTTGAACTGAAAATTTAACTACTTGAAAATTAATCGTTTTTATTAAAAACTTTAACTACTTGGTTCCTTGGTTAAAACTTGAACTAATTTATTAAAAAATTATTTTATTGGTTGAAGATTTAATTTTTTTGTTGAAAACTTAAGTATTGTGTTGAAAATAAACCTGTTCCCCTTTTTTAGCTGATTTTGCGCTGTGATCCCTGTTCTAAATAAGTTTAACATACCATGAGTAGCCATTGTCCTTCTTTACGTACATCGAGGAACCTAAAAATGTTTAATTGAAAAATTAGACAATGCAGGATTGGCAATACAACTGGTACGTATTAGACATTTTAATGCTAAACTATTTGAAAACTGAAGTAATTTAAATCAAGTTCGAATTCTAAAATATAAAATGTAGATAATCTAACCAAAAACATTTCATGTATTTTAATAATTAATAACAGCACAACAATATCAATTTAAAAAAAAAAACAATATATTTTTAGGATCTGAATATCATTTTTACCTATCGCTTAGCTCTAGAACTCGCGCTGCAGCAGTAATTGAAAAAACACCTGAAAAAATAACAATTTTGATATATTTTATAAATAAAATTAGGCTGGTGCTATACCTACGCTAACGTGAACTGATGTCCCAAAATTAGAGTGTTCTACGCTCCACTTTGCGTAACTATTTTTCTATCATTTAACGGATAAATAAATTAAGTTATCAAAATTATTATTTAAATTGTCAACATTAAATTCATGGTGACTGAAAATAACTGAAATTGACAAAATTTGAATTCAGAATTTAAACATTGAATAATTTGTTGTTTCAAATCTAAATTTTTAAAAAATCTACAATTTGTAATAATATCCTTTATAGCTAAACAATTGTAAAATGGAAAAGGATGAGACTTTAATAATGGCATGTTAACAAAATTCAAAATTATTTGATTTTAATTTAAATAATTCAAAATTGTATAAATTTGAATTTAGAATCTAAAAACATAATTTTAAAATGTTTACAATTGTACAATTTTAAATTAAAATCCTTTATATATACATAATTGTAAAATAGAATATAATATAAATATAAATAATTAAAAGTAATTTTAAATTGAAAATTTCAAAGAATAATTTCAATGAAACTTTATAAATTAGAGAATTTCAAATTAAAACAGCGGTTAAAATTCAGGAATTACTTATTATTTTAATTTTGGATGGCTTCTGCTTTGTAATTATTGTATAATTTTGAATGTTTTCATTTGAAAATTTAGACGCTAAAGTTGCAAAAGAATTTTTAAATAAAATGTTTGGTTCTGTTTTGCTAAAAATTACATTTTTTTGGAAAAACCTAATTAAAAACTTTAAAATTCAAAATCATTTGAGTGAACTCTTTGAAATATTAAGAAAACTTTAAAGTTCAGAAGTGTGAAAATTTCAAGCGTTTTTAAGCTTCCAATTTTAGGGCCGATAAATTTTGAATTTAAAAAAGCTATACTTAGCTCCAAATTTTCAGAATCATCAGAATGATTGAAGTATTTGAAAATATCTAAATTAATGCTGTAAAATGTGGATAAAAAAATGTTCAAAAATTCGAATTTTAATTATTTTATTCGTCAAATATTTTTATTTTACTAATATTTTAACAAAACAAGATGAATTCTCAACAAAATAGTTTAATTTTCACGTCAAAAAGACGAATATCATCCGAAAGGATGATTTTTTTAACAAAATTGTCGAACTTTCAACAAAAAATTAAATGTTTAACCAAAAAGATGAATTTTCAACCAAACAATTACAGTTTGAACCAGAGATTAATTTTCCACTAAAATTATGAATCATTAACAACAAAATAATTTTTAACAAAGTAGTTCCACTTTCATCCAAGTAGTCAAATTTTCAACCAAAAAATATTAATGCTCAACGAAAACAGATTCATTTTCAATCAAAAAGTTGCATTTTTCACCAGAAAATATGAAATTCTACTCAAAGAGATGAATGTTCAATAGAAGAGTTAAATTATCAATCAATACGAGAGACAAAAATTGTTGAATATTCTACAAAACAGATGACTTTTCAAACCCAAACATATGAATTCTCAACAAAAAAGTTAATTTTCAACCAAATAGTGGATTTTTCAACACAAAAAGACGAATTTTCAACTAAAAAGGATGATTTATTGACAAAAAATTTTAATAACAGAATTTTAATTTAATATTGGTAAATATAATTAATAAATATAATATTATTATTATACCCTGAAAGTCCAGTTACCTATATTTTTTTAAGGATAAGCAATAGGAGTTTTAATTTTACCAAATGTTTTCGAATAAAATCCTATTTGAATTTTAAAAATATATATAGAAAGGACACTTATGTTTATAAACAAAGTAGATTTTTTTACCACCTCAAGTTTTGTAGGTTATGTATTGTATTTGACGTTTTGCTCCGAAATGTTTTTGTATGTAACGCATTTTGAATTAAAGTAGAATATTAATATATAATTATTCCAAGAATTCTTCTAACTTTTTATATCTTACGTAAATATATTTACTATAATTTAATTAACCGTAATAACTTGCGATTTATCGATCGTTGACATTTGAGGTTAGGAAACTCTTTGACATCAAAGAACCCTTTTTGCTTTAGAAAACTACTTTAAAATGAACATAATCCCTCACATTAATTATTTTAATTCATTCTTACCACAGATTGATGCAAGAAGTGCAAAATTTCGGAGTAAAACCATTGTGTACGAGGTGCTTTAAAATTTTAATCGTTCATTCGATTACTGCCGAAAATCGACGGTTTTCCTCCTCTTCTTATTATTTACTTCCACATTACGACAGTAACACTTTAAAACTTCCGATTCCAATTCGTCAGAATTTCACAAAATTACTGAAATTATTGTTGACGTTTTGCATCTTTAGCACGCAGCAGAACCGTGAGCAGCTGAACAAACTTCACTGAACACTTCGCATTTCATTTGAGATGACTGACGCACCCTCGTCCCTCGAATCTCGAATTGTAATTTTGCGCCTCCCCTTGTGACGAATCATTGAAGAGTAATTTATAATTTTTTCATCTTTTCTCCTTCTAATTTTTTTGCAGAAAATTTTAACATTCATCAATATCTGGAAAGATTCAGTAATCAGTTAAAAAAAATTAAGTTGTTTACATTCGTGTTGCATTACCCAGTAAGAAGGCTTGAATTGAAAAGAATGGTGAAATTCCGATTTCAGCGTAAAAATTAACATTTTTCTATTCTATTTAAAACCTGATTCTTCCACCGACCTCCAATCCGCAAGAGAGTCATACATTTTCCAAAAATTCAATTCCCGGCAGTTCCCATAGCGACAGCAACGACTCTCGGAATTATTTTCTGTTCCAGAAACAGGACAAAATTTAGATTTATTTAATCCCTTCCAGTACCTTCAAAAAATATCTATAATTAATTGTTTTTAATTTCGTAAAGTAGGATACATTTATTTAATTCCTTCCATTTCTTTCAGAAAATATGTATATTGAATAGTTTTTAATTCCGCAAAGTAGAATTTATTTTAAGTTTATTTAATCCCCTCTAATACCTTCAGAATAAATCTTTATGATAATGTTTCGAATTTCAAAATGTAGAATATATTTCAAATGAATTTAATTCCCACTGGTACCTTCAGAAAGTATCTGTTTTAAAATATTTTAAATCCATTTTTTTGGAATATAAGTTTCAAAGTTTCAATTTTCGTTAATCTTATGAATAAGATTTTTGGTATCTTTAAATAAATAAAATTATAAATAAATATAATATACTTTTTAAATGTATAAGCTATGAATGAAGTGAAAAAGGTGGTTAAAATTAATAATTTTAAAGATTGTAATGATAATTACATAAATCTTCAACTGATCAAAGATTTTAAAAAACGGTTACTGTTAAATATATACATTTTATTAAGTAGCAAATAAATAATTAATGAATTAAAAGATATACACATAGAGTAATAATGATAATAAATTAATAATAAGGTGAAAGTCAATATAAAAACAAAACGATAATTAATTGATAATAGTAAATGAATAAATAATTGAGTAGATAGTCAATTATTATTATTATTATACCATTAAGCCATTTCCCTTTCGGGGTAGGCGTGACTTGCTCGGTTGGAAAATAGTATTGGGTATATGGGTGTATTGGTATAGAGTATATAGGTATAAGTTAGATAGGTATATAGGTGTTAGGTATATATGTTTTAGATTGATCTGGAATTCTCGTGTCATTTATTCAAATGACACGTTTATTCCGCAACACTGCTCCAACCCAGGTTGCTGATCAATCTCTCTAGCGATCACCCCAAGTGAAGAGCCTCACAAAATTGTTATGTATGGTTCCCCACTTGGGCCCATTAGAATCCAAGGTCTTTGTTTCAGGCTTCATTCATTCTATTGTCACTCTGTTTACAAACTATTTGTCGCCACACTTTTCTGTCCTGGCATAGTACTCTAGCTTCCTTCACGTCCATGCATTTTTTCATGCAAGCTAAAATTGTCATCAAATATTCTTCAATAATTTTTAGTATATCAGTATAGATGTGGGTAGTTTTATGATTATTTTGCAAAGAAAATCAGAATCTTTTATCTATCCGTCTTTTAGAAAATCTATACTTTTTAGGTTCCAAAATTGTATTTTTATTTTTTCTATTTAAGCCATGCGTATCGGCATAATAAAAATTATATAATAGGATTTACATTAAAAATCGAGAAGAAAAATTAAATTGCAAGGAACTTTGGGTTAAATCAATCAACTTTGCCTTGTTAGGCTGTTTCTTATTTTTTCAATTATTTTCTATCTGCCCTTATGCAATTAACATATCCATTTTATTGAATATAAGTAGTAGACATTTTTCTATAAAATAGAATACGACTCATTACTGTAGGAATTTTCGCACAATATGTTTAAAATGTAGTACTACCATTAAAAAAAAGTTAATATAATTACAATTCTTTATTTCACTACCCAATTGCCACTTATTAATTAAAAATTATAAAATATTCGCTAACAATTAATTTCCATTTTAATTCAACCAAGCGTTTTGAAATTGAATTTATGTCAATCGATTCTATTCCTTCTTTTGCATACTCAAACTTGTCAATCCCCTTCAGTACCGTTACATGCAATTTTCGACGTTCATTGGCAGGGATTCAATTTTATTGAGCCTGACTACGGATTTTCGTATTTTTTAATTCGTTTCAGTACTGTTCTGTTACATTTTTCAAGGTGCATTGAAGGGGATTGATTTTTTCTCATACCTATTTCCCCGACGGTTTAGGAGACGGCCGGAAAAATCAGGTATTCAAGCGAATTACATTTTTTAATCCCGATCAATGCAAGCCTTCTTACTGGGTAGCTTACCCTTAATTATTTTTCACTTTTCGAATTTCTTTGCTTCTCCCCCAGTTTTTTTCGAATGTCCAAAAAAAATCTCAGAATTTGAGCGAAATCGGTTAATATTTGGGTGTCGCGCAAAGACCATGAAGTTTCCCATTAATTTAACATGGGAAAAAGTCAGCTTTTTGTAAATCTAATATTTAAACGCGTCAAAATATGTTCAAATAATTCCGTATTATAGTATATTGTTCAGAATTCGTCAGAGAATAAGAATCAATTATTATGGGTCCCCAAAGAAAACCCCATAAGTCACAAATTTAAATTTCACGTAATATTGCGGTCATTAACGCTTTTCGAAAGTTTTTTTTCATAATTAATCATTAATCGGCCATTTAAAAATACCCAGTCATCTCTTAACTAATTTTCAATTGTTTAAACAATTTTAATTTGTTTTTTTTTTCAGATAAGTCGCAAAATGAACGTATTTTCTAGACGTTATGAGTTCTTTAATCAATTATAACAATGACATAATTTTTTAAAATAATTTTACAAATATATTTATATTATAAATATAATAATATAAGCCAACGGCCATACCACGCTGAAAAACCCAGTTCTCGTCAGATCACTGAAGTTAAGCAGCCTTGGACGCGGTTAGTACTTGGATGGGTGACCATTCAAGAATACTAACATGAGTGCTGTTGGCACATCGTGGGTGTGGTGAGCCCACACTTGTAGTTATTTATAACTACAAGAAAAACCTAGAAACACTACCCGAATCGGGTAGTGTCAAGCCTACCCTGAAAGGGAAATGGTTTAATGGTATATATATATATATATATATATTACATTTAGACAAAATAAAGTTGTTTAAATAATTTAAATTCATTTAAACATTTACAAATATTCTTAGAAAACAAATTAGTACTCAAAAATATTAAAATCTGTTGAGATAAAATGTTTCTCCTGCTTTTTTAGGTATACTTTAACAAAAACGCATAACTTAAATAATTGTCAAATTATGTAAACAAATTATTTTATTGTTATCGTTGATTAAAAAACTCATAAAATTTAGAAAATACGCTCATTTCGTGACTTATCAGAAAAAACAAAAGTTTAAACAAATAAAAATTGTTCAAAGAATTGAAAATTAGTTTAAAAATGACTAGGTAATTTTACGCTACCGATTAATGATAATTAATGGGGAAAAACTTTCAAAAAGCGTTATCAAACCGCAATAATATGTAAAATTTAAATTTGTGACTTATATGAGGTTTTCTTTGGGGAATGATTGATTCTTAATTCTCTGACGAATTCTGAACAATATACTGAAATACGACCGATTTCGCTCAAATTTGAAGTAAATTTTTTTTTGGCATTCAAACAAAACTGGGTGGGGGGGGGGGTGAAAGCAGAGACATTAAAAAAAAATTCCTCAAAGTATAAGTAAGAACCACCTTAGTGTTGCATTATTTGAAATCGATTTAGATTTGCTTAAGTTTTCGTTTAATTTTAATTTTGATTAGGATTTAAATCTTCTGTGCCCTGAAATTTAAAATATGTATGATCTGAAGTATACTAAAGTAGGGGAGACTACCATACAGTAGATAATGATCCTACAGTAGGTATTATTTTAAATTACTATTGTATGGAAAATAATTAATAAAATGTAATCAATAGTTAAGACGCGATATGTGTTATTATAATAAAATTATAATAAATTATTATACTTATATTTGTGTTTAGAATTAATGATTACCTACTGTATAGGGTCATTATCTACTAATAAGGTGGTCTCCCTTACCTTAAAATTGGTTTGTACTATTTCCATTTTCTTTTATATGAAATGAACTTAATTTCACATTTTCAAATTTATGAGCCTTAGAATTGAAAATTTAAATAAAGCATTCAGAAATAAACATCAAGTTGGAAATTGCATAGTTTCAAATTTAATTCGTAAAAAAAAATTAAATTCGTAAAAAAAGTTTTAATTGCGAATTAAAAACGTTCAATATTAATTCATTTGAGGTAGTTTTCGTGACAAAAATCAGGTCTCTAGAGAAAAAAAACGAGGGCGAAACAGCTCTGGTAATCCGCTGGTCACGTCGGTTATCAGAACTTGTAATACGCAGTGAAATCTGGAGTAATCCACTTGCAATTCAGAGCCATCCAGGTAATTTAGAGTAATTCACGTAGGTAATCCAAATAGTTTTCAACTATTTTGTTGAAAATTTGTTCTTTTTTTGTTTGTTGAAAATTCATTTTCTTATCGGAAAATTTAACTATTTCATTTTTGGTTAAAAATTGATCTTTTTTAGTTGACAATTCATTTTTTTTTTTTTTTTGAAAGTTCGTTTTTTCGGTAGAAAATTAAAATTCATCGTTGAAAATTCATGTTTATGTTTGAAAATTCACCTATTTAGTGAAAAATTGATCTACTTTGTAGAACATTCAGCGATTTTGTTAAAAAGGCATTTTATTGGTTGTAAATTAAATTTTTTGTTAAATATTCGCATTTTTGGGTTGAAAACTCAACTATTTTTGTAGAAAATTGAACTATATTGTTAAATATTCGTTTTTTGTTTGAAAACTAATTTTTTAAACTGTAAATTTAACTATTTCATTTTTGGTAAAAATTTGTCTTTCTTAGTGGAAAATTCATTAATTTTGTTGAAAATTTTTTTTGGAGAAAATGAACATTTGTTCTTGAAAATTCATTCTTATGGTAAAAAACTCGACTAGGTTATCGAAAATTCAACAGTTTGGTTGAAAATTCTTGTATTTTGTAAAAAAACTCGTCTTTTTCGCAGAAAATTAATCTTCTTGCTTAAAAATTCCTCTTTTTAGTTAAAAATTCGTTTTTTTGTTATTGTAAAAAATGTATTTTTTAACGAAAAATTTCACTATTCCATTTCTGGTTGAAAATTCATCTTTTTTAATTAAAAGTTCAACTTATTGGATGGAAATTTATCTTATTTAGTTGAAATTTCTACTACATGGTTGAAAATTCATGTATTTTGTTGAAAAAACGTCTATTTTGGTTGAAAGTTCAATTATTTGGTTAAAAGTTCATCCATTTCGTTGAGAATTAAACAATGTTGTTAAAAACTCATTTTTCAGTTGATGATTTATCATTATAGTTCAAAATTCATCTCTTTTTTTTTTGGTTGAAAGTTAATTTTTAACTGAAACTTTAATTATTTAATTTTTGGTGGACAATTGATCTTTTTTATTTGAACATTCATGTATTTTGTTAAAAATTTGTCTTTTCGTTAGAAAATTAATCTTTTTGTTTGAAAACTGCACTATTTGATTATAATTTCATATATTTTGTTGAAAATTCAACAATTTTGTCAAAGTTGAAAATTTGCGTGAGCTTGTTTAGGCAGAGTAATCCACCATAATGATATGTAATCCAGAGTAATCCTATGCAATTCGAAGTAATATTAGGCAATCTAGAGTAATTATGTGTACACAGATAATACAGGGTAATCCAACATAATCCAGAGTAATCATTTTTTTAGTAGTATTTTCCACCTCGAAAAAATTTGTCTATAATTTTAAGAATTAAAAGAATATTATTAGTCATTTCTTACGAAATAAAAAACGTTATTTTTTATTAAAAAAGTTTGAAACTCACGAAAAATAATTTTTTGAACAATAGTTTTTGGAATTGAGTTTGTTCTTACTGTCGCTTCATCCGAGTTTTAAAAAAATGGTTGAATTTTAATAAATCATGGCTTGTTTTTTCGGGAGAAAAATTTCCTACAACTCTTCTATTTCCAGTTTTGAAAATAAGTAAACAATCTTCAAATATAGTTATTTGTTTAAAAAATGTTTTCTTTTTCAAAAATTGTTTTAAGGATTTCAGTAAGAAAAATTTACTTTCAAAATTGGAAAAAGCAGAGTTGGAGAGAATATTTTACCCGAAAAAATAAGCCATCATTTGTTAAAATTCAAGAATTTAAAAAAATATTGGTAAGAAGTGAAAGTGAGAAAAAAATGTTGTTAATATTTATTATTAATATTTTTATTATGTTCTTTATATGAAATGGCATCATCAGTAATATTATTTTTATTCTTAAAATCATAGAAAAACTTTTTTTTCCTCGATTTTTTCACAGATCTGATTTTTGGCACGACAATACCTGAAGATATAAACTTTATAAATGAGACAATTTTAAATTGGAAGTGTGAACACAAACACAATATTAATTTGAAAGCGTCCCAAATTATAGGCGGTTTCAAATTCATAAAATTTTTTTTAAATGCTAAGTTTAATCATTAACTTTTTCAATGGTAAAATCATTTGGTTTATAATGCGCAATGAAAAATTAAAAAACCTTTTTTTAAATATTATTATTATATTATTTTTTAAATAAAACTATAGTTTGAGTAATGAAACTGTATAAACTATTTTCAATTTTCAAATAATTTTAAATCAGTTGATTTATAATTAAACGCGTTTATTCAATTTCAAATCCTATTTAAATATCGTGTCAGTCTAAAGTATTCAATTTTTAACCCACTGCATTTGCATTTTTTTTATTTAAAAAAAAAACAATTTTTTAATATTTAGCAATATTTGACTGTTCATTTAAAATGAGCAATTATAAATTAAATATTCAAAACCAAACAATTTGAAACAGAATTGTTTATCTTAAATCGTTAAAATTTCAAAGTGATAAATTTAGACTTTGAACGTTACAATTTTAATTGTACTATTTTAAAATCTTAAAATTTTTACGGGAAGTATTGAATTTTGATGTATGATTAACAATTAAACAGTTGGATATCTGAAAAACCTGAAAAACAAAATTTTCGACACTGCAAAATTCCAGAGAAAGAAAATATTTGAAATAGAAAATTCCCGAAATTATAAAATGACCGACAATTACAATTTTCGAATTATAACATTTTCAAAATTATTCGTTATTTTTTATTTTATTATTTAACAATTTTTTATTGATTTTATTCGAGAATTTCCCTGCGTCGACAATTTTACAGTATCGGATATTTTATAATATCCGCAATTTTATTTCTTGAATCTTCTATTATCGGAAATTTCGAAATTCAGCAATATAATAATTTTCTATTTTGAACGTTTTCTCTTTCGGGAAGTCTCCAGTTTTTGTAATTCTTTGCGGGGGGATTTCACAGACGTCCCTGAATAATAATTAATTTGAAACGACTTAAAAATTAAAGTTTTGCAGTTTAACGGCATTTAATTTGAAATTGTTAATTTTCAAAGTGTTGAAAGTTTCCATGCATGTAAATTATTGAGCCTTTGAATTAAAAATGTTTGAATTACAAATTTGTAAAGCTTCGATTTTAAAAGCTTAAAATCCAAAAGAGTTCCTGTTTGAGTTCTTTAATTTCTAATTTTTGAATTGACCGGGAAATTTTTTCCTCGATTAAACCGGCCACCTGGAATTATAGGCGATTTCAAATTGATAGCGTTTGAAATTCCAAAGAATTGTAAATTGAATCATTCAAGGTTCCACAATTTCATTGGAAATTGGAAGCAATTTTCAATTGTTCAGCGTTATAAATCGAAAAATACAAATAATAATTATTATGAATATACATTATAAGTATTATTAATAATATTAATATAGATATACGTTTGAAGTGTTCAAAATATAATTATTTTGGATTTAAAGCGTTCAAAATGTAATCAAAAATGCTTTGTTTCAAATTTTGAAGTGTACTTCTTTCAATTTGTAAAATTTCAGAAATCTTAAAGAATTGATCAATTTCAATTTGAAGAAGTTCTGAATCTAATAACCTGATATTCAAATTTTCAGAATTGATCAATTTCAAATCTAAATCTTTTAAAACTGAACAATTTGAATAAAAACTTTGCTAATCGAATAATTTATTATTGAATAATTTCAAATTGAAACATTTTTGGGTTTTCAAGTTATTATTAATTACATTTTTAATAATAAATTGCTATTTAATTACCAAGAATTTCTCAAATTTTCACAATGAATCGTTAATCGTATGGGAAGGAAGTTCACCAATTGCAATCATCAAAAAGATATAAAAGTAGTAAACAAGGTTAAACACCGCCATTATAAAGAAGATGTATATTGCAAATTATGCTGTTCTTGTCAGAATATTTCCCATTATTATGACTCCAGAATTTAATATTCATGTTGGTATTTTTTTCTTCATTTTAAAAATATTTTCAAAATTAAGTGCAGGTCGTACTGGTAATTTGACGTTTTTGGTGACATTGATCAACATTGATTGATTTCGCAATTGTTTTTAAAAAAATTTATAGTTTTCTGGGAAGTGGACATATTTTTAGGTCAATATTCTGATGATTGACGTTCATAAATTTAAAAGTGTTTTAATCAATTTATTATAAAAGGAAATATACCCTAGCATTATGGTCTTCATCTTCATCAAATAATTCACTAACATCCTCCAAATCCAAAGGATTAAAGACATTTTGGTGTATAAGTAAAAATAGGCAGAATATTACCAGAGCTTTTAAAATATTTAGGAGAAATAGCCCATAAAAATAGAAAATAAAGAAGAATGGAAGAAGAATGAGGTTTATGAAAAACTTGAAAATTCCTCCGAGAAAGAACCCCATTTCGAAAATGTGCTGAGCTTCGCTAATAATAAGTTGGTAACAAAATTCGGACTTTTAGATTGAACAAAAAAACATTTTTTTGAATCAAATATTAGTACCACATTTATTCAAAATTATTATTTAATTAATTAATTATTTTAAGATACTGACGACATCGATCTGTCAAAATTCTCGCCAACTTCAATTTGTAAGGAACTTCTGATCTCAAAATTGAAAACATCACTTCTGTGGAAAACTGTGAATTTAAAAAGTTAGCCCTAAATTAATTGTAAAAATGTATGTGGTACACTTTATGATATGCTTCCTCGTTTTTCTCTACTTTTTTCCTGCAATAATTGCAAATTACTTGTACCTAATTCTGTCCCGGACCATTTTTGAATTTGTAATTGCCCTCCTTGCAGAATCTTCACAACCACTGTATGAAAATCTTTCACACTATATACCAGATATCATCTCCTTTTTAAAAAACGGAACTCTCCCTGAATCGTTTCAAAAATAATATTTACTTCCAAGAATGTTCATTATTTGAAAGATTCGAAGAAAAAAAAACTAGTAAAAGTTTCGATGTATGCGAAAAGTATTCTAGGATAAATCAAACAAATGTAATTTAAATGATGAATTAATAAAAAATAAATAATTCGGAAGTTTTAACAATGAGCTTTTTATTAAAGAGCGTTAACAAAATTGGCGTTTGCAATACTATCTACATTTATTAAATTATCGTACCTGTGTTTTGTGCTACGTATCTGACAGAATTCTCTATTACTTAAAATTTAACGAAGTCTAATTTACTTGGATATTATCTCTAAGAAATAACTTTAAAACGAACAGAAATCAAACTTATAAACTAACCTATTTTATTTATATTTTATTATGAAAGAGAAAGACAAAAACTTCGTGAAAAATTTCTCTTAAATAATACTTTCTAGATTCCTTTTATTTTTATTACAAAAAGAGATTCCAATAAGAATTATTCTCTTAAAATTATCAGTCTTATAAATCATGCGATTTTGATTTTCAATTTAATATTTCCTCAGCAGTCTTTAACTTAATTAAACTAAACTATTTTATATCGAATTTAGTTTCATGAAATCTTGAATCTCAAGTTTTGATAATTCATGTTTCATATATGATCAGATCAGTTTAAGTCTCTTTGAATCAGTCTTTGGAACAGGTTTTCAAAAAAGAAATTGAAAATATCTCCAAGGTGTCTACCTGACCGGGAATTTTGTTTTACCGGGAAAAAACCATGAAATGATCGGGAATTTGATTTAGTGACCGGGATTTGGGACAGGAAATTTTAGTAAAAAAATATAATTTTGACAATTGGGACAGGGAATTCCCGTAAAGAATTACAATTTTACTTTTGAACAGTGATTTTTGTAAAGAATTATAATTTTGACTTTGGGACAGGAAATTCCGCAAAGAATTATAATTAGACTTAGAATAGGGAATTTTTGACATGAAATGGGAATTTTGGAAAATTGATTTTAATTTCTATTTAGAAGAAGGGAGGTACTATAGTTCGGAATAATATAAAATGTTGTAAATAAATATAATTCTGACTTTTGGAACAGGGATTTTCGTAAAGAATTATAATTTTGACTTTGGGACAGGTAATTTTCGCAAAGAATTATAATTTGACTTAAAACAGGGAATTTTTTACTTGGAGCGGCAATTTTGGAAAATAATTTTTATTTTTATTTAGAAGAAAGGAATTTTGGAAAAGAATTCAAATTTTGATTTAGAAGGAGGGAATTGAAAAAAATCCCTGTTCCAAGTTAGAATTCGTCACAATTTGAAACTTTCCTTTTCCAAATTTTAGAAAAGGGGAATTACTATATTTCCGAATTATAATATTAACAGAAAATTCTGAAAATAAATATAATTCTGACTTGGAACAGAGAATTTCGGGAATGAATTTAATTGTTCTTGGTAAAGGAAATTTTGTGAAAGAATTATAATTCTGAGATTGGACGGGAAATTTTGGAAAATAATTTTAATTCTGATTTATAAAAAGGGAATGTATGTACACAAAAATTCCTTTTGCAATTAAGAATTCGTCAGATTTAGTAAATTCCGTGCCCCAATTCAGAATTTGTTTGAATTTGAAAGATCTTTTTTTTTATAACTGAAAATTTGCCAGCATTTGAAACATTCTTCTTCTGAATTTTAGAAAAAGGGAGTTACTATATTTCTGAATTATAAACAGGGAATTTTTGGAAATAAATGTAATTGTGATTTGGAACTGAATGTAGACTTTGGAAAATAATTTTAATTCTGATTTAGAAGAACGGTATTTACAAAAACAATCCCTCTTCCAAGTCAGAATTTGTCACAACTTGAAAATTCCCGCTTCCAAGTTTTAGAAAATAATTTTAAGTCTGAGTTAGAAGAAGGGGATTTAAAAAAATCCCTGTTCAAATTTAGAATGAGAATTCTTTTACAAAATCTCTGTTCCAAATCAGAATCGTAATTCTTATGACCAGAAATTATCTGATGTTCCAACTTAGAATTATAATTTAATTCCCGAAATTACCTGTTCCAAATCAGAAATCCAATCTTTTGAATTCTTTTATATTGGCCGGGAAAAATCAACAATTGATTGGGAGAAAACCGGAAAATGACCGGAATTTTTAAATCATCCGTCAGGTAGACACCTTGATCTCAAATCAATTTTTTTTCTATATAAAATTGAATTCAAACATGTTAGATTTTTTACTTTCGTGACTAATGTATATAAAAGCTTGAATAATATATCTGCTCTATTGATTATAATTATTGCTGTAATATGTTTTTCGTAATTCTTAAGCCAAAGATGAAGGATTTCAGATTTGAATTCAATTATTCGATTTCTTTTGAGAGATCGTTCTGACTTTTCGATATTCATATTTTTCATATTGATTAAAAAAATCTCATTGCACCTGTGATTTTTTTTTCTTTCTAGTTTTAGGCACTGGTACTTCGCTCACAACAGTAAAAGTTACATTACTCCTATCCGAACTTCCGCTTCCGAAAATCTTACCAGATGGTAAATATTGATTTTTCTCAAGATCGCTTTTTTCTACAACATATGTACCATCGCTGTCTGGCGTCTCTGGACGTTTTTCATCAGGATATCCATACTGGTGCAGAACAACTGATCCTGATGAACTAGAACTTTGGATTTTTCTTTGATCTTCGTATACATTTCTCAGACCACTTTTGACCAAATTATCATCAGCCAAATTGATTTCATCAAGATCTTCCGTATGGAGAAGTTCTTTTCCTCGACAAATCACTGCACTATCAGAAAAAGTCTTTAATAATTCTTCTTCCATTTTTCTAGGTGACCTAGAAGATTTTGCACTTCTCGCTCTTACCTTCCAAGGTTTTCTTTCTTGTGCAAAAGTCTGCATTTCTATACCTTCGTGAGTCGAATTTAAAGCATTATCGCTCTGATTTCTATAAGTTACTGCCTTTGACTTTCGTTTACCTCGTTCCAATTTTGGATTTGTTGTTACCAGTGTCATATTTGTGTCATGAGTTGGTACTGAAGCTTCAAGATCTACAGGAGATTTTGAGGAAGAAGCGTTTAATAAGATTTTGTCGATCTTTTCTATAATGGTGTTCAATTTGTGCATACTTCTAGTTTTTAAACTTGGTCCCGACTCCATAAACCTTTGAAGCTTCATTTTGAGATTTTCTTTCCGATTATCATCATCTTCATTTTCAATCAGTCGACCTGTTGATGATAAATACGTTTTTAATGGCTCGTTTATTGAAAAAATACAAGTTTCGAATTTCCAGAGTTTAAATTAAATCTTTACCTGTAGATCCACCAAAATTCGATGGCTGTCCGGATCCCCCGGAATTGAAAGTCCTTGAACTTCCAATAGATTCTTCTAAATTTCTTCTCTTACTAGACGAACTCCATAGTTCCTTAGTTCTCGAATTTTCCAAGACGTGTGCACTAATCCCACTATTTTTGGAAAGGCCAGGTTTTACATTTACTAGGAGTTTCAGTCCAACCCTTTCTCCAGAAGCATCTTTATCAAATAGCAAAAGTTTTACAGAAGCAGGACTACCAAAAGTACAAAATGCAAGAACATGATCGTAGGGATGATAATCGACACAAGAAACTGTACTGTAATTATCACAAATTGCGTATTTAGCCAATTGCTTTCCAGTTTCTAAATTCCAAACGTTCAGCGTTGAATCTTCTCCGCCACAAAAAACTAAACCTGCACACGGTGATATGCAAGCTGCAGTTTGAATCCTAAAATTAATTAGTTATTTATTAATAATTATTAATGACTGGCAAAAATAGCGCGATACTCGCGCTTATTGTACGTTTCTTATTTTGATTGCTTGATTATCAATTAAAAATATATGCTTCAATTTAAAGTATTGTAAAATATAATTATTAATCGTAAATTAAAGTCAATATTAAAATACGTACATCGACTTTCATACCATTTTAATTTGATTTTAATTTTAATTTTATTCGTCTTACTGTAATCTGTACCTTTCATATAAATATAAGATTTCATCCGGTCAGGAATACGAAGGAATTAATAAGATAATGTGGGATTTTATATCGTAGTAAGATGTTCTTTAAAAAGATTTTGAAATTTTTAATCTTACTGATGTCTTGCATTTTCGACACGGATCCATTTTGAAGATGTTTACAATTGAAAATTTGCCAACTTATTTAAATTTGAATGTTTTTTGTAATAGTTCAATTGTCGAACATCTGTTTAAAATAGTTCTATCTTGAAGATTTCTAATTGAAAATCTTTCAATTTTTAATGTGTATGATTTAAAATGATATACTTTTGAATTTTTTTTTAAATAATTCAATTTTCGAACATCTTCTTGAAATAGGTATATCTTCCAGAGTTTTAATTGATGATCCTTTAATTTTTAATGTGTATAATTCAAAATTATATACTTTTGAATGATTTTTTCAAATAGTTCAATTTTCGAACATTTTTTTGAAATAGGTCTATCTTCAAGATTTGTAATTGAAGAGCCTTCAATTTTTAATGTGTATATTTTAAAATGATGTACCTTTGAATTTTTTTTTAAAAGGTCAATTTTGAAGATTTACAATTGAAACCTCAATTTAAAAAATGTACAAATAAAAATTCTTAAATCTGGTTGATTTTGAAGATTAAAAGCCAAGTTTTTAATTATAAATCTTCCAAACTGAAGATATTTCGAATGTAAATCATCAAAATTACAGAATGTTTCATTGTAAAACTTAAAAATTGCATGATTTTTAATTGCAAATTTTCAAAATTAAAAACTCTTTCATTTCAAAGATGTATAAATGAAAATGCTTATATTTTGATGATTTTTAAGATAAAAAAATAAGTTTTCAATTATAAATTTTCCAAATTGAAGAAATTTCGAATGTTCATTTTCAAAATTAAAAACTCTTCAATTTAAAAGATGTAAAAATAAAAATGCTTTTTTTTAATGATTTTTAAGATCAAAAAACAAGTTTTCATTTCTAAATCTTCCAAATGAAAACTAAAAAAACTATAACTTAAAACTTGCATAAATTTTAATTTTCAAAATTAAAAACTCTTGAATTTCAAAGATTTATAAATAAAAATTCTCACATTTTGATGATTTTGAAGATCAAAAGTCAAGTTTGCAATTCTAAATATTTTAAACTAAAGGAATTTCGAATGTAAATCATCAAAATTACAGAATTTTTAATTGTAAATTTTCAAAATTAAAAACTCTTTAATTTCAAAGATGTACAAATAAAAATTCTTATATTTTGATGATTTTTAAGATCAAAAGACAAATTTTTAATTCTGAATATTTTAAATTAAAGAAATTTCGAATGAAAATCATCAAAATGACGGAATTTTTCATTTATATAGTTATATAATCTAGTTCTATGTCTAATGTCTATTCTATATCCAATAATATAGTTCTAGGTAATCCAGTTCTTATCCAGAGTAATCCACTTGTAATCTAGCTAATTCGGAGTCATTTAGGTAGTCCAAGTAATTAACTTGTAATTTAGAGTAATCCACGTAATATTTTTTAGTTGAAAATTCAGGTATGCTATTGAAAATTCGTCTTTTTCGATAGTAAATTAATCTTCTTGGTTGAAAATTTATGTTTTTGGTTGAAAATTCAACTACTTGGTTAAACATTAATCTGCTTTGTAAAAAATTAACTATTAATAATAATAATAATATATTATTGAAAATTCGTTTTTTTTTGTTGAAAATTTATTTTTTTAACTGAAAATTTAACTACATATTCAATTTTCAGTTGATAATTTATCTTTTTTAATTGAAAATTGAACAATGTTGGTGAAAATATGAACCATATTGTTGAAAATTCTTTTTTTTTGTTGAAAATTAATTTTTCAACTGAAAATTTGTCTATTCCATTTGTGATTGTAAATTCATCTTTTTTAGTTTAAAATTCAACTATTTGGTTCAAAATTCATTATTTTGTTTGAAATTCGTTGTTTTTTGTAGAAAATTATTCTTCTAGATTGAAAATACATATTTTAAATTGAAAATTCATTATTTTGTTGTTGAAAATTACTGGGCTCAATTGAAAATTTAACTATTCCTAGTTCAATTATAAGTTAACCTTTTTTATTTGAAAATTCAACTATTTGGTTGAAAGTTGAAATATTTTGTTGAAAATTCACTTCTTTTGGATGAAAACTTAATTTCATTTAATCAAAAATATAATTATTCCATTTTTCGTTGAAAATTTATCTGTTTTAGTTGAAAATTCAACTACTTGGTTGAAAATGTATGTAGTTTATTTGAAAATTCGTTTTTTTCGATAGAAAATTAATCTTTTTGGTTAAAAATTCATGTTTTGGATTCAAAATTCAACTATTTGTTGAAACATTAAACTAATTTGCAGAAAATTAAACTATATTATTGAAAATTCGTTTTTTCTTGGTTGAAAATTAATTTTTTTAACTGAAAATTTAACTACATATTCAATTTTCAGTTGATAATTTATCTTTTTTGATTGAAAATTGAACTATGTTGGTGAAAAATTGAACCATATTGTTGAAAATTCTTTTTTTTTTATGAAAATTAATTTGTTTAACTGAAAATTGGTCTATTCCATTTGTGATTGTAAATTCATCTTTTTAGTTTAAAATTCAACTGTTTGGTTCAAAATTCATTATTTTGTTTAAAATTCGTTGTTTTTTGTAGAAAATTATTCT
>CAKNYM010053500.1:1860286-1875440 GCA_932195095.1 Andricus curvator | reverse complement strand
ATCTTTTAAATTGAAACTTCATTATTTTGTTGTTGAAAATTACTGTCCTCAATTGAAAATTTCACTATTCCTATTTCAATTATAAATTAATCTTTTTTAGTTGAAAATTCAACTATTTGGTTGAAAATTGAAATATTTTGTTGAAAATTCACTTTTTTGGATAAAAATTTAGTTTTATTTAATTAAAAATATAATTATTCCATTTTTCGTTGAAAATGTATCTTTTTTGGTTGAAAATTCAACTACTTAGTTTATGGTATGTAGTTTATTTGAAAATTCGTCTTTTTCGATAGAAAATTAATCTTTTTGGTTAAATATTCATGTTTTGGATTTAAAATTCAACTATTTGTTGAAACATTAATCTAATTTGCAGAAAATTTAACTATATTGTTGAAAATTCATTTTTTGTTGTTGTTGAAAATTTAGCTTTTTAGCTGAAAATTTAACTATGCACTTTTTAGTTGATAATTCATCTTTTTTTGGTTGAAAATTCGACTATTTGTTCTCGTATTTGGATGAAACTTAATTTTCTTAAGTGAAAATTAAACAATTTGTTGAAAAGTATCCTTTTTGGTTGAAAATTCAACTGTATTGTCTTTTGCCATGAAAATTAAACAATTTAGTTCGATTTTTCTCTTTTTGACTGAAAAATCTTTCTTAGTTGAAAATTTATCTCTTTGATTGAAAATTCAACTTTTTGTTGAAACTTCGTTCTTTTTTGGTTTGTGAGTTAATTTTTGGACGGAAAATTTAATTGTTCAATTGTTAGTGGAAAATTGATCTTTTCTAGTTGGAAATTGAACAATTTTGTTGAAAAGTAATCCTTTTTGTTTGAAAATTCGCGTGAGTCTATAGTTTAGGCGGAGTAATCCACCATCATTTAATGTAATCCAGAGTAATCCTACGCAATCCGGTATAATCTTAGGTAATCCGGAGTAATTATGTATATAAAGGTAATCCAGGGTTATTCGGTGTAATCCATCTCCGCTGGACTGCATTTTTATTTGTTTTCACCCTCGGTTCACCCTGAAAGAAAATTTACCCACCTTTTATTTTCTAGGCCTTCATAACGTTGTAAAACAACTCCTGTCGCCAAATCAAGCAATCTCAAGCCATTATTTCTCGAATGAACGAGAAGCCTAGATCCACGTGGATGCAAAACAATCGTATTGATCGGAACTCCCTGAATGTCTTTAATCCTAATCTTTTTGGCGATTTGCCATTCTTTGTTTATGGGAGTCCTCCGGTTCTTTTTTATAATCCAAAGGACAATTACTCCTACGCTGTCAGCTGTCAATAAACTTCCATCTTTTTGGAAACAAATAGAATTCACAAAACCTCCGTGAACTTCCAATTCCTGCAGGAGTTCGTATGTTTGGGAATTTTGGTGCATGGCCCAAACTCTTGCAACGTGATCGTAACATCCGGTTACTACTATCGATGAATTCGCAGGATCGAATTTTCCACAGTAAACATATGAAGGATGTGGCAACAACTATAACAAATAAATGAAGAAATTGTTGGATTAGAGCTGAATATCAGAATAAATAAAAATAAAAGATCTCAGACTACACACTCTTTCCCCTATTCTCTTTTTTAAAGAATTCATATTTTTCCCCTATTTTCAAGAAACTTCCCTTTGCTTGAATGCGAATTGACTTAATCGAATAATTAAAAATTAATAAGAAAATTTAACTATTTTTGGTTGAAAGTTAATTCTTTTTAATTGAAAAGTCTACTACATATTATATTTTTGATTCTGAATTCATCTCTTTTGCTTAAAAATTGTATTATTTGGTTGAAAATTGAACTAATAATTTGGTTGAATGTTTAACTATTCCGTTAAAAAGTCATCTTTTTTGGTCGAATATTCAACTGTTTTTTTAACATTCGTCTTTTTGGATCGAAAATTCATCTTTTGGTAAAAAAGTCATCTTTTTGGTTGAAAGTTAATTCTTTTTAATTGAAAAGGCTGCTATTTTTTGTTCGGAATTCATCTCTTTTGCTTAAAAATTGTATTATTTGGTTGAAAATTGAACTACTAATTTGGTTGAATGTTTAACTATTTCGTTAAAAAGACATCTTTTTTCGTCGAATATTCAACTGTTTTTTTCACATGCGTCTTTTTGAATAGAAAATTCGTTTTTTGGTAGAAAAGTCATCTTTTTGGTTGAAAGTTAATTTTTTTAAATTAAAAAATGTGCTATTATATTTTTGGTCCAGAATTCCTCTGTTTTTATTGAAAATATAATTATTTTGTTGCAAATTCAACTATTTCGTTTAAAACTGATCGTTTTTAGTCGAAAATTTAACTGTTTTGTTGAAAATTAGTTTTTTTGGATAAAAAATTCGTCCTTTTGGATTGCAAATTCATCTTTTGGTAGTAAAGTCAACTGTTTTGTAGAAAATTCTACTTTTTGTGCTTTGAAAATTCCACAATTCAGTTGCAATTTTTTTTTGGTTGAAAAATCTTTTTAGTTGACAATTTGTCTTTTCAGTTTAAAAATTCATCTCTTTTGATTAAAAATGCAACTTTTTGGTTGAAAATGAATCTGTTTTGCTTGAAGATTCAACTATTTCTTTTTAAATTATTATTTTTTTGCTGATATTTTAACCAACAAAGAACAATGACTATTACATTTTTCATTGAGATTCTAATTGAAATACTTTGATAAGAATTCATTTTTGTTGTTGAAGATTCATGTTTGTTTGAAAATACGTTTTTTTGTTGTTGAAAATTAATTTCTTTAACTGAAAATTTAACTACTATTCCATTTTTGGTTTAGAATTGATTTTTTTATTAGTGGAAGGTTTAAATATTTTGTTGAACATTCATTTATTTTTTTGATAATTCCTCTTTTGGAAGAAAATTAATTTTCTTGGTAAAAAAATCATCTTTTTTGTTGAAAATTCAATTATCTGGTTAGAAATTTATTTATTTCATTGTAAATCAACTTTTTTGTTGAACTCAACTTTTCGATTTGAAAATTCAACTGTTTTGTAGAAAAATAGTCTTTTTGGCTTGAAAATTCATCTTTTTGGGTTAAAAATTCCACTCCTTTGTTTAAGATTCGTCCTTTTGGTTTGAACATTCATCTTTCTAGGTTCAAAATTAAACTGTTTGGTTAAAAATTCGTCTCTTTTGGTAGAAGTTTAATTTTTTATTGGAAATGCAACTGGTTGAAAAAATAATCTGTTTGGTTGAAGATTCAACACTTTTCTTGAAAATTCGTCTTTTTGGGTTGAAAAATCACCTCTTTGGATAGGAAATTTACATTTTTTGGTTGAAACTTAGATTATTTCCTGTTTGAAAACTCAATCATTTAGCTGAAAATTAACTTTTTAGGTTGAAAATTCATCTATTGGGTTAAAACTTCAACCTTTTTGTGAAAAATTTTTCCCTGTTGACTTGAAAATTCCACTATTTTGTTGAAAATCCAACTGCTTCTGGTTTAAATTTATTATTCTTTTTCTTTTAAATTCGATCATTTAGTTTAAAATTAACTTTGTTGGTTGAAAATTCATCTCTTTGGTTAACAATTCTACCTTTTTGTTGATAAATCGCCTCTTTTGCTTGAAAATTCAACTATCTGTTTGAAAATTTATCTTTCTTGGTGGAAAATTAACTTTTCTGTTGAAAATTCTTCCTTTCGGATTTAAGAGTCAAAAACATTCAAATTTTTAGCTTGAAAACTCATATCCTTTGTTAAAAATTCGTCTTTTTGGGTTGAAAATTCATTTTTCTGTTTGAAAATTCTTTTTTTTTAGTTAAAAATTAATATTTTTGTAACTGGAAATTTAATTGTTCCATTTCTGGTTCAAAATTGATCATTTTAGTTGACAATTCAATTGTTTGGTTGAAAACTCATCTATTTTGTTGAAAATTCGTCTTTTTTGGTAGAAAAATTGATCATTTTGGTTGAAAATTCATCTTTATAGGTTAAAAATTCAACTATTTGGCTAAAGATTCAACTTCATTGACAATTTCGTTGAAAATGCAACTTTTTGGGGGTGAATTTTAATCTTGTTTATAGTTTTCATTGCATGGTTTTGACCAGAAAAAATTCAATAATAAAATATCTTTTCTGTTTGAAAATTCAATCATTTAGCTGAAAATTAACTTTTTAGTTTGAAAATTGATCTATTTGGTTCAAACTTCAACCTTTTTGTTGAAAATTGTTACTTGTTGACTTGAAAATTTCACTATTTGATTGAAAATCCAACGGCTTTTGGTTCAAGTTTATTATTCTTTTTCTTTTAAATTCTATCATTTAGTTAAAAATTAACTTTGTTGGTTGAATATTCATCTCTTTAGAAGTTAAAAATTCTACCTTTTTGTTGATAATTTGTCTCTTTTGCTTGAGAATTCAACTATCTGATTGAAACTTCATCTTTCTTGGTTGAAAATTAACTTTTTTGTTGAAAATTCATCCTTTCGGTTTTAAAAGTCAAAAACATTCGACTTTTTAGCTTGAAAACTGATATCTTTTGTTAAAAATTCGTCTTTTTGGGTTGAGAATTCATTTTTCTGGTTGAAAATTCTTTGTTTTTTTAGTTAAAAATTAATTTTTTTTTAACTGGAAATTTAAATTTTCCATTTTTGGTTCAAAATTGATACTTTTTGTTGACAATTCAATAGTTCGGTTGAAAATTCATCTGTTTTGTTGAAAATTCGTCTTTTTTGGTAAAAAATTAATCTTTTTGGTTGAAAATTTATTAATTTATTTATATTAATTTTTTATTAATTTATTAATTTTTGGGTTTAAAAGTGTACTACTTTGGTACTACTTTGGTAACTACATTCAACTATTTGTTTTTAAATTCAACTTTTTTATAGGAAATTCATCTTTTTGTCTTGATAATTCATATTTTGGGGATGAAAATTCAACTCTTATTGAACGTTCTTCTTTTTGGTTTAAACATTCATCTTTGCAGGTAAAAAATTCAACTACATATTTCGTTAAAGATTATGTTTTTTTTTAATTCATCTTTATTATTTGAAGAATAACTTTTTTGTTGAAAATTTATCTTTTCGGGTTTAACAGTCAAATATTTTATAAAAAATTCGACTTTTTAGCTTGAAAACTCAACTCTTCTGGTTGAAAATTAATTTCTTTTGGTATAAAATTAAATATATTTCGACTTGAAATCTTAGGATGGTACCTACGCTAATTTTATTTTACAAAATTTATTCCCCTATTTTCGTGAAAAATGACACTATTTTCCCTGTTCCGAGAGCATTTTGGGCTGTGAAGTCTGAGATCTGTAAAAAAACCCACCTGAATATGCTGAATTATTTGTTCATGAACGTCCCATAAACGAGCAGTATGATCCGAAGAAACTGAGAGTAAATATTTATCATCTTGAGACCAATTCAGTGAATATACAAAATTTTTGTGCCCCTTAAACTGGACGTGAATCTTCTTTTCGTCAACCTAAAGAAAAATACAAATTTATATAATTATTTCAAAAATCTATTCATCAGAGCTAAACCAGACTGGATGATATTTCTGTTTTCTAATCAGCACCTTGTAAACTATGATTGAAAAATCGTAATCTTCTGAAGTCGTACATGCTAAAAGCTTTCCATCATTGCTAAAAGCCAAATAGAAGGATCCATTCTCAAAAATTTCAGTTTCAAAAAGCAAATCGTTTGGTATTTTGCATGACTGGGCTGTCAATCTTGACCATTTTGGAAGACTTATCTCATCTGAGGTTCTTTCTAGAGGTTTTGGAACGTCACTTCGAACTTCAGACAATTCGTTTAGAGCCAGTTGTTCATAATAAATTGGTTCAATTTTTGGAGGATCCACTGGTGATACTGTCACGAAGAGACTGCTTGGGTATTTTTCTCGTTTATTAGATTTCCACCAAGTGTAAACCTTTATCAGAATTAATTTACTTAATTATTTTCAACTTAAATCCAAGAAATATTGACTTGAATGGTGTGAGTTGGTAAATGAAAAAACTAAAAGAACAAATTATTTATAAACAATATTTGCGGTAGCAAATCGTCGCCAAGTGCAATAACAAATAAAAAGTCTGGAAAACTATAAAAAAGTAGAATTTTTCACCTTCGTCAAGGGTCGCTGAAAGAACTATCAACCCGATTGATACAGAATTTTAACTGGAAATGCATGGTATCATTTTCTAGTACTGTTTTTCAGGACTTTACGATACCTTTATTAATTATAAATATTTTAAGAATTTTATAAAAGAGAAAAATTGCTCTTTATTTTTTGTTCACAATAGCCAATTTTATGGCACTGATTATCACCAAATTTTAACTAGACATGCACAGTACTTATTTCTACTGCTCTATTTGATGAATTTATTACAACCTTATTTGTTTGATACATTTTAGTGTTTTTAGGTTTTTAAAAAAATTCAGTTTTCTCTTGTGCACGGCCACAACAAAGTCTATTAGTCCAATCAACGTAAACTTTTAACTGGATAGGTGCGTAATTCTATTCTCTAGTGCAGTTTTTCAATACTTTGTAATATCTCAAATGGTTTTAACATTTTTTGTATATTTTATCCTGAAAAATGGAATTTTTCACCTTTGCACATGGGTGCAGCTATGTTTCAAGAATTTATAATATTACCATCATTTTGTACATTTGTATCCTTTTCCAGGTCTAACTCTAACTCTAAGTAACAATTTATTTGAAAATTGAAATCCTTTATAAGGATTATTTTTATAAGTATTTAATTTATAATATTTTTGAATATATATATATTTTTTCCATAAAGTAGTGAAATCAAATTTCGCCAAGTAAAATGAAAAAATAATACTTAACATTAATTGATTACGAGTATCGGAAAATAATTTTTTTAAATGTTGTTTTAGAATTCAAATTTGACAAGAAAACTGTGAATAATTATTTATAAAGAAAATTTTTAAATTATAACAACTCGGCGGGATTGAATGTATTAAAAAGTCAATCTTTTCGATAATCGAAATTATGGAGAAAGTTATTAACGAAAGGAGAGGACCTATACAATTTTGTTTATAAATGATTTTTTAAAATTTTCTTCTCAAAATTAAATTCTAAAAAATTAACATTTTTTTTCAATACTAGTAATTTAGCATTTAACAAGGTGGCCGCAAGTCAGGAAGAACATGGAAATCAGGAAAACTTCAGGAGACTTTATTGGTCAGGAAAAAGTCAGGTATTAAAAAAAATTTGAATTGTCTTGAACACTTTTGAAATCTTTCAGGGTATTTAAACATATTCTAAGAAATTTTTAACAGATTTCAATAATCTAAAGGAATTTCAAAGGATTTTGAAGATTTTAAAGTATTTTTAAAAATTCCAAGGAATTTTCAAGAGCTTTAAAAAATTGCAAAGAGGTTTTAAAAGATTTCGAAGATTTTCAATATTTTCGGGTATTTAAAAGAAAATCCAAGGAATTTTTATAGATTTCAATCTTTTGAACGGATTCCAAAGGATTTTAAAGACTTGAGGGAATTTTTAAATATTCCAAGGAATGTTTAATAGATTTTAACAGTTTGAAGGTATTCCAAAAGATTTTAAATATTTCAGGGTATTTTTAAACTCCCAAAGAATTTTAAAAAGCCTTAAAAAGTTTCAAGGGTTTTCAACAGATTTCAAAGGTATTGAAATATTTTTGGATATTTTTAAAGATTCCCAGGCATTTTCAAGAGATTTAAACATTTTTAAGAAATTTCGAAACATTTGAATGATTCTAAGGGATTTAGAAAACTTTACAAGAGGTTTTAAAGAATTCCCTAGATTTTATAGCACCTATACGATTTTGGGATAATTGAAAAGATTCCGAGAGATTTTAAAAAATTTCCGAAAATTTAAATGATTTTAAGGGATTTTAGAAGCGCTCAAGGTAATTTAATAAATTTTCCGTTATTTCACGAAATATCATAAGATTTCATGTAATTTACGTGATTTTATAATATTTTAATGTATTTCAAAGAATTTATTAACAAGAATTCAGGGATTTCGTAGGATATTAAAGATTTTCAAATATTATAAAGTGTTATATATTATCAAAGATTTAAAAGATTTTCAGGAATTTTCAATTTATTTTAATAATTTAAAGGGATTTCAAAAAATGTTTAATGTTTCAGGGTATTTGTAAAAATTCTAGGGAATTTAAAAAAGGTAAAAAACATATTCAAGAGTTTTCAAAAGATTTCAAGGCATTTTCATGAAATATTTACAATTTTAAGAGATTCCAAAAGATTTGATGGCACTTCAAAAGATATCAAAGTATTAAAAATTTTTTAGAGTATTTTAAAATATCACAAAGAATTTAGAAGAGATTAAAAAAATTTGCCAGGGATTTCAAAAGATTTCAAAGGATTTGATACATTTAAGGGGATTTAAAAAAATTACAAGGCATTTTTAAGAGATTTAACCAAATTTAAGGGATTTCTGAAGGTTTCAAAGCATTTGAAATATTTTAGGGTATTTTTAAAGATTCCAATGAATTTTGAATAGATTTCAATAATCTAAAGGAATTTCAAAGGATTTTGAAGATTTTAAGGTGCTTTTAAAAATTCCAAGGAATTTTCAAAAGCTTACAAATTTTTCAAGGGATTTCGAAAGATTTCAAAGTATTTAAAATATTTTTGGGTATTTTAAAAGTGTCCAGGGCATTTTTAATAGATTCTAATAATTTAAAGGTACGTATTCCAAGGGATTTTGAAGATTTTAAGTATTTTTTAAACTTACAAGAAATTTTAAATGGCTTTAAAAAATTTCAAGGAATTTCAAACAATTTCAAGGGATTTCAAAACATTTCAGAGAATTTGAAATATTGTAGGGTATTTTTAAAGATTCGAAAGGATCTTAAAGATGTGAGAGTATTTTTTTTAAATTTCAAGGAATTTTTAAGAGCTTTTAAAAATTTTAAGGGATTTTCAAGGATTTTAAGCGTTTTAGGGGGTTTAAACAAATTTTCATGCGGATGTAAAGAATCTCTTAGGATTTCAAACGATTTTACAGGACTTATAATATATATATTTTTTTGATCTGCTTCAATTCACTTGAATTTTTTTTAATTCACCTTGAATTCGTACGAATTTCTTCTTCGCATTTCCCTTAAATTTCTCTAAATTCACTACAATTTTACTGAAATCAATAGAATTTTTGGGATTTTTCCCAATCCATTTGAATTCTTTTGAATCAAATTGTTTTGAATTCTTGCAAATTTTAAAGAACATTTGTCACATTATTAATGGACATTAATCACTTTTAGTAACTTTTTCGGTTTAAATGAATATATATATAACAAATACATTTTTTCAAGTAAAGTAGGCTGTAGTAGCCCTGAGAATAATAAATAAAAATTAAAAATTGTTTCATTCCATTCATAAAAGATTTTATTTTAAAAATGTTGCAAGATTAGAATTTTGGTCTTTAAGTAGTAATGGTCAGGGAAAATGAAAAATTAGTCAAAGAACCCTGTTTAATTACGGCACCAATATAGATTTTGATCAATGACTTACCTCGCATTTGTTTTTGCTGAATTTTTTGAAGTTTCTTCGAGGTCTGTACAATTGAAGCCTAACTTTTTTGTTGATGTGTAATACTCCCACTGTCCCTACAGGTCTCAGAAAAGCCCATGCAATTTTGTACCAACAACCTTCACTTCCTGTAATTAAAAATTATTGTTATCAGTTAATTCGTTAAACAATATTCTACTTTCTGATAAATCGCTGAAACCTAATTTATAGTCTCACCATACTGATCATAATTGAAGCTCGCTTCAGAGAAACTTAAAAGATCAAGAACCTCAAAGAGAACCAGGACTTGCTCATCTTCAGTTTTTAAAATATCTTCAAAGTCATGTTCAAAAATTAATTCCTCCTCCCACATTGGAATCATTGACCTGTGCTCCCTAAAATCGAATTTTCTTGTTATCACAGGCTGCAAGTACTTTCCAGTTTGTTCTCCACATTCCAAGTTCCTAAGATAATCTCCAGTTTTAGCGTTGACGATATGAACCTTCACCATGGGATGTCTCGTTACATAATCAATTTCAAGAATGTCACATTTATGAACAATTATTGATATAAACTTGATTTCCCTATTTTCTTCTTTTTCTCCCTTCTTCTTTTTTTTCTTTCTCTTCTTTTTCCTCGCACTGTCTTCATCCAAAGATTCTTGAGCTCGGTTTGAAGAACTAGTTCTGCTCATGTGAGAATCTTTTTTTCTCCTTTTGTCACTTCTTCTCTTGGCCTTTTCTTCGATTCTTTCACTTTCTTTGGAGGACTCTGGAATTTTTAATTTCGACTGTCTTGATCGATCCAAAAATTGGTCGCTGTCTTCGTTTGTTGATACGGTTGTTTCCTGACCAGAATATTTCGATCGAATTACTTGAACTTTACTTTTAGAGGGCTTCTGGTGGGTTTCAACCTCAGAAGAAATATCCTCAGAATTCCGCCGACTTTGCAATTCTAGTTTACTATTTCGCGAGATGCTAGATTCATTCTCCAAGTTTGAAGTGTCTTCGCTGCCAGTTTTTCGAAATGTCTTTGAACGAATCAACTTTCTTATAACGTAGCTCTCTTTCCTTGAAAGATCTGATTCTTCCTCAGAATTCCCAAGAACTTGGATGTTTTCTGGAGCCCTGTTTTTCTTTTGAATGCGACGATCATCTGAGTCAAGATCAGAAGTTTCTGATTTCTCAGATGAAATGTTTTCCAACTTCTTATCGAGAAAGTGAAGGTTTTTCATTCTCTTCCCAGCGGATTTGGATCCTGAAACTAGTTTTAACGCAGAATGTGACATCACGCATGGAAAGTATAAATGCAAATAACAATTTTTAGAAATGCTTGAAAAAATGAATATTAGTGATTTTATTTTACAAGTGAAGCATATAAATGCAGACTTCACACTCTTTCCCCTATTACACTCTTTACCCCTTTTTTAAAAAAGAATACCTGTTTTGGCCCGTTTTCAAGAAAGTTCCCCTTTTTCTCTTTTTTTTCGCTTAAGGGGTTATATCCAGTTATTTTGAGAGATTTTGAAGTTTTTTGTTTGGCAATGTTAATAAAATTTTACGAATATATACTACATAGGAACTATTACTATATATTTTTGGGTACTTTTTTATTAAAAAGTTTTGAAAACTGGTGGAGACATGGCCGCTGCCGCAAAACACGTTTTTACATTCTCATCATAATGAGAAAGTATTGGTTTTATGTGAAAAATGACTTTCGCGGATTCCATCAAATGTCGACGTTTTGAGGCCCCCTGAGTCAGAAAAAATAGTTTTTACGTCGGTGTCTGTCTGTCTGTCGTTGTCGTTGTCGTTGTCGTTGTCGTTGTCGTTGTCGTTGTCGTTGTCGTTGTCGTTGTCGTCGTCGTCGTCGTCTGTATATCGGATAACTTTTGAAAGACTAATCGGATTGGATTGTGCTTTGGCACACAGTTTCAGGGGGCAAAAAAAAGATCGAGTTCGTTAACCAGCCATTTTGGATGAAAATTCAAAAAGTTAGAGCATTTTCAAAATTTTTCAGACCATTTTTTTCTAAATTTTAAAATTATATGTGAGGCCGCTTATAGTACTTGAAAATTCAAACAATTTATCCTCACGACTTTTTTTGATAAAAAGAAAATTGTCCGAGTTACAGCATTTTCAAAATCCCCCCCAAAAAAAGAAAAGTAACATTTTCGGCCAAACAACGCACGATACGAAAAAAAGTCAAGATAGGAAAAGTGTTTCTTTTTGCACGGCCTACAAGATTATCATAACGACTTTTTGAATTTTCTTGAAAAATCGAAAATTCATATTTTTATTGCACAAGAAATAATAAAAATCAAAAAAATCAATTTTACGGTCAAACTATGCTAGATGCGACAAATCATGACGGGACTAAAATTGTGCATTCAAAAAAGATCTACAAATTTCTCATGGGTCACTTTTTGATAGGATGTGTAGTTTTTGTTTTATTCGTAAAAAATAACATTAACAGTGAAAAAATCGGCCCGATAAGCGGGCACATTCTCATCAAAACTTTGCTTATTTACTTTATTTTTCATCTCGGATGTGTTTTTTCACAATATTTCATTGTTTTTATGTTCTCAATACTATTTCTAACGATTGAAACAATAAAATATAATAATAATTCAAACAATTTATGTATTCTGACTGAAAATCTGACTTTTATTTCAGAATGCGTTTTGATCTTTGTTTACTAAAATAATTTCTGTGAAAAAATTCGACTATTACATTTATATTTCAAGAACTATGTTCCAAATAGACGAAATGAATATATATATTTGCGGTCAGCATGATAACTCCGTAACGGATTATCTGAAATCGAAAAATCAACAAGACTTCATCAGTATATTCCTATATGCAGTTCATGAACGAAGGGATTTTTATTTGAACCAAAATTTCCATTTTTTTGGGGAAAAAATGAATTTTTGGAATCTCACAAGTCGAAATTTTTAGAATGAACATCGCCATTTTTTTCAATCAAAATTTTTGAAAACCCTTCGACCAGGAACTGCGTATGAAAATGTAATAATAAAATCTTGTTGGTTTTTTGATTTCAGATAAGCCGTTCCGGACTTATCATGCTCACCGCAAATAAAAATAAGAAAACGTGTTTCGCGGGAGCGGCCATGACAACCCCCGTTTTCAAAACTTTTTAATAAAAAAGTACCCCAAAAATATATATTAATAGTTCCTATTTTTTAGTAAAATTTTATTAACATTGCCAAAAAAATTTTTTCAAAATCTCTCAAAATAACTGGATATAACCCCTTAAATGCGAACTGAATTAATAGAACCCAAAAAGAATATCCAACTATTTTTCGTTGAAAGTTAATTATTTTTGGTTGAAATGTCTACTATTTTATTTTTGGTTCAGAATTCATCTATTTTGTTTGAGAATTCTACTATTTAATTGCGAATTTGATTATTTTGTTTTAATGCAACTATTTTGTTAAAAAATCATCTTTTTTTGATTGGAAATAAATGGTTTCCAATGCTAATTTAATTGTTCCATTTTGGGTTGAAAATTGTTAGTTTTTAGTTAAAAATCGAACTGTTTTATTTAAAATTAACTTTTTTCTCATATTCAACCGTTTTGTAGAAAAATCGCCTTTTTGGCTTAAAAATTCAACTGTTTTTTGTAAATTCGTCTTTCTGTGTTAAAAATTCTATTATTTTCATAGAAAATTCATATTTTCGGGTTAAAAATTCAACTGTTTTCTATTAGAGAATTCACCTTTTTGAATTGAAAATTCAGAAATTTGGTTTAAATTTTTTTCTCTCTTGACTGAAAAATCTTTCCTGGTTGAAAACACAAATCTTTTGTAGAAAATTCGTCTTTTTTATTTAAAAATTAATATCTTTATCATGCTGTTTTTGATTTAAAATAAAAATATTTTTTGGTTGAAATATCAACTATTACATTTTTTGTTGAGAATTCATAGTTTTGGTTAAATTCGTCGTTTTGTATAGAAAATTCGTCCTGTTGAAATAAAGTATCAACTGCCTTCTAAAAAAATTAGTCTCTTTGGCTTGAAATTTCAAGTATTTTGTTGAAAATGCAACTGTTTTTGGTTGAAGATTAATTTTTTTCGTTTGAAAGTTCGAAAATTTGGTTAAAAATTCAACTATTTCGTTAAAAAATCGTCTCTTTTGTTTAGAATTTTAACTATTTCGTTGTAAATTCAACTTTTTGGTGAATAATTAATGTTATTTTTCTTGAAAATTAATCTTCTTTGTTCCGAAATTCAACTGTTTTGTTACAAATTCGTCTTTTTGGATTGAAAATTCAATTTTTTTTTGGTAGGAAATTTCTTGGTTGAAAATTCGACCATTTGGTTAAAAATTCATATTTTTTGCTCAAAAGTTCAACTATTTGGTTGAAAATGCTAACGTTTGTGGTTGAAGTTAAATTTTTTTGTTTAAAAATTCGACCATTTGGTCAAAAATTAATTTCTTCGTTAAGAATTGAACTATTTGTTTGAAAAATCATCTATTTTGGTAGAAAATTAATCTTTTCAAGTTTAAAAGTCAACTATTCTGTTGAAAATGCAATATATATTTGGACTTCATATCATAAGCGTTTCATACTGAATTCAATATGGTACCTATACAGTAATTTTATTCATTTTATTTCATTCACGTATTTTTTGAACCGCCCCTGATAGATTTATGATTTTATTAAATTCTTAAATATATCAATTGTTTAATTACAGATAACTCCTCACCTGTTTCTATACCTACAGTTTCAAGACTCATTTTTATTTTTGAATTTTCCTGATTTGTTTCGATTCTTAGAACTTCTTCCTGGTCTGATAAAAATGCCTCGTTGTCGAAAGCCAATTTAGACTCTGTCAAAAATTTGCTTGTCTTTGTACGAGGAGCTGGTACTGGTTTCACAAATCCCTCCTGGATGAATATAGTTAATAATATAGTTAGATAATAAGATAATAATAAATATATCTGAAAAACAGACTCCTTTTTCAAGGAGGGGTAGTGATGGGAAATTATCGGAGGGGAAGCAGGGGAAATGTGGGGAGTAGAATCAGGGGAAATTAGGGGTGGGGAAGAAAGGGAAATGAGTGGTATAGTATCGAGGATGGAAGATTGGGATGGAAAGTAGGAGAAATGAGGGAAAATGGGGAGGGAATGTAGGTAAAGTAGGTTAAGTAGGGGAAATGGTAGGGAGAAGGGGAAATGATATTAGGAAAAGTAGAGGAAGTAAATGGAAATAAAGGGATGGCAAGTAAGGGATATGAGGGGAAATGAGGAGAGATGAAGTAGCGAGAGTAAGAGGGAAGTAGATGAAGTATGGAGAAATGAGGTGAGAGGAAGTAGGTAACGTAGAGGAAATGAAGGAAGAGGTACTAGGTGAGGTAGGGAAAATTAGGAAAGGGTGAGTAGGGGAAATTACGCGGAGGGGGGAAATAAGTCAAGCGGATGTGAGGGAAATGAAGGAAGGAAAAATAGGGGAAGTGAGGGCAAATGAGTGGAGGGAAAGTAGTAGAGGGAAAACTAGGGGGAGTTAGGGGGAAGTAGATGAAATATGGTGGTGAAGGGAAGGGAAATGGGAGATGGAAAGTAGGGGAAATGAGACGAGGAATGTAGGGGAATAGGGTGAGTGGGGGAATTAGGGGAGGGAAAGTGGTTGGAGTAAGGGGAGGAG
>CAKNYM010053500.1:1795772-1860276 GCA_932195095.1 Andricus curvator | reverse complement strand
TAGAGGATGAGAAGCAGGGGAAATTAGGGGAGTAAGGATTACGAAAGGATGTAAGGGAAGCGAGGGAAAATTAAGGGTGTGGAAGTAAGGGAAGTGAGGTGAAATTAGCGATGTAAACTGGAGGATGTGACAGGAAGTAGGGGAAATTATTATAAATGATGGAGAGTAGGGCAGGGAATGTGAGGGTTGGAGAAGGGGAGTAGATGAGGAAGGAGTTGGTGAAGGGAAGAACGAAGGTTGAAGTGAGGGTGGAGAGAATGGGGGAATGTAGAGGGAGTAGAGGAGGGAAATTGTGGGAGGGGGAGGTTTGAATGACTTAATCAACGTCTTAATAGGCTACAGAACCCTTTTTTAAAGGCGCGTGACGCCTACTTCGATTAATTTTTTAGTTTTGAACTTGTAAAGATAAATATGATTGTTTTATTCAAACCTGCATCATCATTTTTCCAGTCGGAATCTTTGGCGAATCTTCTTTTCCAGATGAAGTATCGAAAGAGTTTTTTGATTTCCCTTTTTTAAGACTAGCAATGCCTACTTCTTCAGACCAATGCTTTTCTCGATTCTTTCTAGGATCATCAGCTAAATAGACAGTTTCCAATTTTTGCCACCGTTTTCTTCGGCGAGTTCCTTTGGTGGATGGTTCCACAGAATCGCTATGATCTTCATTTTCCGATTTTTCTGATTTTTCTTCGTGTGACGATTTGAGACTCTTTCTCAGATCTATTCTTGATTCCTTGGAGCGAACAGCAAATGCTTGAGTTCTTGAAGAAGCCGAAGGAAATTCTCTGAGCTCTTGTATATCATCTAAAAGATCAGATTATGTTTTAATAAAAATAATTTTTTTGTTTGCAAACGAAAAAAATTATTAAATTGCAGGCCTCGGACTCACGATACTATTGACACTTTTTGACACTTTTTCTTAACGATGCAAATATTTTACCACTTTTTTGAAAAAAATGATACTAATGCTACTATTTTTCACAGATCTGTCACTATTGTATCTATTTTTTCACTCTGCCTTTAAAAATATTTTAAAACTTCTTCGCTCAATGGCTAAAATAACATTTCCGTTGATATTTCAAAGTTTCAAAAAATTTTTAAGAAATTTTGAGATATATTACAAATTTCAAGTTAATTCTTGGAAAGTACTGTTCAAGGGCTTTGTAGGTATTTTATCAAACCTACGAGGTTTTATAGGACCTCCAAGGACTTTAAAGATTTAAAAAATGTTAATGGATTTTAAGGGATTTTAGGATATTTTACAAGATTCCAAGAAATTTCAAGATTGAAAATTTTTTTAAGGGATTCTAAATGGTATCGAAGATATCAAAGAATTTTCATAGAATTCAAGGTATTTTAAGGAATTAGAAAGAATTTATAGAGAACTTTATGGTGTAAATGAAATGAAATGAAATTTAAAGGATTCCTACGGATTTTATGGGGTTTCAGAGGATTTAAAAAATTTCAACATTTTTAAAGGAATTTTAAAAGTGATTAAAGATTTCAAGACGTTGTATGGGATTTCAAAAGATTGTCGAGTTTTCCATGAATTTTTAGAGGATCTCAACAATAAATTTTAGGATTTGAACGGACATAAAAGTCTACAGAAAGGGGTTTCGTAGCCCCTACTTCCCCTCCCCTCACTTCACCCTTCGCTTCCCCTCCCTTCCTGAACTCATTCCTTCTCTACTTCCCCCTATCCACACTTCCCCAGCTAATATTCGCCTTCCCCTATTCTTTTTCCACAGCCATAATTTTGCCTCCACTACTACTTTTTCCTCCCCTCATTCCAAATCACTTCCTCTGCTTCCCCTACCCTCATTTTCCTTCATTTCACTCACTTCCTCTACTTGTACTTCAGCTCCCCTCATTTTTCCATACTTCCCCTACCTTCATTTTACCTCACTTCCCCTACTTCAACTCCCCTCTGTTCCTCTCACTCCCCCTACCCCCTCCTTTCACTTCCCCTACTCCCCCACATTTCCCCGCACTTTCCATACTTCCCTTCCCATAATTTCCTCTACTTCTCACAACATTTTCCCTCACATCCCCTACTTTCTCTTCCCCTATTTCCCCTCCTGGGAAGAAAGAACGACGGACGGACGGCACCTAACCGAAACTATAAGGGTTTCTTTGAAAAATTGCATGACACTATTTTCCTACTATTTTTCAAAATTTATGCTACTTTTGACACTATTTTGAATTTCTGAAATGAATCCGAAGCCTGAAATTGCATACTTGATAAAAATACTGGAAAAAATAGTTTACCAACATTCCTGATGATTGACTGTTGAGCTTCCAATTCCTGCTTTTTAGGAGACTTCATGAAAAACTTGCCCTGCTCTTGGTCCTTCTTACCACTCTCATCTGAATCGGAAATTCCATTTTTTTTACCTGGTGAAAAAGGGCTCTGAAAATGTTTTCTTCCTCTATTTGGTTTAAGAATTTCATTTTCACAATGAACATCCACAACAACGTTCATTGGAACAGGTTTTGGGATATCATCTTTAGCGGCTTCTACATCTAAAGTTTCAACATTTTGTGATCTTTTTAACTTGGGCCGAGCACGAGTTACTCGGGGATTTTCTTTACTTGATTTTTCCAGATAATTAGAGTCTGTGAATGGTTCGATGTCTATTACTGTATTTTCCGCATCATTTTTTTTTCCTGGAGATGTTGATCTCTTATCCCCCACTGATATTTTTCTGGAAAAACGAGTTTCTTTGGAGTGAGATTTTGGAGAATCGGAATCCATTGCTTCTTCTGATTTTCCATCAGATTTCCGACTACCAGATCTTCTTGCACGAAAATTCAATAAGTGTGGATTTCTTCGGGCTTCGAGTTTCCCTAATTCGGCTTTTGGTGGATCTACCATTCTGGATTTTCAAATTCTACAATTTAAAATTCGAAATTTAATTAATTTGAAGGGCGAAAAAATATTTTTATTTTCTATTAACTAGCAATTATACGCGCGCTACAACGCGTGGGAAACATTATATTACCAATTAATAATATACAAAATTTGAAATTGCACAGTTCAATCACTTTAAATAATAATAATTTGAGGGGCATGGTTTAATTTTCCATGCAACATTTTTTTATTTTTTTTACAGATTAATATGAAAAGGGGCTTGGAAAATTGGAAAGCAACCTCAAAAATACACATTTTTGAATTCTTTTTTGGTATTTTTAAATTGTGGAGGATTTCAATTTGAAGTTATTATATAGTGAAATCGTCCAATTTTGAATATTTCATTCCATTGAATTCTTTAAATTCTATGTAAATTACTTGGAATCTTCTGAATCCCTTAGAATTCCCTGATGTATCTGAATTTGTCTAAATTCCCTAAATTCCTTGCATTATTTTGGAATCCTTTGAATCCCTGAATTCGTGGAATTCCCTCGAGCATCTTAATTATTTAAATTCCTTAATGATTTAAATTTTCAAACGTCAATGTTTCGGTATAAGATTATTTTACTTTAAACGCTTTCAAATCAAACTTGTTTAATTTAAAACGATTCAGGTTTGCAATAATTGAATTTTGAAAGTTTCAAGCTGAAATCTGGTCAAGAATATTAAAAATTTTATAATATACAGTTTTGAAAGGTTAAAAAGGGAGAAAGTCATACAATTTTTTTAGTATTTGAAATCATTCTGACTTTTTTATATATTAATCCAAGAAGGTTAAAGACTCCACTCATTCTCGAAATTAAAAAATTGTAATAGATCTTAGGAATTTAATTATTTTTACTGAAATTAAAGAACCTTAGTAAAACCTCAAATACATTTATTTAAAAAATATTAGTTTCCAATTATTAATTTCATTTTGTTGTACAATTCCAAAGATTTAAAATTGATCCCAAAGTACTTAATATATTATCAATTTAACAGGATTTACAGTTTATAGACACAATTCCACATGGTTTAATTTTAAGCCCGTTATTAAATTTGAAATTAAAAAAATATATTTTAACTATATTGAATTGAAAGCGTTCCGAATCAAACAATTTTAGATCAGGTAAAATTTTTAGAAAGGGCTAAAATTTTGAAAATTGGACAATTTCATTAGAAAGGAGTTAAAATTGTATCACTTTTAATTAGAAGCTTTCAAAATTAATTTTGTTTTCAATTATTGAAGAATCTCAAAATTGAATAATTTCAGAGTAGAATTTTGAATACTGGATCATTTAAATTTAAAGGAATTGAAATTGTATTATTTCTAATTAAAAGCATTAAGAACTGAATAATTCAAGATTTTAAAAACGTTTAAGTTTGAATAATTCTTAATGAAGTGATTATTATAAAATTTTGACAATTTGATGTTGAAAGCTGAATTGAATGTTTTAAAGTCATAAGTCAAAATTTTTCTAAGATAAAAAAATAAAGTCATCGTCATTTTCACCGTTCAAACTGGAAAAATGTTCAATTATAAACCCTAAAAATTGAATTATTCTTTGAAAAACCGTTCAAATGAAGTAGTTTTAAATGGGAAACGTTGAAAATTAAAAAAATTGTACAACGAAACGTTGAAAATTAAACGAATCCGAACTTCATTTGAAATTGAAAAATGTACAATTACCAAGAATTAGGATATTGAAACTTTTTTATACTCAAACCCTTCAAAATTAAATTGTGTTATGTAAATTTAAATTACTTAAGTCAGTTAAAAATGGTAAAATTGACGATTATGCCAAATTCAACAATTCGAATTTTAATTGCAAAATTAAGACTTATGAAAGGGACGAATTGGAAATTCAGCGTTCAGTATAAAAATTCAGAACTCTAAAATTGAAGCAATCCAAATTTAAAGAAATTATTTATTGAGGTATCCATTTCAGTTTGTTGTATTTTTATCTACTTCAATTTGAAACAACACAACTTTTTAATTTTTAATTTCAGTCCATTCAATTTTTAATACTTCATTCATAATTATTATTCATTCTTGAAATCTTCAATTAAAATATTTTTCAATTTTAAATAATTTATTATTTTAAATTCTTAACTAAAAATCAAACAATAATATATAACGAAATAATAAATAACGTTGAAAAGAAAATGCAAATGAAGATCGCTTTTTTTCCAATTTTGTAAATTGCGTAATTTTAAACCTATCAGTTAGAAATAGTTTTTTTAAAGTTGAGTTTAAAATGCTCAATATCTTGGAACATTTTCCACTTAAAAAAAAATTTAATTAAGGCTTGAATTTGACATTATTTTCTTAATTTTTCATTGTTTTGAATTTATTCGAAAGGCATTTAATTCAAAAATTATTTAATTACAAATCCTTTAAACTGAAAATTGTGTAACTGTTTTTCATTTTATATTCTACGATTTCGAAGATTTAAAAAAAACGGACAATTTTGTACGCTTAGAATATTGAAACCAAACAATTTAAAATAGTTCATCTGAAATTATTAAACATAAAACTGATATTCAAGGCTTTTAATGTGAAATTTTACAATTTTTAAAGATTTAATAGTGAAATTGTCCTAACATTTTTAATATTTGAATTTGAAACTACAACATAGTGAAATTGAAAACCTCCAAAAATTAAGAAATTTCAAACCAAGTATTTCCAAATTTAAGCTGTTGAAGCAAAAAACTTTAGTTTTAAGGCCTGAAAATCGAACTTTTAGAATTGCTTATTTAAAACTATAATTTTTAATTTAAATTATAGAAATTTTAAAGATGATAAATACTATTAAGTACCTATCATATCACGTAGTATCAAGTGACATTTGAAGTGATTGGATATTTTTTTACTAAAAAATTTGAATTGTGGAAAAAAATCGCTGTCATTTTCACCGGTCATAATTGAAGAATTTTAAATATTGTGAACCTTTAAACTATCATTATTCTAAAAACTTTGAAAATTATATGCTTTCTAATTGGAATATTTAAAAAAAAATTGAATTCAAAGTTGAAGCGTTAAAAATTAAACAGTTCCAAACTTCGTTTAAAAATTGAAGCATTCTTCAATAAGGATCTTGAAACTAAGTCGTTAAAAATGATTAATTTTCAAACTGACAAAAAACACGCGAAATACAAGTAAAGCATTGAAGCTTCAATATGGATAGAATGAATGAATCGTAGATTATTATAATATATAAATATACAATAAAATAATAATTAATCAATTTAAAGTTAATTTTTGAAAAATCAAATGTTTTAATTTTCGTATTTCTACTGGAAAAATGCACTTTCAGCTTTAAAAACGAATAATTCAATTAAAACAATTTTTAGAATAAGTGTTGAAATCTAATTTTAAAGAAATCCGGTATTTACAGAAAATAACACAGTAATTGAATAAAAAAAGTGCTCGTGGAAAGCTGAGCTAGAATATTTCCTGTTACAATTTTCTACAAATAGAAAATATTGAATTTTCTCTCTTCAAATAATTCTATGAGAAACTCAGATATAATTTAATTTTCTAAACTGTATTCTTAAATAGCGAAGCAAACTGTAGAATTTATTTACTTAATTTTCGAAAATCAAATCAAAAAAACAAATTTATTTTAAAATATTGAAATACAAATTATTCCGAAAATAAGTCTTGGATAGCTTTTAAAAAATATTATTTTCTAACCTGACTCGAATCTTCGAAACCGGAAAATTATAGTAAGTCACTTGCCAAGTACCCTCGTGCCTATCACTTCCGTTTTGTTGATCAGGGTTTCTGAACTCCTTTCCCATAGTATAGTCAACAAAATCAATCAATAGTCCCAATTCCTGGTTTCCGTGACAGCAGAGAAATAAATTAAATTTTTGATTATTTAATTATTTTAACAAAAAATAAATTTGGTAATCGAGTGTCGATAAAGAAAAAACTGCTGGTTGCTCGAAGTTGAACTGGACAGGTGTTTCCCGATACTAACCGCCGACCCCTTTACAACGTTGTTTCTGGCATAATCACACTGAATATCGATCGATTGACGACTTGAGTTTTGTCTATAACACTGACTATAGTTTCATTCATTTAAATTTCACTCATACTAGTTTCAGGCCTCGGACTTTTTTCACACTTTTTTTTAACGATGCAACTATTTTTCTACTATTTTGAAAAAAATGATAATAATAATACTATTTTCTCAAATTTCGGGCTAATGCAAATTTTTTCTCACTTTGCTTTTTGAAATCTTTTCGCTAGATTGGCCAAAATAACATATTCTCCATCTCAAAAGTCGGAAAATCCAAAATATTTCAATATTTTAAAGATTTCAAAAGATTTAAAGCGAGCGGGAAACAACTCCTAAAATACCTCTATATAAAGAATTACTTTGGATTATCTAATATTACTCCGGATTGCATAGGATTACATAAAATTATGGTTGATTACGCAGCCTACACTCTACTTATGCGAATTTTCAACCAAAAACGATTACTTTTTAACAAAATTGTTGAATTTTCAACAAAATGGAAAAACTTTCAACCAAGTAGTTGAATTTCAAAAAAATGAATTTTCAACCAAGAAGATTAGTTTGCTACTAAAAAAGATGCATCTTCAATAAAATACATGAATTTAAAAAAAAATCTTTATTGTCAACCAAATAGTTGTATTTTCTATTAAAGTTAGTAATTCAATTTTTAATCCAAAAAGACGAATTTTCAACAAAACCAGTGAATTTTCACCAAAAAATGACTTTTTCCCAAAATTGTTAAATTTTTTACAACGTAGATTACATTTTAACCAAATTATCGAATTTTCAACTAAGAAGATTCATTTTCTACCAAAAAAGACTAATTTTCAACAAAATACATGAATTTTCAACCAGATAGTTAAATTTTTAACTAAAAAAGATAACTTTTCAACCAAAAGTGGAATTTTTTCAACTGAATAAATTAATTTTTTACAACAAAAAAACGAAGTTTCAACAAAATAGTTAAATTTTCAATCAAAGAGTTAAATTTTCAACCAGAGTGAACTTTTCAATTCCATGTAGGTACCATGTTTCATTCAATATGAGATGATTACAATTTAAAAAAATCAATTTTGAACGAAGTAGTTGAACTTTCAACCAACTAGTGAAGTTTTCAACCAAGAATATTAATTTTCTACCAAAAAATACGAATTTTTAAAAAAATTCACGAATTTTCAACCAAAAGATGAACTTTTGAGGAAGAATCTTAATTTTCTAAAAAAAAAAAATTCAACGCGGATTACCCTGAATTGCCTCGATATACAGAATTACTCTGCATTATCTAAGATTACTCCGGATTACTATATAAACAGTTGAAGGAAAGTAAAAGTACAGAGTTTGCTAGCATGAGAAACAGCAAAGGTGAAATGCTATATGATATAGACGGGATAGTAGACGCTTTAAAAGACTCTTTTAAAGAACTATTAGGAGGTGAAGATATAGGACAACAAAACTGCGACATAGAACATAATGCATTAGAAAACCCAATTGAAAAAGTCTGTGTCACTGAGGTCCGAGACATAATTAAGAACTTGAAAAACGGTAAGGCTGCTGGCATAGACAGTATTAGTGCTGAAATGCTCAAATACGGTGGCGAGTACATACCTCACAGGTTGTGCGAATTAATAAATTTATGTATCGAGACGGGGAAAGTCCCAGACGATTGGAAAAAAGCGATTATCGTACCAATATACAAAAGAAAGGGAGATAAAAACAACTGCAGTAATTACAGAGGTATCAGCCTACTAAGTACCGTAAGTAAAATATACTCAAAAATACTTATTCGTAGGGTAATGGAAATCACAGAAGAAAAAATATGGGAAGTCCAAAGTGGATTTATGCCAGGAAGATCATGTACAGATCAGATATTTAGCCTAAGACAGATCACAGAAAAAAGCTTGAAAGTAGGAAAGAAAGTTTTCTGTGCATTTATTGACCTAGAAAAAGCATTTGACACGGTAAATAGAAGTAAACTTTGGGAAGTTCTTAAAGAATACGGAGTAAATAGAGGGCTCCTGCAAGCAATAAAAACAATATATACAGGTAGTAAAGCGAGCGTAAGGGTAAACGGGAAACTGAGTGACTGGTTCGATATTACGCAAGGCGTGAAACAAGGATGCGTTATGTCCTCGTGGCTATTTATCATATTCATGGATAAGTGTCTAAGAACTGCACTCTTCGACGAAGAAGGTGTAGATCTCCAAACAGTTAAGGTACGTGGGTTAGCTTTCGCAGATGACAAGATTGTTATGGCAGAATCAGTCGAGGACTTGCAAAGAATGTTGAATAAACTTCATACAAGCATGAAGGACATGGGACTCAAAATTAACGTAAATAAAACAAAAATCATGGTGTTTGAGGGAAAGAGTGAGAAAACAATGTGCAACATTGTCCTAAATGATGAGAGATTAGAACAAGTTGACAAGTACGTATATCTAGGTAGTCTATTCACTAGCGACGGAAAAATAGATGGGGAATTAGATAGGCGCATAAATAAGGGTAAACAGGTTATCGGTAGAGCAGGGTCCATCCTAACAAATAAAAACATATCAAAAAAAGCTAAAATGGCCATACACAATTCTATATTCGTACCGACTGTACTATACGGTAGCGAGACATGGACCTGTCAAGAAAAGGACAGGAGTAAAATTAACGCGATCGGCATGAAACCTCTGCGCATAATATGCGGGAAAACACTCATGGACAAAGTCCGAAACGAGACAATCCTCAAAGAATGTGGTGCAAAAGAGACAATAGTTGACACATAGGAAAGAAATCAGTTAAGATGGTTCGGACATCTTGAAAGAATGAAAGATGAACGACTGACCAAACAAGTGTATAAAGGTAAAGTAAATGGCAGAATGCCCAGAGGTAGACCGCCGAAAGAATGGTTAGAATCTGTAAATGAGACATTAATCCGTAGAGACATAAGAAGCCATAGGAACACAAGAGCTTGTATGAAAAAATGCATGGACGTGAAGGAAGCTAGAGTAGTATGCCAGGACAGAAAAGTGTGGCGACAAATAGTTTGTAAACAGAGTGACAGTAGAATGAATGACGCCTGAAACAAAGATCTTGGATACTAATGGGCCCAAGTGGAGAACCATACATAACAATTTTGTGAGGCTCTTCACTTGGGGTGATCGCTAGAGAGATTGATCAGCAACCTGGGTCGGAGCAGTGTTGCGGAGTGAACGTGTCATTTAAATAAATAACACGAGAATTCCAGATCAATCTAAAATATATATACCTAACACTTATATACCTATTCACCTCATACCTATATTCCTACCTACCTTATACCTATATACCCATATGCACACTACTATTCTCCAACCGAGCAAGTCACGCCTACCCCGAAAGGGAAATGGCTTAATGGTATAATAATAATAATAATAACATAGGATTAATCTGAATTACATAAAATTATAGTGGACTTCTCAGCCTAAACTACATAGATTCGTGCGAATTTTCAACCAAAAACGACTACTTTTTAACAACATTGTTGAATTTTCAACAAAATAGATTAAGTTTCAACAACACAAAAAGAATTTTCAAACAAGAAGACTAATTTTCTACCCAAAAAGACGAATTTCCAACAAAATACATAAATTTTCAACAACAAGAAGTTAATTTTCAACCAAATAGTTGAATTTATTTCTACCAAAGTTAATAGTTGTAATTTTAAATAAAAAAAGACGAATTTTCAGCAACCGGTGAATTTTCGCCCAAAAAAATTAATTTTTTTACAAAATTATTAAATTTTTCAAAACGTAGATTATATTTTAACCATATAATTGAATTTACAACGAAAAACATGAAGGTTTAACCAAGAAGATCAATTTTCTACCGAAAAAGATGAATGTTCAACAAAATACATGAATTTCCAACCAAGTAGTTGAATTTTTAACTAAAAAAGATCAACTTTTAAACAAGAATCGAATAGTTTCATTTTTAACTGAAAAAACTAAATTTTGTATAAAAAAACGAACTTTCTGTCAAAAAGTTAAAATTTCAACCAATTGATTCCGTGTAGGTACCATATTGGATTCAATATAAGTCGATTTCAATAAAAAAAAAATTGAACAAACTAGTTAAAGTTTTAACAAAGAGTATTAATCTCCTACTCAAAAATACGAATTTTCAACAGAATACATGAATTTTTAACCAAACAGTTGAATTTTCAGCAAAATAGTTCAGTTTTCAACCAAAAAGATGAATTTTCAAGGAAGAGTCTTAATTTTAGAAAAAAAAGAAATTTTAACGCAATACATTACTTTTCAACTAAGAAAGACAAATTTTCACCAAAAATGAAACAGTTAAATTTTCACTTGAAAAACTGAATTTTTAATCAAAAAAATGAATTTTCAACTAAAAAATATAAAATTTCTACTAAAAATCGAATAGTTAAATGTGTAAATAAAAAAATTAGTTTTCTACGAAACAAAAATAAAACGTCTTTTTCAATAATATAGTTAAATTCAAACCCAAAGAAATGAATTTGCTACCAAAATGGATGAATTTTCAACCAAAAAGGTGACCTTTTCACTAAATTCTAAAAAATGTTACAGCTTTTATTAATTTTTAACCAAATAGTTACATTTTCAACAGAATAGTTTAATTTTAAATTAAATGAATTTTTGTTTAAAATCATTTTTTTTTTAGAAAAATCATCTATTTGCTGAAGAATTAACTATTTGTTAAAAACTCATATTTTCGGGTTGAAAATTAAACTGTTTTGTAGAGAATTCGTCTTTTTAGCTTGAAACTTCAACAATTTGGTAGAAAATTCAACTATTTGATTGCAAATTAACTTTTTTGTTGAATATTCGTATTTTTGGTTTAATGTTCATCTCTTTTCGTAGAAATTTCATCTATTTGGTTGAAAATGAACTTTTTTGTTGAAAACTCATATATTCGGGTTAAAAATGTATCTGTTTTATAAAATATATTCGTCTTTTTGACTTGAAATTTTAAAAGTTTGGTAGAAAATTCAACTATTTTTTTGAAAATTCAACTGTTTGGTTGAAAATTAACTTTTTTAAATTAACTTTTTCGTTGATAATTTAACTGTTTTGTAGAAAAGTCGCCTTACTTTAAAACTATATAGTTATATTTGTCTCACGATTTATTGTTTTATTTTTATTTTGTACTTTATTCATTTACACATAATTTATTCAAGTGCCACAAATGCATTTTATTATTAATAATTAATACCATTCTATATTTAAATTTGAAAAAGTCTTATTAACTATAATAAATAATTATGCAAGTTAAAAAAAGATTATACTTTACACTGCACGTGGTAGCATATTCTTATTTTGAGTAGAATAATTTTTTAGCTGTAAAACGAGCAATTATTATTATAGTTCTTATGTATATTTACTAGTTTCAGAGAATTTCCCGTTTCATTCAAATTTTTTTTTCAAATGTCGCATATTTAAAAAGAAAAGGGGAAACCTTGTCAAAAATACGGGAAAAGGGGGGAATTGAAAAAGGGGGAAACGCAGGGGGATAGGACAAAGATTGTGATCCCTGAAAAATGGTCGCCAGTTTAGCTCGTTAATCTGCCAAAATGAATAACAAAATTTTAATTTTAAGACATCCAAAATAATGTTTGAATCAAAAGTGCCGTTAATTATAAAGGCTTAAAAATTTTGAAATGTGTTTGAATTTTACTTTCAAAAGTATTAATATTAAAGACAAATTTTTCAAATAAAATCACAGCTCTAGATAAGATGCATTTTTTCTCTTTACAATATTTTTCTCTGCGACCACTTGTTTTCCAGAAAACTGAAAATGTGTAAAGTATTAATTCCTTATTTCTCTCGAAACAAATTGATCGTATAGAAAAATGTCTGAAACACAAACAAGTCAACTTAAAATGCAGGTACATATTGCATAATTTTGTACAGGTATTTTAAAGAAAAAAAAACGATTTTCTTAATAATAAACTTTCAGACAGTAATGTTCCAAATAAAGTTATATATTTTTGAAAAACTGGTTTTTGTGTTTGAGACATTGTGTATACAAATAACTTTCAGTTTTTATTTGGTAAAAGAAACCTTTGGTAAAAAAAAACCTTTTTCAACTCAATTAGAAAATTCCTTTAATATATTTTTCAAATAATTGATATTAATTTGAATTAACATAATATTGGAATCGCAATGCTCAGTATATTATTATTATTATTAAGTTTCTTAATGTTTTTAAGGGATATATTAAGTTAAAAATATGTGAAATGAGTTTATCATTGTTGAAAGAACAAATTTTCAATATTTGATGCAAAAAATGCTTAAATTCAAGAATTAAATAATTTCTAACCTGGATGTTTTACTGAACTTCACTTTTATTTAATCTTTTCAAAATTCTATTTGTAATGTTTTTTTCAGTTGGATGGAAGCCCATGTTGATAGACCTTTAATTTTATAATAAATAAAAATAACTAACAATTTAAAATAATATTTTTCAATTTAACACTGTCATTTTGAAAACCATCTAAAAACGGGTTGTTCGTTTATAGGTTTATGTCATTCTTCTACTGTTTGTCAAAAGTCCTTTCTTATTAGAAATTTTAAAAAAATAAAAATAAAGTTTAAAAAAGTAACGTTGCAATTAAAATTTTCAGGTTATCGTTTCTAATTAAAAAGAATTGTTCCCTGTTCATATTTTATAACTAAAGAAAATAATTAAAACTGACTACTACAAACTGATTAATAAAGTAATAAAATTTTATTTACATTTTATTATTACAGAATTGAAGAATAGGAACGGATAAACAAATTTTTTAATTAGCTGATGGTCCATTGTGCAAATGATTGTTATTTACTTCAGCATTCTCCGCCGATGCGTGTCTGGCTATTTCCTGCAAATTGTTGAAAAATTATCTCATTATTTTAAATTGTGAACATATTTTGAACTATTCATATCATTTTGTGTATCTAGAAATTTGAGAATTTTGACTCCTGAATTTAAAATCAAAATTTTTTTAAATATATATAAAACACAGATAAACATTTTTTTTAAATGATAAAAAGCTAATTTCTTGCTAATTATGTCTGACTGCCATCAGATCCTGAATTTTAGTATTGTTAAAGAGCAATTTAAGTTCATTCTGAATTTAATTTCTTAAATTTAAATATATTTTCTCGTTATATATATTTTCAAATCACTTCGAAAATCCTTAATTCAAAACTTTCTTTTATTATTCAGTGATTTTTTATTTTCATGAAATTTGTAAACCCTTGGAATTGCAAAATTCTTAACTTTTAGACACAATTTTTCAAAAATCTTTAAAAAATTATTTTTGAAACATTTTTTACATTTTTTTCAAGAATTGAAATAAAATCGTACCGCTTCAATAGCACTTTCGTAGTCTTGCTGACATTGAGAAATATGTGAATCTTTTGTGGATCCTTGACTCTCAGACCTGTTATAATTTTCATTAGACTCATTAGCGAGGTCAGGTCTCACAGTTTTCATTTTTAATCTCTGTTCTCTGTTCTTTGCTTCTATTACTTTTTCTCTTCTGGTTTCCCTATCCAAAAGCTACAAAGAAGAGTATTTAATCAAAATAATTTTAAAATAGGGTGGTTCAAAAAAAAGGCTTTTCTGAAAAGTGACCTCTAGAAGAACTCGATTGGATGATTCGGAGTGTTGTAACAAATGAATAAAAAAATGATTAAGACCATCATCAGTTATAAAAAAAATTGAAACTAATTTTTTTTTAATTTTTGAAAATTATTGCTTTTTTGTAATAGTTATATATTTACATTCGGCATGATTTTGTTCAGCATAATATGGCTAACAGAAAATTTTACTCGTTTCCTGACCTACCAAAAAAGTTATTAAAATTTCAAAATTTTGTAAGGCAAAGAAAATTAGCCCAAAAAATTGTCATTTTTTCATATTTTTATTTAAAAATTCACATTTTTCGACCCTTACAGGACGCAAAAAATTTGGTTAATGTCAACTTTTTTTTATTAAAAATTAAAATAGTTTTTGGTTGGAATATCTACATTATTCGTTGAAAATTCATATATTTTTATTGAAAATTGAACTACATGGTTGAAAGTTGAAGATTCATCATTTTAGTTGAAATGTCATCTCAGGTTGAAAATTCATTTCTTTTTTGTTGAACATTGTTGTTTTTTAACTGAAAATTTAACTAATCCAGTTGAAGATTTCTCATTGTAATTTAAAATTCATCTCTTTGGATAAAAGTTTAACTATTTTCTTGAAAATGGATTTTTTTAAATTGAAAATTCAACTACTATGATGTAAAAGTTGAAGTGCTTTGTTAAAAATTTATTTTTCTGGTTGAAAGTTCGTCTCTTTGTTTGAAATCTTAACTATTTGGTTAAAAATTATTTTTTTTTGTAGGAAACTAATTTTCTTTGTCTAAAATTTTATCTTTTTTATTAAAAATGAAACTGTTTGGATTAAATTAATTTTTTTGTTGAAAATTCGTCCTTTGGCTTGAATGTTCAACAATTCAGATGAACTTTTTTTTCTTTCTTGACTGAAAAATCTTTATTTGGTGAAAATTCGTCTTTTGTTGTTGTTGAAGATTGATATTTTGTAGATGAAAGTTTAAATTTTCCATTTTTTGTTGAAAATTGATCTTTTTTATTTGTAAATTCAACTACTTGTTTCAAAATTCAATGTATTTCGTTGAAAATTCGACTATTTTTGTCGAAAATTAATCTTCTTGGTTGTTGATCTTGTTTTTGGTTTAAAAATTCATATCTTTTGGTAGAAATTTTATCTTATTTGGTTTAATTGTCCAATTTTACATTTTTGGTTATGAATTCATCTTTGTAGGTTGAAAATTCAACTATTTGGTTAAAAATTAAACTATTTTTTTGAAAAACATCAACTGAATTTTGGTTGAAATTTAATGTTTTCTGATTAAAAATTCAATCATTTGGTAGAAAATTCATCTTTGTAGGTTGCAAAGTCAACTATTTGGTTAAAAATGCAATTGTTTTTGGTTGAAGCTTAATCTTTTTTTTGTTTAAAAATTTTACTATTCCGTTGAAAATTCCCCTTAGTAGGTAGAAAATTCAAGTATTTGACTAAAAACTAAACTATTTTATTGAAAATTTACTTATTTTGTTGAAAATTCAAGTATTTTGTCAAAAAGTCATCTTTTTTGGTTGAAATAAATACAAAATTTTGAAGTTTTTAAATTTTAATCTGAAATTTGATTGTTTTAATCCGTTTATAAAAGATTCTATGTTAAAAATGTAACAAAATTGAAATATATATTGGTCTTTGAATACGAATGGTAAGGGAAAATTTATAATTGTATAAAAATTACTGTGATATACATCAAGTTTTAATTTGTCATTATTATTAAGAAAATTTTACAATTCTTTTGCGACCTTTTTGCGACAATTTTTTGAGCTAATTTCCTTTGCGTTTAAACATTTTTAGAATTTAAATGAGTAAGTACATCAAGAGCCGAGGAAAATGGTTTGCTATCAATATTATAAAAAAATAAAAAATGCAAATCTCTGACTATTACAAAAAAGAAATCATTTTCCATTGCCTGTAGACGTCAAAAACTCTAATAAAAAATTAGTTTGCATTTTTTAAATATAACTATAATAGAAGTCATAAATGATGGTCTCAATAACTTTTGATTCTTTTGCTGCTACAAATAAAAAAATTAATTAAAAAATTAAGTTCATTTTTCGACTTTTTTGTCGTTTTTAACTAAAACATTTCTGAGGCAGCACTTAGAATCATCCGATTAAGTTCTTCTATGGGTCAAACTTCATTATTTGGCTATATTTTGAAAAAAAATCGAAAAACCTTTTCACTTAAAAAAAGCCTTTTTTGGACTACCCTAATAGGTATACCCAATACGGTATTATTTTCAAAATATTTCTTACAGCTGTTAGCAGAAGCTTGTCGTTTTTCTGATTCGTAGTCAAGGCTTCAGAAAATTCAATTAAATATGTCGTTCCATTTTTACTCGAAACTGCAACTAATTGCCCTTGTTCGTGAGGTCTAATACTAGTCAAACTTTCATCACACACCTGTTTTTTTTAAAAAACATATGCATATACAAAAATCAGTAATGAAATAAAAATGAGAAAATTGCTTGAAATAGCTTAAGAAATTTTCTTATAAAAAAAACTCTTTAATAAGTTCCTTTGAATTTAAATTAATTAATAAAAATACATTAACCTTCACACTCAAAACTGGTGAATCCTGTTGGACAAGTAAATCCCAAACATCTAATGTTCCATCAACTTTTGTAATAAAGAAGACAGAAAATCGAGTCGTGCTCCAGGCTCCTCCTGTCAAAAGATCCCTATGTCCTCTAAAAAGATTTATTATTAGCTTTTATTTACAAATTATGATACAAAAGAGTATATAATTTTTACTAATTTATTTAATTTAATTTAATTAATTTATTTAATAATGAACTTACGGAGTCCAAATAATGCAACCTTCTCTGCAATCCTCTGACCAAATTCTAGCAGTCCAATCGCCCACAGTTAAGACATTTTTAACGAATGTTGGATTTCTTTCCACACTGATCACAGGACCATATTGAGCTTTGAATCGAGTTGCGATTTTTTCTGCTGCAGTTTTACCTTTTCTATTTCCTGATATTACCATACCTGATGAAAAATTGGAATGTGCGGTTAACTAATTTTTTTTCTACTTATTTTTATTGTGCGGTTGCAGGGTGGCTCTAAAACTTCATTTTCAAAATTCTCTGATTTTTCCCTGACTAATTTTTCATTTTCCCTTACCATTAAGATTTAAAGACCAAAATTCTAATTTTATAACATTTTTAATGTCGAATTTTTTATAGATGGAAAATAACAATTAAACTTTTTAAATAAATCTTTAATTTATCATTCTTAAAGCTGCCACAGTCTAATTTACTTGAAATGAAGTGAAATCGAAAAGTGACCAAAAGTGATTAATTACTAACGCAAAAAGTGACTAAAATTGTCTGATGTACATTAATATTGTGACTAATTTTCTTCTGAATTTAAAAGAATTCGTTGAAATTTATAAGAATTCCAGGTGATTTTTAACGAATTCTGGATAAATTCATAAGACTTCAAAACACTTCAACTTAAATTCAAATGAATTTGAAAAAAAATAAAAATTCCATTGATTTCAATAAAATTGGCGTAAATTTAGAGGAATTTAAAAGAAATGAGAAGATTTCGATAAAATTCATCAAAATTCAAGGTGAATAAAAAAAATCCAAGTGAATTTCAAACAATTCAAAAATATAAAAACATTCATTGAGTTCAGTAGGTTTGAAGTCAGTTTAGAAAAATTCAAGGGAATTCCAAAGAATTCAAAAGAATCTTTTAATGTAGCCTAAAATATTTCAAATCCTTTCAAATCATTTGAAATCCCTTGAAATTTTTGAAAGATCTTGAAAATTCCTTTGAAGTTTCAAAAATACCCTAAGATGTTGTCAATCCTTTGGAATACCTTCAAATTATTGAAATCCATTAAAAATTCCTCACGATCTTTTAAAATGCCCGAAAATATTCGAAACCTTTTCAAATCTGTTGAAATCTTTTGAAACTTTTTAGAGCTGCTGAAAATTCCTTGGAATTTTTTTAAATACTCTAAAATCCTTTGAAATCTTGTTAAATCACTGAAATCATTTAAAAATTCCTTGTAATCTTTTAAAATACCGTAAAATATTTGAAATCCCTTTAAACTTTTTAAAGCTCTTGAAAATGCCTTGGAATCTTTTAAAATACTCTAAAACATTTCAAATCGTTTGAAATCTTAATAAATTACTGTAATCAATTGGAAATTCATTGGAATCTTTTAAAATACTTGAAAATATTATAAATTCTTTGAAATCCCATTGAATTACTGAGATCAATTAAAAATTCCTTGAAAACTTTTAAAATAACCGAAAATATTTCAAATTCTTTGAAATCTTTTGTAATCCTTTGAAACTTTTCAAAGCTCTTGATATATATACCTTATATTATTTTAAATACCATAAAATGTTCAATATCATTTGAAACCCATTCAAATGATTGAAATCTATAAAAAATTTCTTGGAATCTTTAAAAATACCCTAAAATATTTCAAAAGTATTATAGAAAATTCAGAAATAGGTATAGACCTCAATTCAACGATATCACTTGGGTTATCTGTTTTAATTTATTGAAAGAAAAATTACTAAAGTGATATTTTGATTTAAAAAAGTAACTACAGTGACTTTATTTTATTTAAAGTACTTGTTACAGAAATTCCCAGACTTTTGCAATTTTTTTTTCTAAATCCCTGACTTTCCCTGACCAACAAAATTCCCTGACTTTTTCCTGATTATAAGGTTTTCCCTGGTCTGCGGCCACTCTGGATTAGATATTAACCGTTTTCTAATCCACACATAAAACGTGTCCCTATTGATGGTTCGAATTGTAGTGCGGAAATTCCAACAGCTCTGTCGACATCCTGCTCTTCAGGTTTTACTAAATCTATCACTAGACTCTCTGTAGGGCTTTGCAGTTTTCTTGTATCCCACCATTTGATCTGTAATCAATATTAAACATTACTATTACCTAATTATAACAATTTTTTTAGCAAATTTATAATATAAAAAATATTAAATAATTTTGCTTAAGAAAGAAAATAACATTGATTAATCAGGGTGGTCGCAGGCCATGGAAAACCTCAAAACCAGGGAAGAGTCAGCGATTTTGAAAAAAAAAAAAGAAAAAAGTCGGGGGATTTCTTTAAGAAGCACTTAAGTGCTTAAATTAAATTACTTGCTTACTTAATTTGAAGTAAACTGTCAAGAATGATCAGAATCACTTGAATTCTTTTGAAATATTTTATGAGATTTTTGAAGGTTCAAAGAAATTTTGTATTAATTTCAATAATTTGAAGGGATTTTAATAGATTTTAATGATTTTAAGGTATTTTTAGAAGATTTCAAAGATTGATTTTAAGTTTTGAAGAATTTTGGAAAAATTGAGATTATTTTACAGGACCTATAAGATTTGAAGTTATTTTAAAAGATCTCACGGGATCTCATAAGATTTCCGAGGATTTCAATGATTGTATGGGATTTAAAAGCTCTCAAGATATTTTAATAAATATTTAAAGAATTTATAAACAAGAATTGAAGAATTTCGTAGGGTTTCAACGATTTTCAAATATTTGAAAGTATTTCCATAGATTTTAAAGAATTTTAAAGATTTTAGGATGTTTTAAAAGATTCCAAGGAATTTGCAGTTGATTTCAATAATTTGAAGGAATTTCAACGAATTTTAAAGATTATAGTGTATTTTTTTAAATTCCAAGGAATTGTCTAGGGCTTTGCAAATTTTCAAGGGATTTCAAAAGATTTTACAGGATTTGAAATATCTTATAGAGTTTTTAATATATTTCAATAATTTGAAGTGATTTCAAATATTTTAGGATATTTTTTTTTAATTCTAAGGAATTTCCTAATATTTTGAAGGATTTGAAATATTTTAAGATATTTTTAATAATTCTAAGGAAATGCCAAAAGTTTACAGAAATTCAAGGGCTTTTAAAGACTTTAAAGGATTTGAAATATTTTAGGGTATTTTAAAATATTCTAAGGAATGTGCAGTTTATTTCGATAATTTTAAGGATTTTAAGGGATTTCGATGAATTTTAAAGATTTTAGGGTATTTTTAATAATTCCAAGGAATTTCCAAAAGCTTTAAAAAATGTCAAGAAATTTCAAAAGATTTGTAAGGATTTGAAATATTTCAGGGTATTTTAAAAGATTCCAAGGCATTGCCAAAAGCTTGAAAAAGTTTCAAGGGATTTCAAAAGATTCCATAGTATTTGAAATATTTTAGGGAATTTTAAACGATTCCACGGATTTTTTGATTGATTTCAATAATTTGAAGCGATTTCAGAGAATTCAAAGATCTAAGGGCATTTTTAATAATTCCAAGGCATTTTCAAGAGCTTGACAAAGTTTTAAGAGATTTCAAAAGATTTCAAAGGATTTGAAGAAATTTAGGAAATCTTAAAAGATTCCAAGGAATTTTAAATCGATTTCAGTAATACAATGGGATATTAATGAATTTGAAATATTTTAGGGTTATTTGAAATATTCCAAGGCATTTACAAGAGCTTTAAAAAGTTTCAAGGGATTTCAAAAAATTGTATAGTATTTTAAATATTTTATGGATTTTTAAACGATTCAAAGGAATTTTTGATTGATTTCAATCATTTTAAGGGTTATCAAAGGGTTTTAAATATTTCAGGGTATATTTTAAAAGATTCCAAGGAATTTTCAAGAGCTTGCAAAAATTTCAAGGGATTTCAAAAGATTTCAAACAATTTGAAATAATTTAGGGAATCTTAAAAGATTCCAAGGAATTTCAAATTGGTTTCAGTAATTCAATGGGATATTAATGAATTTGAAATATTTCAGGGTTATTTGAAAAGGTTCCAAGGCATTTTTAAGAGCTTTAAACAGTTTCAAAGTATTTCAAAAAATTTCATAGTATTTGAAATAATTTTGGGAATTTTGAACGATTCCAAAGAATTTTTGATTAACTTCAATCATTTGAAGGGTTTTCAAAGGGGTTTAAATATTTAAGGGTATTTTATAAGATTCCAAGGCATTTCCAAAGATTTCAAAATATTTAAAAGAATTTGAAATATTTTATGGAATTTTTAATTAATTTCAATAATTTAAAGAGATTGCAAAGGATCTGAAATATTTTAGGGTATTCGGAAAGGTTCCAAGGCATTTTCAAGAGATTAAAACATTTCAAGGGATTTCAAATGATTGATATATTTTACGTTATTTTAAAAGGTTCTAAGGAATGTTGAATAGAATTCAATAATTTGAAGTCATTCCCAAGGATTTACAGCATCTTAGGGTATTTTTAAGACTTTCAAGGAATTTTCAAAAGCTTTAAAAAGTTTCAAAGGATTTCAAAAGTTTTCAAAGGATTTGAAATATTTTAGGGAATTTTAAGATTCCGAAATTTTTCAAATTGATTTCAATAATTTGAAGGGATTTGAAAAGATTCCAAGAGGCATTTTCAAAAGGTTAAAAAATGTCAAGGGATTTCCAAGTATTTGAATGGTTTTAAGGGATTTAAAAAAATGTTTGTGCGGTTGTGAAAAATTTCCTAGAATTTCAGAAGCTATGGATCAATTTTATAGGACCTATAAGGTTTTAAGATATTTAGGAAGATTCCAATGGATTTTATGAGAGTTCCGAGGATTTCAATGATTGTTTGATATTTTAAAAGCTGTGAAAGAATTTTTATAAATTTTCCAGGATTTCATAAAATATCAGATTTCATAGAATTTCACCGGATATTGTAATATTTTAATGGATTTCAAAGAATTTATTCACAAGAAGTGCGGGATTTCTTAGTCTGCAACGATTTTAAGAGATTTAAAAATATTCGTTTGCAATTCATTTGAATTTATTTGGAATTCATCCTGGATTCTCATTGATTTATCCTGAATTCTTTTAAATCTTTTAAATTCTCTTGAATTTTTCTAAATTCACTCAACTCTACTAAATTCAATAGATTTTTTAAAAGTTTTTATTTAATTAATCCTGCAATTTTTTAAACTCACATTGAATTTTTAGGCATTTCATCAAATTCTTTCAAATTCCTTTAAATTTTTCTGAACTCATTTCAAACTTACTGAATTCAATGATTTCTTTCTTCATATTTTTGAATTGTTTTCAATTCACTTCAACTTTTTTTAATTCACACTGAATTTTTATGAATTTTTTTGGATGCTTCTTATTTCCCTTAAATTCCTCTAAATTAACTTTAATTTTAGGGATACAATAGAATTTTTTGGAATTTAACTTTTTTTCCTGAATTCATTTGAATTCTTTTGAATTCTTTTGAATTTGACGTGAATAGTTTTGAAGTCTTATTAATTCATCCTGAATTTTTAAAAATTTACGTGGATGTTCATGCACAGTAGTCATTTTTCGAGTTAGAAATTAGTCACTGTTGGTCACTTGTTCGGTTTAAATATTTCACTTTTCATTTGTTTGTTTCAAGTAAATTAGGCTGTAGCAAACCTGAGAATAATAAATAAAAATGTATCCATTTAAATTTAAAATTACTTTATTCTCTTTCTAAAAAATTCTATATTAAAAATGTTACAAGATTAGAATTTTGATCTTCAAATATTAATGGTCAGGGGAAATGAGAAATTAGTCAGGGGAAAATCAGGGAATTTAAAAAACGAAATTTTGCGGCCACCCTGATTAATATTAGAATTCATATTTTCTATTGTCGAAAAAACTAGTGAAGGAGAATGATGTTTAAGTTTGTTAAATAAAATTGTAGATAAGATAATGTCACCTGTCCATCTTTGGAAGCACTGAAGAATTCTGTTCCTGTTTTTGAGTTTATCCACAAAACTTTATTGCAGGGATCTCTGTGACTATTTTCGATTAAACTTATTTCAGCTGGTTCTGAAGCTCTTCTGACGTCCCAGACAGCTATTTGTCCAGACATTAATCCACTAATGAGAATATTACTATCCTTAGGATTGTATTCTAACGTCACCATGGGACAAAAAGTTTTCAATTGCATGTATGGTTTGTTTGGGTTTTCTGAAATAAATAGCTTTTCATTAAATGCTGAATGTTTTCACAATATCCGAAATAATATATTAAAAATATTTAAAGAGTATGTATAAAAACTAAAAATGTTTTGAATGAAAGTTTATAAATTTGTTTAAAAAGCCTGCTGGTTAATCAAATCTTAGAAAACAATTCTTCGTCAAATTTTCAAATTCAAACCTTGAGAGCAGAAAATTTTGATAATTTTAGTTGAATCAGCTTGAATAGAAAATTGATGGTTGTACAATTTAGAGTGACAAAATAAAATATTGAACAAGATGAAATTCAAAATTATACAATTTCGATTTGTAAACCATACCAATTTAATAATTTTAAACTTGAGGGTTCATCAGAATATTGTAAAATTTTTAATTGACCAACACAATTTTTAATTTTTCACAATAGTAGTTGTCCTCCAAATTTTAGTTCGATCAGATATCTTTTGTTCTGTGCATGGATTTGAAAATTAAAACTTTTTACATTTTTTTAAGCTTTTCCGATGGGAATATTATGTTGAGTTTTTTCTATGTGAAATTTTTGGCAGTGAATATTAATATAAAATTGGAAATTAAAAAACTAATTTTTTGCTCAGGTTAGAACTTTTTTTAAATGCAAAAAAAAACAGTTTTTTAGATTGTAGATTTTATATTGACTGTACATTTTTTAAATTTCAACATGTGTTTTAAATTTCTTCAGTTTTAATTGAAAAAATATGCCAATATTTTATTCTTATACAAAATTTTTTTCGTGTTGTGGAAGATCTAAAGATTGCTCAAAAACGGCCAAATTGACAATTTAGAAACCACACAAAAAAAATTTCATGATAACAAAACAATGGCATGTTTCTTTGATCATAGCTAAAGATATTTCAAGTACATTTTTAAATTTTTTCATAAAAATGTGTAGTTAATACAATCTAAAAAAATTTTTGCTCATTTAAAAAAAAGTTCTAATGTTAAAAAAATTGTTTTTTATTTTCTAATTGTATATTATTATTCACTACCAAAAACTGTACCTACAAAAAATACCAAATATTTTTTTGGTCCATGGGAACATTTTTTTTGAAAATTTCCAAAATTTGAATTTTCAAATCCATATCCAGAACAGAAGATGTTATCCGTTCGAAAACAAATTTGGAGGACTTACTACTATTAGGCACAGTTGGGCAAATAAAACTTTTATACACACTATTAGAATCCGCTGCTCGAAATTTTTTTTTTCTGGAATTGGATTCAGCGACCGGGATTTTTCTCTCGAATATGCTAATATGCAAATTAAAAGTGGTTTCATGTATTTTGTTACTCTTATTCTTAATTGGAACAGTAAATTTTTTGAGAGAATTATAAATTCTGATTTGGGACAGGAAATAAATAAAATAAATATTTATAAAATCGACATAAAGAATTACAATTATCCTGACTTAAAACATGGAATTTTCGAAAAGAATTATTATTTTTTAGGACAGGGAGTTTCCGTAAAGAATTACAATTTGACGTAAAACAGGGAATTTTTGACATGTCACGGGATTTTTTCAAAGTATTTTATTACGGATTAAGAAGAAGGGAATTTAAAAAATCCCTTTAAGTTTTTGTTATAAGGAATTTTCTAATAGAATTATTATTTTGAGTTTTGGCCGGAAATTTTTGAACAAAATTTTGATTTGGTTGCATTTAAAAATTCTTTTTTTGCAAATAAAAATTGGCCAGCATTTAAAACTTCCTTCTTTCAAATTTTGTAAAAAGGGAGATACTATATTTCTGAATTATAATATAAAATTTGTTGAATAAATATAATTAGATTTCCTTTACAAAATTATATGTTACAAATCAGAGCTGTAATTCATAATTATCATTCTTTTTCAAAATTCCCTGTTCCAAATCAGAAATCTTTAAAAATGTTCAAAAATCTCTTGATTTTTTTAAAAATCGTTGAAAATCATTCAGATCTTTTGAACTATTTTAAATTGACAGGGAAAAATTAACAATTGCCCAGGAGAAACCCGGGAATTTAAAATCATCCGCCAGGTAGACACCCTGTTTATTAATTCAAAATATCAATCCAATTTTTGTAAATTTCCTATAGGATAGTACATAAACTCTTAAAATCTTAAAAATGTCTTCTGTAATTTAATCTCATTATTTAAGACTCTCATTAGTTTTGTTTTCTAAATTTCTAAAATAAATTTGGATATTAATTTGCAAGAACTTTAAGTTTTTAGTCAAAGGCAATATAAAATATCCTAAATCAATATTTTACCAACCCACATCCCAAATATAAGAAACAGTACTGTAATTAGCAGTCTTTTTGAAAGTCATACTGCAATAACTAACAGCCAATCGATTTCCTTGATCTGGAGACCAGGAAAGATGGGTGATTGGTCTTTTCATCGGCAGAGGATCTCGATAAACATTAACAGTTCGAGAAAATGTCTTCTGAACAAGAGGAGTTGATTCCGTGTTGCTGAAGTATTGCTCGTAAATATTGCAGGCATTATTTTGCAAAATGCAGTGTTCCATACCCTTGAAAAAAATTATATTATAATTTTTTTAAATTAGTCAAAATAGGCGCTAAGATGTTAATTATGTCATTCAAACATCCCCCTCCCATAATTCCCCCTACAATCCCCTCCCCTCACTCACACCACTCGTCCACTTCTTCCTCCTCTAGTTCAACCTCTACTCGCTTCCCCAGGTAACACTTCTCTTCCCCAGGCCCCACTTCCTCGCCCCTACTCACCCTAATTTCTAATAACTTCCCCTGCCCCCATTTCGCCTCACATCCCCCACTTTACCTCCCCTCATTTCCCTCACTTCCCCTACTTCCGCTCCCCTCATTTCCCATCACTTACCGTATTTAACCTCCCCTCATTTCCACCCGTTTCTCCTACTTCCCTTCCCTCACTTTAACTACTTCCCACCCCTCATATCCCCTCACTTCCCCTACTTTACGTCCCCCATTTCCTCTTATTTTTCCTACTTCCCTGCCCTCACTTCCCGCTAATTCCCCTACTTCCCGTACCCTCATTTCCTATCATTTCACCTAATTTCCCTCCCTTAATTTCCCCGTAATTTCCCTACTTTCCCTACCCTCGTTACCCCTCATTACTCAACTTTACCTCCCCTAATTTCCCTTCCCTCATTTCCCTACTTTACCTCCCCTAATTATCCCTCCCCTCATTTCCCCTGCTTTCCCTCTCTCAATTTTCCCTCACTTCGCCTACGTTCCAACCCCTAATTTCCCCTCATTCCCCCTCGATTCCCCTACTGCCCCTCCCCTCATTTCCCCCTTCTTTCCCGCCACTGATTTCTCCTTCATGGAAAAAAGTACAAGGATTGGATGGATACCGGACCAAAAAATAATTTGTAATACATACCAAAAATTGCAGATAAATATTTTTTTTAGGTTTATTTGTTTCTAAGGTTATATAAATATAATTCTCCTAAGATTCTTGGGAAAATTCAAAAATATTTTTGAAGATTTCAGATGTCTAATCAAAATTTCAACCAAAAGTTGTTTTCAACTGAACGGTTGACTTTTCAAATAAAAAGATAAATTCTTAACGACAGATGTGATGCATATAATTGATATTTCAACCAAAACAGATTTTAATTTTAAACAAAAAATAGTCGTTCTTATAAAAAAAGACGAATTTTCAACAAAATAGTTGAATTTTAAACCAAAAAAATGTTAATTATCAATGAGCGACATTTAAAAAAATAAGATTAAATTTTTACCAAAAGAGACCAATTTTCCACAAAACAGTTTAATTTTTAACCCGTAAATATAAATCCTCAACAAAAAAGTTCAATTTTCAACCAAATACATGAATTTTGTATCAAAAAGATTAATTTTCTACTAAAAAAGAAGAATTTTCAAAAAAATATGTGAATTCTCAACTAAAAGAGATAAATTCCCAATCAAAAATGAAATAGTTATAATATTAATTAAATAATTAATTTCAATAATTAATGTTAAGAAATTAATTTTCGCTAAGAAAAACGATTTTTTAACAAAATAGTTTTTTAATTTTTTTTTTAGTTTTTTAATTTAATTAATTTCTTAAAAAAGTAGTTCAACTTTCAACCAAGTGTAGATGAATTTTCAACCCAAAAAAATTAATTCTCAACAAAAAATTCCAATTTTCCACCAAATACATGAATTTTCTACAAAAAAGACGAATTTTCAACCAAATATATGAATTTTCGACTGAAAAAGATAAATCCCCAACCAAAAGTGGAATAGTTACATTTCAGTTTCAAACCTTAATTTTCACTAAAAAACGAATTTTCAAGAAATTAGTTCAATTTTCAAACAGAGCTGAATCTTAAAAAAAAAATTGATTTTGAAAAAAGTAGTTCAACTTTAAACCAAGTGTAGTTAAATTTTAAATACAGAAATATTAATTCTCAACAAAAAATGTAATAGCTGATATTTCAACTAAAAAATATTTTAATTATAAATCAAAAACAGTTGAATTTTACCAGAAAAGACCAATTTTCATTTGAAAAGTTGAATCCTAAACCAAAACTGATTAATTTTCAACCAAACAGTTGCACTTTGAACCAAAAAAAGATGAAATTTCTACCAAAAGAGATGAATTTTCCACCACAAAAGATTTTTCAGTGAAGACAAAAATTGCAACCAAAGAGATGAATTTTCAACTAAAATTATGAATCTTTAATGAGAAATAATTAATTTCTTAAAAAGTATTTCAACTTTTAATCAAGCATTTGAATTAAAAAAAAAGAACTTTATTCTCTTGAGACCTTTCAAAATTCTTAAAAATCTTCTTAATTATTAGCTCAAAATCTTCATAAATCTACATTATGTTTCAGATTTTTTGAAATCTTTTCAAGTTTAAAATCATTTGAAAACCTTTAAATACCTCTTAAACTTACACGATTTTTTTTGGTAATCTTGCAAAATTGAAAATTTTTGTTTTAAAATCTTCTACATTCTTTTTTGAAATTTAGGAAATGATTTGAAATTTTTTTAAATCTTCTCAAGATTTACATTATTTTCAAATCTTTTCAAAACTTTTAAAACTGCTAAATATCTTTTGAAATAATTCAGTTTTCCTAAAAAATGTTTGAATCTTGCCAAATTTAGAGAATTTTCTTCAAATCTTCCAGGTTCTTCTTCGACTATTTTGAAATCTTCAAAACCTAAAATTAATGTTTTAAAATAAAACCTGAATCATTAAAAATTTTCCCAGAAATCTTATTGTCAGTACCTGTAATTTTTTTGTTACCGATACCGAATTTTTTTCACCCATGCCATAATTTAATTTTTCTTATCTCTTTAAAATTGTGAAAAAATTCACAAATTATAGTGAGCTTACAAAATTGCAAGAACAGAATTATTTCCTAATATTAAAGAATCATTTACAATTAAAATTTTCTCAATTATAAATCATTTTTAGAAACATTTAGAAATAAATTTTATCATGACAAAGGATACATGTAAAAAAACATGCTATTTACAGATAATTTTATTTCAGATTCGAGAATTCATTACCGGTAGCATTTGAAGCATTGTGTGAATGTACAATTCATCCTTTTCGATTTTGCGTCTGTATCGAACTGTCTGTTCTAGATCTTGCATATTTATATCTTTAGGCCAACCACCCTCCACGTGATGCATTCCACTTTCTTTGAATGTGGCAGTTGTTGTGTTCACCTAAAAATTTAAATTATTTCTCCTTTATTCCAACAATCACATTAATTGATAAATAAATCTAATTAATTCCTATTTTAATTTTATGTTGATATGAATATCAAAATCGAATGTCTAAACTTTGTATTATTTGTAAATGTAATTTTTTTAAATTTAATAATTTCAGTTACCTCGTGAACAGCGTAAGTTTTATTACACTGCGTGCCTTGTGTTACTGGATCTATTCTAATAAAATTCTGTCCCAGCGAAGCATCTGATTTTATATCAACTTCGATTTTCTCATTTTCGGAAAAGTTACACCACTTTCCAAATTGCCATCGCTTTTTCTCATAAGAATATTGTGAATCCATTTCTATGATTGTTATTTAATTCAAATTGGAAGGCAAACTAAATGCAATTTAACAGTAATTAACTAAATTTATAACTAAATAAAGTATAATAATTATAATCGAATTAAAAGACATTACCAAGGTGACTACTCAAATCATGGAAAAAAATTCCCTGACTATTCCAGGATTTTTCCAGGTATCTCAAGATTATTTATGTAAACAGTTTCGCGAGTTTATTATAAATAATGTTTTCTTCAGTCCTTGTAAATATGTAAATGTGTAAAAATAGTACTATTCATATGTATAGTTAAAAAACTGTTTTTTTCATTCGTGAAAGTAACTTTATTAAAAGATAAGTAATTTCTTAATGGTAGCAGTTTTTAGAAATTTAATTAATATGTTCAAGTCCATGAGTTTGAATAATAATTAAAATAAATTTTTATTTTCTCTTCATATACTTAAAACTCAGCGCATATTTAACATATTAATAGTTTGAATGAAAGATATGGTGACCAGACACCGTATAAAAACAGGGAAAATAAGAAGATGCTTCAAATTACTAACTTTTTATGTAAAAATATTGAATTTTCAACAAGATAGATGAATTTTTAACCAGAATATTGAGTTTTCAACCAAAAGATGAATCTTCTACAAAAAAGATCAATTTTCAACCAAAAATGGAATAGTTAAATGTTCAGTAAAGAAAAAAAATTAATTTTGCGCACAAACAAATTTTCAATCAAAATGATGAATTTTAAACTAAAATGATGAATTTTCTACTGGAATAATCGAATTTTAACTAAAAACGAAAATGAATTTTCAACAAAATGATGAATCTTTAACTGTAATATTTGAATTGTCCGCCAGAAAGATAAATTTGCAACCAAGAAGTTTAATTTTTGACCAAAAGCGACGAATTTTCAACAAAATACATGAATCTTCCCATAAAAAATATAAATTTTCGACGAAAAATTTAAAAGTTAATTTTTTAGTTAAAAAAAAAATAATTTTCAATCTATGTAAGAGATGAATTTTCAACTAAAAAATATAATTTTTCAACCAAAAATTGAATAGATATTTTCAGTTAACAAAATTAATTTTCAACAAAAAAAAACGAATTTTCAACAAAATAGTTAAATATTTAATTAGAGTGATGAACGTTTTAACTGAAATAATGGACTATTCGTCTAAATTATTTAAATTTTCAATTAGAAACATTAATTTTCAACAACAAAAAAAACAAATTTTCAACAAAATGTTAAATTTTTAACTAAAGAGATAAACTTTCAATTAAAGTGATGACCTTTTTGGCCAAAAAATTAATTTAAGCCAGAGTTTAAGTTCCAACCTAGTAGTTTAATTTTCAACCAAAAAGATGAATTTTTAACTAAAATGATAAATTTTTAACTGTAATAGTTTAATTTTTAACAACAAATATGAATTTTCAACCAAAAATGTTGTTTAACCTTAACTGGAATAGTGGAATTTTTAACAAAAAAAATGTGTTTCAATAAAGAAGATTAATTTTCTACCTTAAAAGACAAATTTTTAAATATAAAAGACAAATTTTTAGCCAAAAATGGAATAGTTAAATTTTCAGTTAAAAAATTAATTTTCAGCCAAAGAGATCAATTTTCAACTTATATGATAAAATACTCAAATGGATTATTTAAATTTTCAGCAACAAAAAAATAATCTACCAAAAAAAAACGAACTTTCAACCAAAAAAATCATTTTTTTCTAAAAAAGTTCAGTTTTCAACCAGAAATGGAATAGTTCGATTTTCAGTTAAAAAAATTAATTTCCAACAAAAAAGAAAAAACAGATTTCAACAAAATAGTTAAATTTTTAATCATTAATGAATTTTCAACTAAAATGATGAATCTTCAATAAAATATGAATTTCTAACAAAAGAGTTTAGTTTTCAAACAAGTACTTTAATTTTAAACCAAAAAGATGAATTTTCAATTAAAAGGATGGATGTACAACTAGAATAGTTAAATTTTCACACACAAAAAATAATTTTCAACCAAGAATGTTCTATAAAAAAAAGACGAATTTTAGACAAAATTCAAGCATTTTCCAATAAAAAATATCAATTTTCAACAAAAAATTAAATAGCTAATGTGTCAGTAAAAAAAATTAATTTTCAACCAAAGAGATAAATCTTCAACTAAAATAATGGAATATTCAACTGGATTAGGTTACTTCTCAACCAAATAGTTTAATCCAGTAATATGAAGCTACTTTTACTAATGAAAAAAAACATTATTATTCAGTTTCATTTTCAGGTATATAAAATTTCCCTGACAATTCCAGGTTTTCCAGATGAGTAGGTACCCTGATTACAAATATTTTAATTGTAAAAAATAAGATTTATTTTACATTCTTGTTAGTAAACTAGTAAATCACAATACTTGCGGTTGTTAAGCACATTTGTTAGATCAATCAAATCTCCAAGGCTGTGAACGTGGTGGAGATTTACGTCGACATTAATTTTTAATATTTTGCTTATTCTATATTCCAATAGAGAAATTTCCTAAACTTATAATTTTCGTTCTTTTTCAATTTTTCCTTTTGCAATCATTTTTTAAGTTTTGTCAATAATTATTCGAGTAATCTTATTATTGATAGTTTAGTGCAAAACTTGGTCTAGAACGTTATGTAATTTCTTAAAATTTATGTTTACAACAAAAAATTTCACAAAAACTTTCAAAATTTGTAAATCTTTTATAAAAATAAGATATGGCATATTTTACTCAGTTCTGACTAAAACAGTAGCTTTTGGATTCAAAACTTGAATGATCGTGAAGCACATTTTGTAAGCTTCTGAAAATTCCTTGCTGTTGGAATCTAAGAATTTTTTGGCATCTGGAATCACTTTATGGAGGAGGTAATGAACTAAAACTTCTTGATATTTTGCTCGCTGCAGCTGTTGTAATGCGTCGAAGAGTGAAACGAGTTGAGCTCTACTCGAATAACGAATGCAAAGTGTTTTAAACATTTCTGAAAATTAAAAATATTTTTAGGTTCTCAGTTACCGATATTGAAATTTTTAATTACAGGGATCCGTCCCCTCCCCTTCCCCCTTAAATTTGAATTTTGACACAATTTTAGACTTTTCTCCGTTTTTTAAAAGGTTTCGATTCATTTTTGAGGATTACTAAACAGAAATTCTAGACATTAGAAAACAAGACGCTTTTAAAGGAGATTTTTCACGAATGTAGGGGAATACGTTCTTATAAATAAAATTAATGTAGGTTGCATTTTCAACTAAACAAGATCATTTTTGAACTAAAAAAGGTACATTTTCAACCAAAAATGAAATAGTTAAATTTTCAATTAAAAAATTAATTTTCAACAAGAAAAAACAATTTTCAACAAAATAGTTCAATTTTTAATCAAAGTCATGAATTTTCAACTAAAATAATGAATCTTCAATAAACAAAATTAATTTTTAATAAAATAGTTTAACTTTCAACCAATCAATTTAATTTTCAACGAAAAAGATGAATTTTCAACAAAATACATGAATTTTCAATTATAAAAGCTAAATTTTTAACCAAAAATGGACTAATTAAATATTTAGTTAAACAAAATAATTTTCAACCAAAAAGATGAATTTTCAAGCAAGAAGATCAATTTTCTATCAAAAAGGATGAATTTTTAACTGAAATGATGAATCTTTAACTGAAATAGTTGAATTTTTAACCAAAAAGATTAATTTTTTACTGAAAACTATGAATTTTCTACAAAATACATTAACGTGTTTTTTAAACATTCCTAAATATCAAAAATATGTTTAGGTTCTAAGGTTTCAGTTACAAGACACTTTTAGATTAAATTTTTCACGAAAATATGGAAATAAATTCTTTTAAATAAAATTAATATAGGTAGTAGTATTAAATCCAAATTTAAATCCTTCAAATTCCTAATATTTAAAGTAAAAATATTACATTTCCAACAAAATAGGTGAATTTTTAACTAAATAGTTGAATTCAAAATTAAAGAAATGAATTTTCAACAAAAATGGTGAATCTTAAAAAAAAAAAATTTTTAACATAGTAGTACTTTTCAATAAAATAGTTGATTTTTCAACCACACTATTGATTTTTTAAGCCAAAAAGACAATTTTTCTACAAAACAGTGGAATTTGCAACCAAAAAATATGAATTTCCAACAAAACAGTTAAAATTTGAACCACAAAGTGTGACTTTTTGAAATATTGTTGAATTTTCAACAAAATAATTAAATTTTTAACTAAGAAAGATTAGTTTTCATCTAGAAAAGGAAAATTTTCAACCAAAATGGAATAGTTAAATTTTCAGTTAAAAAAATTAATTTTCACCAAAAAAAAAAACACGAATTTTCAACAAAATAGTTACATTTTCAACCAAAGAGATTAATTTTAAATAAAAACAATGAATTTTGAACAAGCGTTCAAGTTTTAACCGAGTAGTCTAATTTTCAACCAAAAAGATGAATTTTCAACCAAGAAGTTTCATTTTCTACGAGAAAAAAAAACTAATTTTCAACAAAGTACATGAATTTTCACCCAAATAGTTGAATTTTTAACTAAAGAAGTTACATTTTCAACTAAAAAATGTAAATTTTCAACCAAAAATGTAATAGTTAAATTTGCAGTTAAAAAATGAATTTCCAACCAAAATGTTAATTTTTTAATCAAAGTAATGAATTTGAACTAAAATGACGGAATATTCAACGAGATTATATAAATTTACTCTTTAAAAAAATTAATTTTTAACACAAAAAAAACAACAAATTTTCAATAAAATAATTGAATTTTCAACCAAATAGATGAATTTTCAGTTAAAATTATGAATTTTGAAGCAAAAAAGTGAATTTTTAACAAGAGTTTGAATCTCCACCAAGTAGTTTAATTTTCACCAAAAAAAGATGAATTTTCAACTAAAATATCTGCAAACAAAAAGTTATTTTTTAACCGGATAGTTAACTTTTAAGCCAAAAAAAATGAATTCTCAACGAAAAATGTAATGGTTGATATTTAAACTGAAAAAGATTTTAATTTTAAATCAAAAATTTTTAAGTACATCCAAAAAAGACGACTTTTCAACAAAATAGTTGATTCTTTAAGTCAAAAAGACGACTTTTCCACAAAACAGTTGAACTATTCAACCCAAAAATATGATTTTTTAACAAAACCGTTGAAGTTTCAAATTCAAAGTACGACTATTTAACAACATTGTTGAATTTTCAACAAAATAATTAAATTTTTAACCAACTAATAACATTTTAACCAAAAAAATATGAAATCTCAACCAAACAGTTGCGTTTTCACCATAAAAGATGAAATTTCGACGAAAAGAGGTAAATTTTGAAATCGAACAAAATATTTCAGTCAAAAAAGAAAAAAAGTTTCAACCAAATTGTTGAATTTGCAAGCCAAAAAGACGAATTTTCTACAAAACAGTTGAATGCTGAATCCGAAATTATGAATTTTCAACAAAAAAATTAATTGTCAATAAAATAATAGAATTTCAAAACAAAAAGGACTATTTTTTAACAAAATTGTTAAATCATCAACAAAATGATTGAATTTTCAACCAAATAATAAAATTGTTAATCAAAAAATATTTTTGATCAAAAATATTATAATAGACTTTTAAACCAAAAGTATTTAGATTTTCTTATTGGATTTTTTGTAAATAATTCATTTTGCATTTAAGTGGAAAATAAATAAAAGTTGTTATTCATCATTTGCAATGTTTTTGAAACATGTAATAAAATACGTAACACAGCGTATAAGAGAAAAGTATGTTAGTTGTGGTTATAGAAACAAAATTTTGCAAATCGAAAATAATAATATATTATAACCCTGTAATAAAGTATAATAAATTTTTTAGTTGATTCTTATGATTTATTTTCACGTGTTAGCAAATTGCGTACTTTAAAAAATTGTTATATTTTCATAATTTTGTTACTTTCGTGAAGAAGAATTTTTCTAATTTCTAGTTTTGAATACTATAATGTTTTTTAGCTGACATTAAAAAATGTGTTGAACAAATGAGAGCTCTGAGAGCTTTTAACTGATAAAAATACATTTGAAACAAATTTACATGTTTAAAGAAACATAAATAGAGAAAGCAGATTTTTCAAATAGACATTTTTGTGTTTTTCTAATTATTTATTTCTAGTTTACTTAGAAAAATATGTTGGACATGTCAGGGTTCTTTATTGAAGAGAATACACTAGAAAAAAACTGATAAGTATAATGAATCAAAATCTATCTACTGATAAAAATACATTCAGAAAAATTCAACTTAGAGCATTTTTCAATTCTGCTGTTTATCTATTTTTGAATCTTTAATCTTCTTGCATTTTTTCTGATGTATTTTTATGAGTAGAAAGTGCTGAAGTGTTCAATAGATTTTTCAAAGGAGAAAGATCATTTTTCAGAAAAATTAAGTTTGTATTAATAAATAAAATCCCCTTTTTTCGGAAAAATTCATCTTTTTTACATAAAAATGAACTACTGAACCGCCGTGATCCATGAAATTGCATAAGGTTTGATTTGAAGTATGTAACACGAAGACAATTTAAATTGAAAAATTCAAAATTGAAAGCATTTTGAAATTTTAAACAATTTTGAATGGAGACCGTTCAAAATTAAAGAATTTCAGATTGAAACCTTAAAAATGGTGCTAAAATACAAAATTTAAAGAGTGTTATTTAAAAAGAATTAGAAAAAATTTATTAAATTTTTTGTTGAAGAAAAAAACGTAATAAATTAACCTGGTAATTATTTACAGCATAATTGTTTGAATATAAAATATAAATATAAAAACGTTTAAAAAATCTGATTGAATCTACCTTCAAAATTTGTGATACACAAATCGTTCCAAATTCCATTAGACATCCATCCTCTCTTATTAAGAAGTAAACTTCTACAGCCTTCAGACATTTTTGATCTTCTTGTATCTTTCTTATCATGGACTATATTTTTATATTCCGAGTCTAAATTAGAGTATTTTGTTTTAAGTTCATTTTTCTGGGTACGATTTGCATTTTTGTCGTAAAGTCCTCCTAAGATTTCTATGAAACCTTTTACCAGGGTTGGAATTTTCTCTGATTTTGAGTTATGCTTTTCTCGTTGGTGGCACTATAATAAATAAATAAATTAACTGAAAAAAATAAAGAAAAACTTCACAGAATTAAATTTTTTGGATTTATTTAATTTAACTAATGATCGCTGGAGGGGCTAGAATTTTTAAAGAATTCGTTATCTAAAATGCTTTTGATAATTTGTATTTTTACAATAGTGTGATTTTGGATAAATTTTACTTTTACAGAAATAAATATTAATGATAACAGAAAATTCATTACATTTTAATATAAAAATATATAAATACATTTTTTTATATAATTTCCCAACTGCGATATTAAACAAAGAATAACATTTTCAAATTGTAAATTCCCAAGGTGTCCACCTGAACAGAATTATAATTCTGAGTTGGGATAGGGGTTTACAGTAACGAATTATAATTTAGACTTTGAAACAGGATATTTTCTTAAAGATTTATAATTCTGAGTTGGGGCAGGGAATAAATAAAAGATATTTGAATAAAATTCACGTAAAGAATCACAACTTTGCTGGCTTGGAAGAGGGAATTTTCGAAAAGAATTATGATTCTAAGGTGCGACATAGAATTTCAGTAAAGAAATATAATTTTGAGTTTGGGACAGGGAATTTTAGTAAATAATTAAAAATTTTAGTTTGGGACGGAGAATTTCAGTGAAGAAATATAATTTTGACCTTTAGGACAGGAAATTCCCATAAAGAAATTTAATTTTGACTTTTGAACATGGAGTTTTCATAAAGAATTATAATTTTACTTCGCCCGGGGAATTCTTCACATGGGACGGGAATTTTGGAAAAGAATTTTAATTCTGATTTACAAAAAGGGAATTAAAATATTCCCTGTTTCAAGTTAGAATTCGTCACAATTTGAAACTTCCCTCTTCCAAATTCTGGAAAAAGGGAGTTATTCTATTTCTGAATTATATTAGAAAATTTTGTAAATAAATATAATTCTCACTTGGAACAGGGAATTTTAGAAATAAATTTAATTGTGACATGATATAGGAAATTTTCTAAAAGAATGATAATTCCGACTTTGGATGGAGAATAAATAAATACATTTTTTTTTAATCCCTTAAAGAAATATAATTTTGACTTTGGAACAGGCAATTTCGCAAAGAATTATAATTTTGTCTTAGTGCTCTAAGACAAAATTTCCGCAACGGAAAATTTTAAAAATAATTTTAATTTTGATTAATAAAAACGAAATTTACAACAATAGTCACTGAACCATGTTAAAATTCCCCAGACTTTGAAAATTCCCTGTTCCAACTCAGAATTTTTTTATATCTAAAAATTCTTTTTTTTCTAAATAAAAATTTCCCAGAAATTGGAACTTCCCTTTTTTGGAAATAAATATTATTGTGACGTGAAACAGAGAATTTCCATAAAGAATCATATTTTTTATCTTCAAATAGGAAATTTCCGTATTATAAGTTGACTTGGAAAAGGGATTTTTTGACATGAAACTGGAATTTTGGAAAATAATTTTAATCCTGATTTAGATTATGCGAATTAAAAAAGTCCCTGTTAAAATTCAGAACTATAATTATTTTACAAAAATTCTCTGTTACAAATCAGAATTGTAATTCTTATGAAATCTTTTAAGGGCATGTGGCAATCTATTACGTGACCAATTATCATAATTAATTATTACATTATTCAGCGGCTTTGTAATTAGAAAAATTAATATTTGTTTCTGAAATTTTGGAAAATGGTTCAAATTATATGTATAAGGATACATCTCTCTGCCCTGTTTGAATTTTTCTTTCATTTAAATAATGCAATTTTATTAATTAAATTTTAACTAGGGCACTATAAAGCCCTGTTTTCAGTTAAAGTCCAAGTTAAAAATTAAGAAGATAGCGCTATTTGAATTAATTAAACATTCAAATGGGTCAAACAGACATGCCCTAATATATTTTGAACGATTTTCCAAAATTTCAGCAAAGTATTTACATTTTTCAAATTATAAAGCCGCCGAATATAAACCAGGTAATTGGTCACATGCCCTTAAAATGTTTAGAAATAAATCTCTTGATATTTTCGAAGACCCATCGGGTAGGTACCCTGATTGCGTCCCTACAAAAAATCATGTAATTTTTTACAGATTTAATCAAATTCACTTATGAGGACCATGATTGTGTGCCGAAACGTTAAAAACAAAATTTAAGGGGTTGTGACTGTCTGCTACGTGATCAATTGTATGTTTGATATTCGGCGGCCTTATAATTTGAAAAATGTAAATATTTTGTTGACATTTTTGGAAATTTTATTTTGTAATAATGCAATTCTATTAATTTTTAATTTGAGATGTAACTGAGAACAGTGCTTTAAAGCACTGGCTAAAATAGAATTAATAAGATTGCATTATTTAAACAAAATAAAAATTCAAATATGCCAGAAAGACATATCCTTATTTTGAACCATTCCCTAAAATTTCAGCACAATATATTTTTCTAATCATAAAGCCGCCGAATATGATAACATGCATACTTGGTCACGTGACAGACTGCCACATACCCTTAATAACTTAATTTTTTTACACCTACCATATTATTGAATTCCATCAGAAATTTAGCAGAAGCTTCTTCACTTCTTTTGTCCTTCGTTTCAGTATCAGAATGATTTATTTTTAAATATGAATGATAAACTTTTAATACTTTCACAAGGCTCGAAGGCACTCCATGTCTATCGAGTCCTTCCACTGCATCCACATATTTTATAGTTTTTGTGTTGGTATTGTTACCATGAAATGGACAATTTTCATTTTGGAGGGGCCTCTCATCAATTATTTCTGACGGAGTCTGAATCTGCATCTTTCATAAAAATAATAAAATTTATTATTAATTTTTATCTACATGTATAGCGGAGTGTAAATACTGAAACTAATTTAATTGTTAGAGTCTGAAGTTAGAGTTTGAAATTTCAAAAAGATTATGGCGAATTTTTTTAAGTAAAGATTTTTCTAGAGAGTAACTTTACAAAATTAGTAATAACATTTTTTAAATGTTGTTTACCTAAGTTACAGTTTTTGGAAAATATTTTTTAAGAGGAAAATTAAAGACATAATATTAACAAGACAACCTGTGCAACAAATTATTTTTGAACAAAAAGGCTCAAACATATTATGAATCCAAAAATCAGTTGTTATGAAAAAACACATTCAAAAAGTTCAATTTATGCAAGAAGAATTGCATAGAAGGACCTAAAAAAAATGTTTCCAAACAACATTCTACTCGGCTCAAAGGAAAAAACAAAGTTCGGACCTAATAGCCGGTCTCAGAGTATCGGTTTCTTGGTCAACTCTCAAATTTGGAAAATATGCAAAAAAACGGTTTTTTTAAATTTATTTAACTGCACAGTTTAAAAAATGTTGTAGATGTCGAAACTTAAATTTCTTTAGTTTGAAACGAAGAGACATGGCAGTATTTTATTGTTATGAAAAAAAATGATCTTGTCTTCTTTAAAGTAAAATTCACGATATTGAAAGGCTTTAAAAATTCGAAAACATTTTTGTTTATAACAACAAAATAATTAAATCGTTCTTCAATTCAAACAGAAGACATTTCAAGTACAATTAACTAAATTAAAAAAAAACATGTTTTTTTACGTTTTCAAAAAATTGTAACTTAGAAAAAATTAATTTCGTTTATTATTGTACTATACTAAAAACTATACCCACCAAACATTCGCCATAATTCTTTAACCCATAGAGTTAATTCTTAATTATTTAACCCATAGGTTATTCCCGTTGAGAATACTTTTTACGAAATTTCATAATTTTGTTCCAATTTTTTAAGAAATATCCTTTTTAAAATTAAAAGTAATTTTACATTGAAAATGTACAAAATGGAATAATTTCAGATCGAAAATTTATAAACTACATATTAGACAATTTTACATTATAGCGTTTGAAATGAAACAATTTTCAATTGTAACGTACAAAATTGAATATATACACATACACATAAACCATTTCAAATTTGAAAATTTATAATTGGAAACATACAGATTTAAATAATTTTAAAAGCATTCTGAACCGGGTGGTTTCAAATTTAAATCGTTCTAATGATACAATTTACAAAATTACAGACCTAATATTTGAACCATTTCCAGAGCTGCCACAGGCTAATTTATTTGAAAAAGTGAACTATTTAACCGAAAAAGTGACTAATGTTCTATTGAATTAAAAAAAATGCAAAGGAAGTCGATGAAATTTATAAGAATTCTAGGTGAATTTGAACGAATTCAGGAATAGTTCAAAAAATAAAACAAACTAAAATTAGAGTGAGTTTAGAGGAATCTAAGGGAAATGAGAAGAATTAGATGTAATTCATCAAAATTCAACGTGGATTTTTTGAAAATTCCACTGATTCTCGTAAAATTGAAGTGAATTTAGAAGAATTCAAGGGAATCTAAAAGAATTTGTTAAAATGCCTAAGAATGCAAGGTGAGTTCAAAAGACTTCTGGGTGAATAAATAAAAACTAAACCAAAATTAACTCTATTTAATTGAGTAGAATTGAGTGAATTTGGGAGGATTCAAGTGAATTCAAACGATTTCAGCGAGAGTGAGTAAAATTAAGAAAATTCCAAAGAATTCAAAACAACTTCAAAGAATCCATGATACATCAATAAGAATTCAGGGTGAATTCCAAATTAATATTATGAGTTGAAAAAATTCAAAACGTTACAAAAAAAAAAGATAATTTAAAAAAAAAAGATAATTCAAAGATAATTCAGTATAATTGGAATGAATTTAGAAGAATTTAATGGAATTCAAGAGACTTTGAAGAAATTCATAAGAACTTGAAAGAAAATGAAAATGAAAAGTTGAACAAAATGTTTAAAATAAAAAAAATTTCCATCGAATTGAGTAAAATGGGCGTGAAGAAATCCAGAATGAATTTAACAAAATTTAAGTTAACTGAAAAAAATAAAACCAACGAATTAAATAAAATTCGAGTGAATTTAGAGAAATTTAAGGGAAACGAGAAGAATCCGACGGAGTTCATAAAAATTCAAGTAAATTGAAAACAATGAAAAGAAAGAGAGGTATAAAGACCTTATAAGGGAGTTGCGACGGTTATACCCGGAATATTCTGTTAAGCTAATCGTCTTGATCATCGGCGCTCTTGGAAGTGCCAAGGTTTCACTGGTTAATAGCCTGAAAAGCATCCCTGCGTGTTAAAAAAATGCTGAGACACTTGCGGGGAAAATGCAGAAGGCGGTCGTCCTTGGGTCGCTCCGTGTCCTCAGGGTGCACGAGACTTTTGCCGGACCATCGTATTGAGTTCGTCGCAGACTGTAACCACCTATCCCACGGTCGTGAGACGTGGTTACAGCTGAAATTTTACCGCGATTTCGCTGGGAGCGGGTGCAATTTTTCAGATTAGCACCCGCTCCCGGCGAAATCCTGCGGTTGTCCTTATGACAAACTTTTATTTCCACAAAATACAGAGTAAATTTAAAAAAATTCAAGAGCATTTCCAAGAATATAAGAGAATCCATGTTAAATTAATAGAAATTCGGGGTGCGTTCCAAATTAATTAAAATGAGTTGAATTTTTTTTTTAATATTTCACTGATTCCAGTAAAATTAAATAAGGAATTTAGAAGAATTCAATGGAATTCAAGAGACTTTGAAGAAATACATAAGAATTTGAAAGAATGTAATTGAACAAAATTGTTAAAATAAAACAATTTCCATCGAACTGAGTACAATGGGCGTGAATTCAGGACGAATTTAACAAAATTTAAGTGAACTGAAAAAAAATAAAACCAACGAATGAAATAAAATTCGAGTGAATTTAGAGAAATTTAAGGATAAAAATCTGCCCGCTTCGCGGGCACATTCTCATCGCGCGCTTCGCTCGCAAGTTTGAGCGCGCCTAGGGCGCGCAACTATTGGATCTCGCGCTTCACGCTCGATCATATATTTATCTCGCGCTTCGCGCTCGATTATGTATTCACCTCGCGCTACGCGCTCTGGCATATCTACATCGCGCTTTACGCTCGGTTGCTCTAGAGTTTTCAACTTCGTGTTCGACTTCGATGAAAAGAAAAAGTTTGTTTCCAAATATTATAAAATTATCAAAACCTCTACATATTAAGTGATTGTTAAATTTGTTTTTATTTTAGACTGAAAAGGAACTTTATTTACTCAAGGTTCTATCGACCTTAAGGAACACATTCTCATCCAGGCACTCCCGCTTCGTGCTCGATATTTGATTTGAAAATCATTTGAACCTTGCGTTCCACGCTCGGTTCTGTGCACCGTATGATAGAAACAAAAAAGTTTGAACGCACTTACGACGTGCGATTTGGTAAATACACTGAGCGTGCACTTTGTGCTTCGTGTTATATGTTCTTCATATACAAATTACTAAATTTGTATTTGATTTCAAATGAAAAATAATGATATAATTTAGGCGACAAATTTTATTCATTAAAATTTTTTTTAGCTTGTGCCGTTTTTCAAAAAAGTTAATTTTTTCATTTTGAATATATTCTTACAACAAAAATTGATTACAAGTTTGTAAATCTTTTTTGAATGCACAATTTTTGTTCATTTATCTGTTTTCGTACCTTGCATTGTTTTTTCAAAAATTTGATTTTTTTTACTGTCAATGTTATTTTCACGAATAAAACAAAAACTACGCATCCTATCGAAACATGATTTACAACAAATTTGTACCTCTTCCTTGGATGAACAAATGTTGTTCTTGTCATTTTTTTCGTTGCTCATGTTATTCGTCTAAAAATTTGATTTTTCTATTTTCAATGCTGTTTTTTACGAATAAAACAAAAACTACGCGTCACATCAAAAAGTGAATGATAAGAAATTTGTAGATCTTTTTTGGGTGCACAATTTTGGTGGAATGATCTTTTCTCGTATCTTGCATAGTTTCACAGCAAAATGGAATTTTTGATTTTTCATTATTTTTTTGTGCGATCAAAATTTGAATTTTTTATTTTTCAAAAAATTCAAAAAGTTGTTATGAAAATATTATAGGGTGTTCAAAAAGCAACGTTTTTCTCCTCTTGACTTTTTTTCATATCGTGCGTTTTTCGGCTTAAAATGTACATTTTCGTTTGTTTTTTGGAATTTTGAAAATGCTATAACTCCAGTAATTTTTTTTTTTATCACGAAAAGTCATTAGAATATTTTGTTCGTCATTTTGCGTACTACTAATAACCGTACATAGAATTTTCAAATCTTCAAAAAAAGTTGTCTCAAAAATTTTCAAAATGTGCTCACTTTTTGAATTTTCATCCAAAATAGCTGGTTAACGAACTCGTTCTTTATTTTTAGGCCATAAAAAAGTGTGCCAAAGCTCAATCAAATCTGATAATTTTTTCGAAAGTTATCGTGGCTACAGACAGACAGACAGACTACAGACAGACAGACACCTTGGTAAAAACCGTTTTTTCTGGCTCAGGGGGTCTCAAAACGTGGAGATTTGATGAAAACCGACTATGTCAAATTTTACATAAAACCAATACCTTCTCATTAGAATGAGAATGTAATAAGAAGAATTCGATGGAAGTTATAAAAATTCAAGTAAATTGAAAACAATACAAAAAAATTAATTGAATTCATTAAATTTGGAATCAAATGAGAAAAATTCAAGGGAATTCAAAAGAATTTTATTAAATGGCTAAGAATTCAAATTGAGTTTAAAAGACTTCATGGTGAATTGAAGAAAATTACAAAAAGATTTAATGAATTGAGTCAATTTATAAAAATTAAAATGAACTCAACAAAATTCAGAGCTGATTAAAACAATTTAAGAGAATTTCAAAGAATTATTGAGAATATTGTTACATAATTAAAAAATTTGAAAGAATTCAGGATAGATAATACAAATTTACGGTGAATTTCAAATGAATTACAATTATATTGAAACAAATGTTTAAACCCTGAAATATTCTAGTGATCATAGTGAAATTTAAGTAAGTTTAGAATAATCCAAGATAATTCGACGAAATCGAGATGAATTAAAAATAATTCATGTGAATAGAACGAAATTTTTAAAATCTAAAAAAATTCCATTGAATTCAGACAAATGGGAGTGAATAGAATTAGTGAAGAAAGAATCTGATAAAATCCATAAGGATTCAAGGTGAATTTAAACGTCTCCAGGATGAATTCAACAAAATTGAAAATTCAAAAAAGATCCATTGGATTCAGTGGAGTTTTCAAAGAATCCGAGTGAATTCAAAATAATTCAAAGGAATTAAAAAAAATCAATAAGATTGAGAAATCCTTGCGTGACTTTATGTGTATCTTTAAACAGTATCTAAAAAGTGAGTTGAGACAAAATTTAACCAACAGTGATTAAATAAATTCAACGGAATCTAAAAGAATGGGTTAAAATGCCTAAGAATTCAAGGTGAGTTTAAAATTTTCAATTTTCAATTTACACTCAAATTTTCAACAAAAAAGTTGAATATAATAGTGATAATAACCTGAGAAGATGAATCTTCTACCAAATGATCGAATTTTTAAGTCAAAAAGACGAATGTAAACAAAGTTTAATTTTCGACCATAAATAAAATGACTAACAAAATAGTTCAATTTGTAAAAAAAGTTTAAAATTATACAATACTATAAAGATAAATTCTTCAAAATTGCAAATTTTGTTTGACTATCATGAAAATTTAGAAACCAACACAATTTTGAATGAAAAATCTGTGGTGTATTTTTTAATTCTGAAAAAAATATAAACCATTTTAAATTAAAGTGTTTGAAGTTACTATATAACAAAAATCATATATGTATTTCAGAAAAGCATTCATAGGAAAAAGTTTGTTCACTTTTTGAAAAAAAGTGTACAAGTTTTAAAATAAAATCATGTGATAATAATATATATTACCTTAATAAATTCTTTAGATAACGTCGACTCTGCTCTTACCAAAGGAGGAAGACGATTGTTCTTTTCGGAGGATTTCGTATTCTTAAGAAAATTCTGCTTATTAGCAAGAACGTAATTTGTTTGCGATCCAGTTTTTAAATTAACTTTAGAACCATTTTGTGACAATTGAGGTAGTTTTTTATTGATCACACTGGAAGATTTCGAGCCAACTTCAATCTGACGAATGCTAGAAGAAGACCTTCGTTTCGTTTCCCGATGATTATTTTCATCGCAGATTTTTTCACTCATTATTTTAGATCTGCTCTCATGCCTATTTTCCAATCTTGACTGCGATTTTGAGCTACTTCGCTTCAACCGAGTTAAGCTCTTTGATTTGGGCATATAAATTTCCCGAACATCAGGTTTACGAGTTCGACTTCTTTCCTTCAAAAGATTCGTTTTCAACTTTTCCTTCAATTCTTGCCTTTGTAAAATTGACCTATCGATATCGTTAATTTGCAGTTGATCGTCCAACTCCATCTGGGAAAAGAAAATTCATTAAATTTATATTTATATTCAATAATTTAAATTTATAAAAGCGGTTTCTACAGAAGTCCGGTTTAAAAATGCCTTGAAATGCAACAAGATTCTAGATTTTCAGGGTGGCCACTCAAACTTTAAAAAAATCCAAGCTCTTTTACTATTTAGCTATTTTACGATTTTCACGGTCAAAACTGATATTTTTCCCCGTTTGAATTTTAAGCATTTATATAAAATATTATTCAATAGTAATTGCTTTAATTTATTAATAAATTTATTTTTATTTATTTATTTATATATAAATTTATTAGTAAATTTAATTGCTATAAATATTGAAAATAATTAAACATTTTCAAACTCCAAGGTAGGGTACCATATTCCTAAGATTTCAAGTCGAAATAGGTTGCATTTTCAACAAAATAGTGAATGTTTTAATCAAAAAAGATGAATTTTCAACTCAAAAAGTTAGATTTTTAACCAAATAGTGGAATATTCAACTTACGAAGGTGAATCTTCAACCAAATTATGGAATTTTCAAGCACAAAAGACGAATCTTTTAGAAGGTCTTTTTAGAAGACCTTGAACAAAGTTCAAGATCTTTTCCAGGTTTTCAAGGTCAAGAAATCAAGTTTTTTCAGGACTTCTTTTTTTACATTAAATAATGAAATAAGCAATTGTTATGCATGCGAAAAATGAGAAATTTCATTTTTTATTGGCGAACTATTTCTAAAGAAAGCAGAACCATATACAAACAAATTTCCTAATTTTTTGCAAACGTCAGTCGTCTTTGTGAAATCTTGGGGAATATTTAAAATCTTTGTAAAAGTCTTTGAAGTTCTTGAAATCTTTGTAAATTCATTGAAATCTTTTGGAGTATTTAAAATCTTTGTGAAATCTTGAAATTTCTGTAAAATCTTTGAGAAATCTTTTTGAATCTTTTAAAATTTTGGTAAAATTTTTGAAATCCTTCAAATCTTTGAAATCTGTTTGAAAATTTTTGAAATCTTTATGAAATCTATGAAATATTTTTGAAATATTTCTTTATAATCTTTTAAATGTTTTGAAATCTTTAAAATCTGGCGTACTGTACCCTTGTTGAAATCTTTGAAGTTCTTGAAATCCTTATGCATTCTTTGAAATATTTCTGAAATCTTTTGTATTTGTTTGAAATCACTGGAATGTTTGAAATCGTTTAAAATCTTTGAAATCTGGTGTACTGCACCCCTGTTGAAATCTTTTAAAATCTTTATGAATTCTTCAAAATATTTGTGAAATCTTTTGTATTTTTTTGAAATCACGGGAATATTTGAAATCTTTGTGAAATCTTATAAAAAAATTTGAAATCATTTAAAATGTTTGAAATTCTTTTAATCTTTTGAAATTTTTCTGAAACCTTTTGTATTCGTTTGAAATCACGACATCTTTTGAAATCTTAAAAAAAATTTAAATCGTTTAAAGTCATTCAAAAGTTTATAAATATTTGAAATATGATGTACTGCACCCTTGTTAAAATCTTTAACATTCTTGAAATCTTTTGAAATCCTTATAAATTCTTTGAAATATTTGTCAAATCTTTTGTATTATTTTGAAATCACTGTGAAATCTTCTAGAAAATTTTGTATTGGTTTAAAATCTTGGAAATGTTTTGAAATCTTTGAAATCTAGTGTACTGTACCCTTTTTGAAATCTTTGAAATTCTTGTATTCTTTTAAAATCTTTGAGATATTTGTGAAATATTTTGTATTAATTTGAAATAATTAAAATATTTGAAATCTTTGTGAAATCCTCTAAACAATTTTGAAATCGTTTCAAATCTTTGAAATGCCTTGAAATCCCAGAAATCTGGTGTACACGCCATTTTCAAATCTTTGAAATCCTTGAAACCTTTATGAAATCTTCTAAATATTCAAGACATTTTTGTGCAATTTTTTTAATTTAATGTACACGCCTTTTTGAATCTTTAAAATCTTTGAAATCTTTTGTATTCGTTGAAATCACTGAATTATTTGAAATCTTTGTGAAACCTTCTAAAATGTTTTGCAACCTTACGAAATGTTTTGAAATCTGGTATACTGTATCCTTTTTCAAATAATAGCAATCCTTTAAATCTTTTGAAATCTTAGAAAATATTTTGTAACCTTTTGAAATTTAGTCTACACTCAAAAACCGAGTGTCAACCTCTCGAAAAATCCGTTGTATGGCCATAACTCATTCTAATTCTGAAATTCAATTAACATCGAAATTTTCAACTGATAATTTTTATAATTTGCAAGTTAAATATAACAAAAAATGTACATTTTAACATTCTATATTAGCGGAGAAGAAATTAAAAACATATAGAATTATTCGCAATATTAAAGTATATTCATTGCAATCTATACAATAAATTGTACAATCTACAAAAAGTCCCTTGAAATCTCTTTATTTATTCGGTAACAAACAAAAGATAAATTATATCTCGATAAATAAAAAACTTGTCAATTAAAAGATTTCTTCTAAACGAGATGATTCTTTCATAATAGATTAAAAGATTTAAATTACTCTTCGCATTTCAATAAAATAACTGTTTTAGAAGCAAAAAAAATCAAATTCAAGGTTCTCATGAAAAATTCAAGGAGATTTCCAGGTTTTCAAGGTTTAAAAAAAATCAAGGAGAATGCCAGGTTTTCAAGGCCTGCACTTGAATTTTCAATTAAAAAGAGTGCATTTTCTATAAAAAAATACGAATTTTCAACAAACCAGTTGAATTTTCGACAAAAAAGGTGAGTTTTTAAGAAAATAGTTGAATTTTCAACTAAATATTAAAATTTTCTTCCAAGTATTAGAATTTTTAACCAAAAAGAGATGAATTCTGGATCAGAAAAATGATAGTGGATTTTCCAATTATAGAGAATTAACTTTCAACCATAAAAAATGAATTATTTGCAACCAAATAGTTAACTTTACAAGAAAAAGACAATTTTTTTAGAAGAATATTGAATTCTCAAGAAAAAAAATTAACTCTCAATCAAGAAAGACGAATTTTAAAAAAATAGGTGAAAAATAATTAATGTGAATTCGAAAAAGATCAAATTTCTACCAATAAAGATGAATGTTTAATGCAAAAGGACGAATATTCTCTCCAAAAATATGAATGTAAGAAAAGCTGAATTTTCGACCAAAAAATGTATCTTTTTAAAAAAATTGTTGAATTTTCAATAAAAATAATTAAATTTTTAACCAAATAGTAGCATTTTTAACCAAAACAGATGAATTTTTAACCGAAAAAGATCAAATTTCTACCAAAAAAGATTAATTTTTAATGCAAAAGAAGGAATTTTCTATCCAAAAAGACGAGAGTAAAAAAAACAGTTGAATTTTCGACGAAAAATATGACTTGTTAACCAAATAGTTGAATTCTCAAAAAAATAATTCTATTTTAACCAAATAGTAGAATTTTTAAATAAAAGAGATTAATTCTGAAATTAAAATATAATAGTCGAATTTTCAATTGAAAAGAAAGTAAAGACAGTTGAATTTTCAACAAAAAAGTAAACTTTCAAAAAAGAATAATGAATTTTCAAAAAAAGAGTTGAATTTTCTATCCAAAAAGACGAATGAATAACCAAACTTTTGAAAGTTCATCCAAAAAAGTCGACTTTTTCAGATAATAGATGAATTTTCAACAAAATAAGTACATTTTTAACCAAATAGTAGAATTTTTTTACCAAAATATATGAATTCTAAATTAAAAATATAATAGTAGACTTTTCAATTAAAAAGAATTATTTCTCAACGGAAAAAAATGAATTTTCAATTAAATAGTTTAATTTTCAAGAAAAAGACGATTTTTTAGAAAACAGTTGATTTTTGAAGAAAAAACTAAAAAATTATTTTTCAACCAAAAAATTACTTTTCTACCAAAAAGATGAATTTAAAATCCAAAAGGATAAATTTTCTATCCAAAAAGGCGGGGACGACTAGCCAAGCTTATGAACAATATTTAACTTGTTATCCAGAATTTCTGGGCGAAACACTTCGATAATTTTTAACCAAAAGATATGAATTCCAAGCCAATGGCCACTCTGAATTATAATCATGTTACTTTTATTAGTTAAAAAAGCAATCCGTATCAATTCGCCATCAAGTACGAAAATAATTATTAAGATTTTGAAATACGTGAGACTACAAAAATTCCAGGACTTTTGCAGGTTTTTCAGACTTTTTTGAAGTGCTATAATTTTCCAGATCTTGTAACAACTCTCGCAAAACGAAGAAAAAAAAGGAAAAATTTCTTACTGTATTGCACGTGCATATTTTATCCATTTCTTTGTGTACGATCGCTTCATTCGGCCACGATTTTAGAGCAAATCTTGCCTCATCACAGTCTGATTGTAGAACACTTTTCGTCTCTTCTGATAAAATTATTACTCGCTGCACAAAATTTTGTAAAGGTTTCAGATTTAGGCCTTGCATTTCCTCTTCAGTTTCGCCGCTAATATTCTGATTAAAAATAATTAATTAAGCATAAATTGCCACGAGAAAACATAATTAATATTAAAAATAGCGATATCCGAGTATTCAAAATGTTAACCCGCTTTTAGGAGAAAAGGAATAAAATTAATACTCAGAAATGTAGAATAATATTTATATATTAAGAATAATTAATATATAATAATGACTTAAAGATATGATTCTTTACGCATTTTTTCACTTCCTTCACGTTAAAATTTCCTAAAGTCTCAGTCGGTAAAACTAGGAGTTTGGCCGAACCGCACCCTAGTCTAAAAATCTTCTTAAATAACAACCATTTTAAAACGAAATGCTGTAGATGGAATTGTAAATATACAAAGATACCCGTCTTGCAGCACCCCTGCAATCGTATTCTCTCCCAACCTAAAATTATTGACGGGACTTACGACACAATATCATTACAAAGAGCGTCGTTTTATACAAAAATAAAAATTATACAGGGCTACGGAGGAACCTTACCCTAAACATTTTTGCACATTCCACTTTACTTATTACATTAATTCAGCTAAATCTGTCCAGATCACGAGTACAAGTAAAAATAGTCACTAAACTGACGAAAGTTAATACAAATAACGATTGTGGAAGAGCGGCGTAAGTACACTTTGGGTGCGTCGATCGAATCGCCGTATCGTGTTGAGTGAAGTAACGCAAATATTCAGCGATTTGATCGCCTTGCAATCCAAATTTGTCCCTAAACGAACACTGTTCCAAACTGTCTGAATCTCGGGGGAAAAAAATGATGCGTTGCACATGTGTATTTATCCAAATGGAATCACGTCACTCGAGGTCTCTGCAATCTTCACAAAATGCACTCTAGGTTTAAGTCTAAGAGACCAAATTCAATTTGTAGCATTTGCTGCGCGAAGGCCCCGAGCGAGATTGAATCGATGAGAAACGGATTGTATGCGACGATTTATTCTGCTGAATGTAAGCATCGGAGACGAGTGTCAAACAGACTATCTGTCCGCTCGAAATGAATGTTGTGGAACTCGTCGATACGAAGAGAAAGGGCGAATGAGAAGTAATCTCACAGGCAATTTTTTACAGCTCGTCCTTTCGAGGTACATCATCGTCCTCATCTTCCTCCTGGACCTGAAAACAAATTTCAATTTAGATAAATGAATTTCTTATGTTGTATGATAATTATTGATACTATTTTTTTAAATTATTCTGAGGTTTAAATTAATATCAGCAGTAGAATCAAAATTGTCTGATTTTTGCTCAAATTATTCTTAAGAAAACATAAAACACCGAGGGTTGACTACTCAACTTTTGAGTGTAAACCAAATATTCACCCAAATATTTGAAATTTAAAAAAAAAAATGTAATCAAACAGTTGCATTTACAACCAAACAGTTGAATTTTCAACCAAATGGTCGCATTTGCAACAAAACAGTTAAACTTTCGACCAAAAAATATGTCTTTAACAAAATAGTTGAATCTACAACAAAATAACTAAATTTTCAACAAAATGGTTGAATTTTTAGCCAAATAGCTGAATTTTCAACCTGCAAAAATGAATTTTCAATTAAATAGTCGAATTTTCAAGCAAAAAAGATTAAATTTCAACCAAAAACAGTTGCATTTTCAATCCTAAAAGTTGAACTTTTGACAAAAAAGTTCATTTTCAACCAAGAAACCTGAATTTAACCAAAAAAGACGAATTTTAAACAAAATAGTTGATAAATTGACTAACGAAATACATAGTTAAATTTTCAGAAAGAAATTAATTTAAAAAAAAACGAATTTTCAACCAAAAAAGACAAATTTTTAACATTTTAGTTCAATTTTTAACCGAACCAAAGAAGATGAATTTTTAACAAAATAGTTAAATTTGCAACCAAAAATTTGACTTTTCCATCAGAAAGATTAATTTTCAATCTAAAAAGAGGAATTTTCTATAGTACAGTTGAATTTTCAACACAAAAATATAAAATTTCAAAAAAAAAAGTTAATTTTCTACCAGATAGTTAAATTTATAAATGAATAGCTGAATTTTTAATTAAATAATTAAATTTGCTCCCAAAACCGTTTAATTTTCAATCAAATAGTTGAATCCTCTACCAAAACAAATTTATTTTTAACCAAACAGTTGCACGTTAAACCAAAAAAGATTAAATTTGTACCAAAGAGATTAATTTTTAAATCAAGAAGACGAATTTGCAACAAAATAGTTGAATTTTCAACCAAGAAAATTAATTTTCTAAAAAAACAACACATTTTTGACAAAATACGTAAATTTTAAGCAAATTAATTGAATTTTGAACTAAAAAAGATACATTTTCAATAAAATAGTTAATTTTCAATGAATCAGTTTAATTTTCAACGAAACAGTACCGTTTTTACCCAAATAGTTTAATTTTCTACCCAACTGTTAAAATTTCAAGCCAAAAAGACGAATCTTCTACAAAACAGTTGAATTTTCAACCCAAAAATATGAGCTTTCAACAAACAGCTAATTTCCCACCAAATAATTGAATTTTAAATAAACATTAATTTCCTACAAGAAAGTGTGTTGAATTTCCAACTAAGAAAGATTTTTCAGTCAAGAAGAGAAAAATTTAACTAAACTGTTGAATTTTCAAACCAAAAAGACGAATTTTCTACAAAACAGATTATACTTTAACCCAAATATATGATTTTTCAACAAAAAAGTTCATTTCCAACCAAATAGATAAATTTTCTACAAAAAAGTTGCATTTTCAACCAAAAAAAGATTTTAATCTAGAATCAAAAACAGTTGAATTCAACCAAAAAATACGAATATTAAACAAAATAGTTGAATCCTCAGACAAAACAAATTAATTTTCAAGCGAACAGGTGCATTAAACAAAACAAAATAACAAGAAAAGATTAAATTTCTACCAAATTAGTTGAACTTTCAACAAAACGGTCGAAGTTTCGACCAAAATAGATTTTAACCAAATAGTAGAATTTTTAACCAAACGAGATGAACTTTGAACCAAAAATATAATAGTAGACTTTTGAACCAAAAAGAATGAACTTAACCAAAAATAGTTGGATGTTCTTATTGGGTTCTAATAAATCAGGTTACATTTAAGTGAAAAAAACGATGAAAAGGGAAAATTTGGGGAAAACGAAAGACAAGAGGAATTCACAATAATTTCAGAAAGATTTTAAAAAATTTCAGAGATTTCATAAAGGTTTCAAAGATTACAAAAACGTCAGATTTCACAAAGGATTTGGGATAAATTTAGATTTACCGCCACTACTCAAAGGAAATACATAAGACAGCAAAATAATGGATAACTGAAAGATATGTTGATAACAAAAATATTTGAATATTACCTCTTCAGCGGCCTGTCCGTAGGCACCGTCAGATTCAAGGAACTTGACGAGACCCTCAAGTGTCCTCTCACCGCTGTATTCAACAGCTTCATTCGTGTCTTTCTTATAAAGTGTGATAGTTGGGAAGCTGCTGATTTTGATATCATCTAGTTCATTGGCAGTGGCGTCCATCTTTGCGATCACAATAGTCTCGCTGTCCTTGAACTTCTCACCAAGCTGCAATAAGAACAAAAGTCAGTAAAAAATACTTCCAAATTCAAAGTCAAAATATTCGTGTTTTTTTCTAAACTTAAAACTCACAGCGTCATAAATGGGAACAAGTTGCTTGCAGTGTCCGCACCATGGAGCGTAGAATTCGACGAGGACGTTCTTTTCTTTGTTGAATGCAACGTCACGGAAGTTGGTTCCGACGAGAGTCTTGACGGGGGTTTTGTCCCAGTCCTCGGGCAAGTCTTGTGTGAGCAAGTGTCTCTTCAGTTTTCCTTCGGTGAAAGCAGTGACGAATTCCAAGACATTTTCGCTGGTGATTTCTGGGTTTTCTGGTTTGTATTTGGCCATATCTTCTTCCAACTTGATGAGACGCATAGTGGGAACATCTTCCTTCTTCATTCCGAAGAATTCAAGAAGACGCTCGTGGTCGGCTTCATCGGCATTGATTGTCACGAACAAGACCTGAAAGGAAATCGTTAATCGTCTCTCTTCTTCATAATATGTATAATAATCTGAATTTTAAATATTACAAACCTGTCCACGGAATTTCTTGGCAGGCGTCTTGATTCCTTCTACGTATTTTTCGACGTGTCCAGCTTCTTTGCTGAGGAAGACCAAAAGGTGGCTCTTAATTTCACCACTGAATATCTTCTGAGCGGATTCTTGGGTGAATTCAACGATGAGTGGCAGTGATTCGACAGAGATGAAGTTTGTGAGGTCTTTCTGGTTGAGTTCTCCCTCAAACACGACTTTTTCATCGTCGAACTGTAAAGTAAAATAGACAAATTTATTTATTTTCTTGCAAACATAGATGAAACAAATTAGATTAGTAGAAAACATAGATTTTAATTACCTTCTTGAAGAGGATAACCTTGCCATCCTCAGCACCGTACTCGGCGAATACTTCATCGTTGCTAGTAATTCCAAATACTTGATCGTCAACGGCATTAGCAACATCAAGGAATGCTTTGGCACTGTCAGATTCTTGATCCTACAACGGGTAAAAATTCAGAAATTAATTAATAAATGTCTCGAATTTTGGAACATCAGGGTGTCCAACGAGAATCGAATTTTGAAATTCCTCATTTTTTTTATATAGAATCAGTTTTGTAGATGGGTTAAATGTTACCAACATTCAAGAAAATTAGAGTGGTTGGTAAAGAACCCTCCATTTTTATATTCCTGTTTTTGTCTGACAAATTGCCTGCATACGACAAATGCCCAAATGTCCCAGGTTAAATTTTTAAAAAGAGGGGCATTCTTCTAGAAATCGATAAACGGAAATGTTTCAAGAAATTGTTTAAATATCAAAAGACATTTAATTTTAAACCTCAAAATTATTCAACTTCAAACGCTTTCAATTTGATACAGTCCAACAATTTTCAATATTTTACCTACAATTATTGAATTTTAACTGTGTCAATCCAAAATAATTTAGTTTCAAGCTTTAAATTCGAAATTGTAAAATTTAAAAAGATAAATTTTAAAAGCCCTCTATTGTCAGTTACTCCATTTTCAACGCCTCCAATTTGTTAAATTGTTCAATTGCAAATGCTTTCAATTTGAAATAGTCCAACAATTTAAATTTTTCTAATTCACAAAGTTTTTAACTGGTTCAACTTTGACCGTTTTCAATTTGAATTTGTACTTAATTCTTAATTTTCTAATTGTCCCGCTGCCAAGTCTTTTTCCTGAAATTCCTCTGCCCGCTGAACACCCTGAACGTTATTCGAAAATTACGGTAGGTTATTTTTGGATAGGGAAACTAAGTCTTGTTATTGTTAGATTAAAAATATCTACCGAAATTTCTGTTTTAAACTTTAGAGATTAACTTACTTTTATCTTCACGAAAACTACTATCCCCACTTTTATCAATGTGAAATACATACTGGAGATACACGCAAAATAAGTTTATTTGTAAGATACAGAAATAATAAAGGAAAGTCTATTGTTATAGGAATAAATCTTGTACGTGACAGGTAGTTTGATCAATAATTCCATCAGAATTCCATCATTTTCTTCTATTCCTAACAAAATATGTCGTCAAAGTATTGATTTATTTACTAAAATTTTGAACTCAAAAATTTACCTGAGTCATTGCCAACAAATACAAATGTTTGACAATTTGTTTCATTTTACTAACTAATTTTAAGTAATTCCAAACGACAAAGACAATATTTTTAATATTTTGGCAATCACCCATTTATATTTACTACATAAAAGATTTTAAAAGAAACCTTTCAATGCGAAGCAATCCTTTTCCTCTTCGAAAGTATGTTTATAAAATCTAATTTAAGTACTGGGAGAGCTTCTGTTAAAAAATAATTAATTTAAAGTAAAATTAAATTATACTCTAATTTTAACAGGGTGGCCGTTTTAATTTAATTTGAAGTAATCAAAACTAAATTAGAAATTATAAATACATATAAAATAGAAGCTTTTAACACATAAAAATTTAACAATTTCAAGCATTTATAAATTGTACAGTTCAATCTGAATATTCTGAATGGCCTATCATCTGAATGTTAAAAATACCAAATTTGCTCCCGTCCATTCAATAAAAATGTTGAAAAGAAAAAATTTACCTCTTGCAATTCAGAAAAACTATCAATAATTAAAATTTCCGCCCTTCCAACTCAATAAAAATGTTCAAAAAAAATGAATGCCTCTTCTGATTTAGAAAAACTTGAAATCCAAAATATTCTGCTTCCAGTTCATAACAAATTAGAACCCAAATTTCCTCGCTTCCAAGATGCTAAAAATCTTCAAACAAAAACAATGTCCCTCTTCCAATTTAGAAAAAAATTGAAATTTCCTCCCTTCCAACCCTATAAAAATGTTAAAAATAAAAAATTACCCTTTTCAAGTTCAGATAAAAAATTTAAAATAAAAAGTTCAACCATTAAATTCAATGAAAATGCTATAAAGAAAAAATGGCCTCTTCCAATTCAGAAAAAATTTAAAATCAAAATTTTCTCCCTTCCAACTCAATAAAAATGCTAAGAATGACAAATTTCCAACTCAATAAAAATGCTATGAATGACAAATTTGCCTCTTTCAAATCAGAAACAATTAAAAATTCTTCCTTGAAACGCAATAAATCTTTTAAAAAGAAAACAACGGGTCTCTTCTATTTCAGAAAAAAAAACTAGAATCGAAAATTTTCTCCCTTCAAACTCAATAAAAAGGTTAAAAATAACAAATTATTCTTTTTCGAAATTAATAAAATATTGAAAACCAAAATTTCCTTCTTTCCAACTCGATAAAAATTTTAAAAATGAAAATATCCCCCTGCCAATTCAACAAAAACTAAAATTTCCTCGTTTTGAACTCAATAAAAATGTTAAAAGTACCAAATTTTCCGGCCTTCAACTCAATAAATGTGTAAAAAAACAAAAAATGACTTCTAATTCGGAAAATAAATTAAACATAGACATTTCTTCCCTTTCTTTTAAAATTAGAATTTTGAAATTCAAACATTTTTTATATTTACATCCTTATAAGTTGAATTATTATTTTTTTTTTCAAATTGTATAGTTTTGAATATTTCATTTATAATTGATCATTTTAAATAAACAGTCAAATATTGCTAAATATTACACAAATTTTTCTTTTCTTTTTTTTTACAAAATTTCCAATTTATTGGGTTAAAAATGGAATATGTTAGACTAAACCAATGTTTGTATAGGATTTAAAATGGAATAAAAGCGTTTAATTATTAGGAATTTATTTAGATACTTGAAATTATTTTAAAATTGATAATAGTTTATAAAGTCTCAGTAGGACGTTAAAATTTGTTTAACTACTAAGGCTTTTGAATTGAAAAAGTTCAATTTTCAGCATTAAAATTTGTGAATTTTTAAATTTATAACAGATTCAGGATTGTCTTGTAAAAACGAGTTCAGTTTAAAAATCATTATTTTCCTTAAATGGATATGAAATTTTCGATATTTCAAGTGATTAGATAGATTTTTCTTCTAAAAATGTGTGAAATTCCGGGTCAACAAGTAAATTACTGTCATTTACCGGTCTCAAAAAATTCCCGGTTTTCCCGGTCACCCTGTTTAACTATAGTACAAATTATACTCTTTGGCTAATCCAATTGAGAGGGTATTCTCTAGAAATAAATTACCTTGAAGAAACCAACGATGGCGACATTATGTCCATCAATGAAGGCTTTGGCGTCATCGACTGATTGCAAGTCTTTAGCAGCTGGTCCAGTCTTTTTCAGAACCCAGCTAACAATTTCGTCAGCCGATCTGCCACCACCGTATTCGATGACAGAACCCTTGCGGTAGAATTTAAGGGTAGGATAACCCCGAACATTGTGTTGTTCAGCCAATTCTTGCTGGAGGGTGGCATCGACCTTTGCGAGTTTTATAGCGGATTTAAGTTCTTCTAATTTCTCTGCTGCTTTGACATATTCGGGTGCCAACTGTTTGCAATGACCACACCATGGCGCGTCTATAAAAAAAGAAAATACAGTACTATAAGATAATTACTCGAATAATCACGGATTTTTCATTATGACGTTTTGCAATCTTTATATAAGCAGTAATAATGCGTTAGGAAACAGGTCTTGAGGAAAAATTTGAATATCCTTATCAAAATTTCGTGATAAGAATAAAATCAACAAGTTGAGACATGTTTTTCAAGTTTTAAAGGAGAAGATTAAACTGAGGAAAAATGAAGCTATTATTAGGTTTAAAACATCAGGTATAATTGAAGTTGAAATTATTTATTGGAAATGAAAATAGAAGTCAAGACTCAATTAGCGTGAAATTAACTGACCCAAGACAATTGCCACACGCTAAAAGAATGTCATTATAATGCACTTTGTACATGAGAATGTAAATTTTATTAATGACCCACTTAGAACTTGAGAAGGTACAAGTAATTCTATTTCTCGCATTTTACTTTTAAATACTTTATAAAAAAAAAAAAGAATCAATTTCAGGGTGTCTAGTGATCAGGCAATTTAAAATTCCCGGTTTTTTCCTGATCAATTTCAAGATGTATTTTTACAATTTGTCCCAAACCAACGTATAGAAATGGGAATTCTAACATAATACACATGTACAAAATTTATAATTTATATCGAGAAGAAAACATTTATTTACACGTACCAATCTTATCCTCAATCACAGACTGAAGTGATAAATATTGATATATTGCTTCAGATCTTTGAATGTTAATTATATGAGAGCTAATTCTTTTCTCTTGAACAGATTTAAAGATATTGGAATTCTCTGTAAAATGAGCCAGGATGAAGTCATTTTGTCAATTTTCTAAGATGTTATTGCAAAAGTAGTGCAAATTTTAATATTTTTTTGAAATTTAAATAAACTCTAATATTATGAACATTTTTCAATGTTCTTGGGATAATTTTAAAGGTAAATTCTATAAAATCCCACGAACTTATCACCATTATTGTAAATATTTTTACCTGCATGATGCAAAATGTTTAAAGTTGAATAAAAAATGATGGGAAAATTTGATTATTTTTTCTGATGAAAAATGTTTTTGTAAGATATATAAAATAAGAAATCCTGATAAGCAATTCATCCCGGCTTCTTTTATAGAGAATTCACATAGCTTTCAACCTCTTTACGAGAAAGTTTTCACTCTCATCGAAAAACAATCAGATTGTGATCTTTCTGATTCTCGACTAAACAATAAGAAGAAGATAAAGTCAGGGCTCGGATCGTGCAACTTTTTAAAGAAAAAAATCGACTTGTTTTCATTTTTCTCACTAGTTTGCTACTTTTATATTTTAATCATATTGATACTTTCAAAATTTAAATTTAAAACGTGCAAAAATTGCACCATTTTAAGAGCGATCATTCAAAATTGAATCATTTCTTATTGAAGCTTTACAAATAGGCAACATTAAATTGATAGCATTTCAAATTAAACAATTTCTAATTGTGTGAATCTATATTCAAAGTTTTATATTTTTTGAAATGTAAGTCTTAAAACAGTTCAACATTTTGAGGTCGAAAACGTATCAAATCAATTAACTTCAAATGTAATTATTAAAAGTGAATAATTTTATATTTCAATTATACAATCCAAAATTTAAAACTTTAATAGTTGAGTAATTTTTAGTTTGAAGTGCTGAAAATTAATGTTTTATTTAAAAAACATTTGATTAATTCAAATTAAATAAACTTACAAGTAAAAATATACATTAGGTAGTTTCTTTTATATTTGTACAAGACAATATTTTAGATTATTTCTGTTTTACAAAAAAATACGTTTACTTGCAATTTCAGAACTTCAACTACACAATATTCAATTCAAAATCATCTTTAATTTAATGTTCCGAAGCGCTTAAACTTTGATAATTAAGTAATTTTTATTATTAATGAGAAATTGAATTAATAAAAGAAAACATTTTTTTGCATTTTTAAGAATTTAAATTTACAAGAAATTAAAACTGTGAAAGTATACCAATTTAAAAAACTTTAAATTAACAAAACTTCTAAATGTAAGAAATAAAATTCAAAGTGAATGAAATTTTTAATTCCTCTTTAACGTCCAACATTCAAATTTAACGAAATTCTTGAAAATTAAAAAATAAAGAAAAAAAGAGTTTACTTTCCAAGAATTTCTTAGTGAAAATGTCAAAATTAAGGCAACACCAGGCAATTAATTTCAAAATTTAGACAAGCTTTCAAAGACGTTCGGATTTCGAAATTGCTATTTTTTGCATTATCTTAAAAAATTGCCTGTGACTTTTTTTAAGCCTTCTAGTCCACTCGAACCCTGTAAAGGCAGAAGAAAAAGATTCCCTATCCTAAATAAAATTCCCGCGTTTTGCCTGTTTAATTCGAGATATTTAAATTTGAAATTATTTAATCTTTAACTGTAAAACTTTACTGTTAACTGTTAGTCTTTAAATTTGCCATTAAAGTTCAAATAAATTAAATTAAATAAAGTAAAAAAAATAATAAAATTAATGCATTGTTAAAATTTCAATTAAAATTATTTTAAATTAGAATGAAATTGAAATTAATTATTTAATCTTCAACTGTTAAAATGTAATGCTCAACTTTTAGGCTTTAAATTTGTAATTAAAACTTTTTTAATTGAATTAAATAATTATTTTTAATTAGAATAAAATTCAAAACTTAAGAATGCGAAAATATTTGCATCAAATAAGGAAAAAAGAGAAAACAACTGATTTATTTATGAGCAAAAAAGTAAATTTTTAAAATAAAATAAATATTTAATCCCTGGAGATCGATTTGTTTTTTAAAATTCTATATTTATAAAGCAACGTTTTGAAGTCAATTCTCAACTATTCAAATTCATATTATGCCATATGGCACCAAATTTGGAAGATGGCCCTTAATTCATCACGTCAGAAACTTCAGATCACTGACGCCGGATGCTCGAAAATATAACTAAATGCCTAACATTCATAAAGAGCAGAGAATAGACATGTTTAATTTATTTGAATTTTAATAATGGATGTCATCTTCAATAAAACCGCTACTAATGATACAATAATTTCTTCTTAGTATTTAGCCAAGTCTATTGAACTTGAAAATGAAGCACATGTTTACGATACTTCGCTTTTTCTCCAATGCAAAAACCAACAAATTCTCAGTAAAAACAACAGCTTGTACTAATTTATAAATCTAAAATTTGTTTTAATAATGAAAATGTATTCCTGAAAAACTTGAAGAAGTCGCCAATTATTAAAGATGTTTCTGAAAAAAAATCCCACAAATGTTAAATATAACGCTTTTATGATTGGAAAGTTTCAGGAAATCTCTAAACTCCTTTTAAAGGAGTTGCTCCAAAACGAGATGACGTGCATACATAAGTAGGGAAGATAGATCTTTTGATGACGTGGATAAGCGAGACAGCTGGAAGCTGCTTTCCACACGTGGGAGAGAGAAAAGAGACACGTTTGGAGCGAGTCCTTTGCGAAGCAACAGGAGAAGTGGAAAAATGATCCCGGAACAAGGTGGAAAAGAGGAAATTAAAAAATAAATAATGACTTACAGAATTCCAAAAGTACGTATTCGTTGTCCTTGATGACGTCGTCGAAGTTCTCCTTTGTGATGATCAGGACTCCTTCTTCGCTCTCGATTTGAGCTTCTGAAGCTGAGATTCCGACGAAGCCAAAGGCCGCCACCAAAATCGCTGTCAGAATTTTCATCTTGTTTGCCGTTTATTGAATGGCGACCACAATTCGCGGATTGCCTCGTTCACAGGAAGTCGTGTCCAGATAAATTGCAAAAACCGGCTGGAAGCAACGCGAGTTTGAAGAAGACTAATGTTTTTGGCACACCGGCGACGAGAAGGAAATGGTTGAAGTGAGTGAGCGAGCGAGGACCAAAAGGTTGGGGACCTTCGCTTTATGAAACGCGGTTAACGCGTGGCACCGTTTTTGATCGTGGTGGCTGCTGATTGGTCAAGAGAGGTGACAGTGTCTAAAGCGCCGAAAGACAGTGAAAACCGGCGTATAGCAACTTTAATCAGCACATGAGATTGGATTTTTGCAATTGGGGGCGTGTCTCAAAAAAATGTTAAAGGGAGAGAGAGAGGTTATGGTGAAAATTTGAGCTTGTTTTCGAGCATTTAAATTCTTCCGCCATCTTGTTGGACGAACATTTTTTTGGTTTTGAAATTAAAAATTTGCTGATGGGACAAATTTACGCTTATGATGATGTAATAGAGCTGATTTTGTAATTGTAAATGATGTTCAGCTTAGTATACTTAAATCTGATGTGTGCAAATTGCACCATTTGCACATAATTTTCAATAATTGCAACAAATACAAAATCTTGTCTGCAGTGGCCAGAGTTGTCGGCTTGTGAAGACACGTGACCAGCTGCCATGATTAGGCGCGACTTTTAAATTTCAGGTGTTAAATACTAATTGTAAATTAATACAGTTGGCAAAGTTTGAGTTCGCGATGGAAGATTCAGAGAGCTCTGATGAGGTAAAATTTATAAAAATTTATTTATTTATCCCATGAAAAACGTCAAAGTTCTTAACCTCGGCTACGTAATCGAAAAAAAATTTCAAGAAAACAATGACTATAATTATCTTAGTAGGTTACTTTAAAAATAGAAATACATTTCGAACAGTTAAAAATTAAAAACCGTAAATTTGTAATATTGATCTTTCTTATGAGGAAAAATATTCATACTTATTCTATAGCTCTAATTTTGAGTTAGAACAGGGAATTTGTAAAAAAAACTCATAATTCACTTGGAATTGGGAATTTTCTAAAAGAAATAAAATTCTAACTTGGAACAGTGAATTTTCTAAAAGAATTATAATTCTGAGTTTGAAAGGGGAATGAATAAATAAAAACAAAAGTTTCCGTAAAGAATTATAATTTTAACTTGGGAACAGGAAATTTCGTAAAGAATTATAATTTTTTCTTGGAACAGGTAATTTTTTACATGGAACGGGAAATGTTTGAAAATAATTTTAATTCTGATATAAAAAAAGGGAATTTACAAAAAAAATCCTGTTTTATGCCAGAATTCCACAGATTTTAAAAATTTCTTTGTTCCAAATCAGAATTTTTTAAATTTACAAGTTCTTTTTTTTTTGCAAATAAAAATTTGTTACAATTTTAAACTTCCCTCTTCCAAATTTTAGAAAAAGAGAGATTAATATTTCTGAATTATAATAGAAAATTTTGTAAATAAATATATTTATGATTTGGAAGAGAGAAATTAATTTAATTGTGATTTGGCATAGGAAATTTGCTAAATGAATTATAATTTTGAGTTTGGACGGTGAATGAATAAATGAAATATAAACAAAAATTCCAGTAAAGAATTATAATTTTAACTTTGGAACAGGAAGTTTCGTAAAGAATTATAATTTTAACTTTGGAACAGGAAGTTTCGTAAAGAATTATAGTTTTAACTTTGTAACAGGAAGTTTCGTAAAGAATTATAATTTGGTCTTGGAACAGATAATTTATGACAGGGAATTGGAAATCTTGGAAAATAATTTTAATTCTGATTTATAAAAAACGAATTTACAAAAAAAATCCTGTTTTATGGCAGAATTCCTCAGATTTCAAAAATTTCTTTGTTCCAAATCAGAATTTTTTAAATTTACAATTTCTTTTTTTTGTAAATAAAAATTTGGTAGAATTTTAAACTTTCCTCTTCCAAATTTTAGAAAAAAAGAGATTCATATTTCTGAATTATAATATGAAATGTTGTGAATACATATATTTCTGACTTGGAACCGGAAATTTTCGAAATGAATTTAATTGTGATTTGGCACAGGAAATTTTTTTAACGAATTATAATTCTGAATCATAATTTTAACTTTGGAACAGGAAATTTCGTGAGGAATTATAATTTTGTGTTGGAATTTACAAAAAGATCCTGTTTTTTTCAGAATTCGTCAGATTTTAATCATTTCTTTGTTTCA
>CAKNYM010053500.1:1783793-1795762 GCA_932195095.1 Andricus curvator | reverse complement strand
GTTGTAAATAAATATAATTATACCTTGGAATATGGAATTTTTTGAAACACGGAGTTTCCGTAAAGAATTATAATTTTCGTTTTGGAACAGGAAATTTTGTACGTGGAACGGGAATATTGCGAAAGTAATTTTAATTCTGATTTAGAAGAAGGGGAAAAAACCCTGTTCCAAGACAAAATTCGTCACAATTTGAAACTTTTCTCTTCCAAGTTTTGGAAAAGAGAGTAACTGTATTTCTAAATTATAAGATAACTTTTTTTAATAAATATAATTCTGACTTCGAACAGGATATTTTAGAAATGAATTTAATTGTGATTTGGTACAGGGATTTTTCTATATATTATATATATTATAATTTTGTCTTGGAGCAGGTAATTTTTGTCATGGGACTAAAAATTTGCGAAAATAATTTTAATTACGATTTATAACAAGGGAATTTAAAAAAAAATCCTGTTTTATGCCAGAATTCGTCAGATATTAACCATTTCTTTGTTCCAAATCAGATTTTTTAACATTTTTAAATGATTTTTTTTGCAAATAAAAATTATTCAGAATTTGAAACTTTCCTCTTCACAATTTTTCAAAAGAGAGTTACTGTATTTCCCAATTATAGTAGGAAATTTGGTAAGTAAATCTAATTCTGACTTGGAACAGGGAACTTTAGAAATGAATTTAATTGTGATTTGGTATGAGGAATTTTCTAAATGAATTATAATTCTGAGTTTGGACGGGGAATGAATAAATAAAATATAAACCAAAAGTTTCGTAAAGAATTATAATTTTGACTTTGGAACAGGGAATTTCGTAAAGAATTTATAAAAAGGGAATTTACAAAAAAAAATCTCTGTTTCATGTCATTCTTCGTCAGATTTGGAAAATTCCTTGTTCCAAATCAGAGTTGTTTTTTAATTTAAAAATTCCTATTTTTCGTAAGTAAACATTTGCCAGAATTTGCGAGTTCCTTCTTCCAAATTTTGGAAAAAGAGAGTTTTACTATATTTCTGAATTATAATAGATTAATGTAATTGTGACTTGGAATAGGGAATTTCCGTAAAGAATTATAATTTTCATTTTTGAATAGGAAATTTTTTACGAGGAACGGGAATTTTAAAAAATAACGTTAATTCTGATTTATAAAAAAAGAATTTACAAAAAAATCATGTTTTATGCCAGAATTTGTGAGATTTTGATAATTTCTTTGTTCCAAATCAGAATTCTTTTTTAAATTTAAAAATTATTTTTTTTCTGTAAATAAAAATTTGCCAGACTTTGAAACTTTCCTCTTCCAAACTTTAGAAAAAGAGAGTTACAATATTTGTGAATTATAATAGAAAATGTTGTACATGAATATAATTGTAACTTGGAACCGGGAATTTTCGTGAAGAATAATTATAATTTTCCTTTTGGAATAGGAAATTTGTTACATGGACCGGGAATTTTGAAAAATAATTTCAATTCTGATTTAGAAGAATTTAATTTATACAAAAAATTCTGTTTTATGCCAGGCTACGTCAGATTTAAAAATTTTTTTTGTTCCAAATCAGAATTCATTTTTAAATTTAAAAATGCTTTTTTTGGAAATAAAAATTTTCTAGACTTTGAAACATTCCTCTTCCAAATTTTAGAAAAAGAGAGCTACAATATTTCAGAATTATAATAGAAAATTTTGTGAATAAATATAATTCTGACTTGGAACAGGGAATTTTCGTAAAGAATAACCATTTTCATTTTGGAACAAGAAATTTTTTACATGGAACGAGAATTTTGGAAAAGAATTTTTATTTTGATTTAGAAGAAGAAAATTTAAAATAAAATCCCTGTTCCAAGTCGGAATTCGTTAAAATTGGACATTTTTCTCTTCCAAATTTTGGAAAAGGGAGTTACTGTATTTCTAAATTATAGTAGAAAACTCTGTAAATAAATATATTTATGACTTGTAACAGGGATTTTTAGAAATGAATTTAATTGCGATTTGGTATAGGGAATTTTTTAAATGAATTATAACTCTCAGTTTGGACGGGGAATGAATAAATGAAAGATGAAAAAAAATTCCCGTTGAGAATTATAATTGTGACTTTGGAACAGGAAATTTCGTAAAAAATTATAATGTTTTCTTGCAACATTTATTTTTTTTATATGGGATATTTTGGAAAACAGTTTTAATTCTGATTTATAAAAAAAATCCTGTTTTATGCCAGAATTCGTCAGATTAAACCAATTTCTTTGTTTCAAATCAGGATTTTTTTAAATTTAACAATTATTTTTTTTGTAAATAAAAATTTGCCACAATTTGAAACTTCCCTCTTAAAAATGTTAGAAAAAGAGAATTACTATATTTCTGAATTATAATAGAAAACGCTGTAAATAATACTTGAAACAGTGGATTTCCGTAAAGAATTATAATTTTCATTTTGGAACAGGTAATTTCTTACGTGGAACGGGAATTGTGCAAAATAATTTTTATTCTGATTTAGAAGAAGGGAATTAAAAAAAATCCCTGCTTCAAGTCAGGATTTGTCAAAATTTGAAACTTTTTCTCTTCCAAATTTTAGAAAACGGGAGTTACTGTATTTGTAATTTATAATATTAAATTATGTAAATAAATCTAATTCTGACTTGGAACAGGGAATTTTCTAAAATAATCATAATTATGAGTTTGGTCGAGGAATAAATAAAAGAAATATAAACAAAAATCCGGTAAAGAATTATAATTTTGTCTTCGGAACAGGGAATTTCCGTAAAGAATTATAATTTTCACTTTCGAACCCGGGATTTCCAAAAAGAATTAATAATTTTCGTAAGCTTTTATTATTTGACATTTGCAACATAAAACTTTTGACATGAAACGGGAATTTTGGAAAATACTTTAAATTTTGATTAACAAGAAGGGGATTTACAACAAAAATCCCTGTTTCATGTCAGGATTCGTCAGATTTTGAAAATTTGCGTATTACTTATTTTTTTTTTTAATTTAAACATTCTTTTTTTTGCAAATAAAAATTTTCCAGGCTGCACTAGTAATTTACCCCTCGGGAATAAGTAAAAAAATTTCTCCTTTCACTCGAAAAAATGAATTCTAAAATTATGAGAATGACAACTGGATAAGGACCATTTAGTTGTTCCGCTCTCAAACACAGAAAAAATTTTATTTTCATCTCCCTGTAACATTTTAAATAATTGGTACATACTTTTATGATTTTTACTTAATTTTGCAACATGCAGTATAGAATTTATTTTTTTTTTGTTCTATAATTTTATCAGAATTTTATATTTGACTATCCTACAAAACTTTTTTTGTTCATCCCGTAAAATTTCATTTTTGGTCCTTATATATTTTGATACATACGCATTTCATAAACTGCCTCTTACCAAACAAAGTCTTGGGAAATTCTTTTACTTTGGATTAAAAAATATACATGTATGCAAATTTTAAATCAAGATTTTTTTACTCTAAATCAGAAATAAATAAGTACAAATATAAAACAAAATTACCAAGATTACAATTTGAAAGGCTTCATTTCGAAATGTTCAGTTGAAAAATGTAAGATTTTGAAATACTTATTTCAATTTTGAATGCCTACATGCTCACATCTACAATTCTAAACAACTTAAATTAAAAACTATTCAGTTTAAAATCTTTGAGATTGAAATTGGTCATTTTTAAATCATTAATTTGATTGATTTTTACTAACGAAATATATTCAAAAATTTTGTATTGTTAAAGTTTTTATTTTGAAGTTGTACAGTTTTCAACGCTTCCAATTTTAAACATGCTAAAATTTTCAATGTTTTCACACTTTCAGTTGTAAATTATACAGTTTTGAATATTTCATTTTCAAACACTGATTAATTTTAAAGGCATTAAGATTAACATTATTTTGACTTAGAATGCTTCCAAGTTTGAAATTGGTTTATTTGAAATCGTGCAATATTATTATATTTAATGTTTGGGCATCTGGAATTTGAATTGACAATTGACAATATTTAAAACACCTGGAAGATTTTCTGCTTAAAATAAAACACTTGTGTTATTCATTTGTGTACAAAGTCAATAAAACGATAAAATAAACAAGGAATTTTTCAATCATTCAGCAAATTTTCCTTGTCCTTATTATTTCACCTGCATATTCATTGGATGTAAATGTGTATTGAAGTAAGGAAGAAGGCACATATTTTGTATTATCATTTAAGAGGAAAGTCTGCCCTGAAATCTATTTTTAAAATTGACTGGAACAAAATTTCCGTGAAATTTGTGCTGTTTTGTATATTGTACTGATAAATAATATAAAAAATTTTAATTATGTTTTTGGTTTCAATACATGAAATTTTGATTTTGAATGTATAATCTCTTAATTAAAAATAAGTTATTAAGTCGTTATTGAAAAAGTAGGCAATCCAAATATAGAAAAATCTTTCGCCTTAAATAAAATTTCCACTTAATGAAACTTTCAAATAAAAATAAAATATATATTTAACTTAACCGAGTCTCATTATCTTTACATCTTTTCATAATTGAGCAGAATAAGTTTTCTTTTTTTAGTTTAATTCCTCAACCTTGAACGTAATTCTAAAAATCTGATTTCTGGGCCAAAAGCACGTGTTGGAAGTTAAATTAAATGCGGAAACGAACATATGATGAACATATACTCTTCTTTGAAATATAATTATGTAATTATATAACGCTTCTGTCAGAAAATCCCGAAATAAATATTAGAGTTGAGTTTGAAATCAGTAGTGCCCGCGAATTTGAAACGTCTCGACTCGAAGAAGTCGATGGCACTTTCATTAATTAGTGAAATTATTAATATTTATTTTTAATAATTAGTTATATGTAAAAATATATCTAGTGCGTCTCGTGCTGCTATATTTATCAATTAAAGCTGGTGGGACCTTGATTATCATTGTCGAGGTTGTTCCGTTCGGTATTAATAGAAAGGTACTTACACTCTAATCTTTGAATTTAATTTTCTTTATATGGGAATAATGGGACGACTGAAAAATCCCGAAAAATAAAATTCCCGACAGTTTATGATATAACCGAATTTGAAAATTCCCGACAGAAAATTGCCGAATTATAAGATTCCCGAATTTAAACAATTAAATAATTTTAGAAACTTTAAACATCAATTTGTTTTGACAAAATATTTTATTACTGCATTTTTAATAATGAATAATATTTATACAAAAAAATTAATTGTTTAACTTCGGGAATTTTATCATTTGGGAATTTTCTATTTCGGATATTTTATAATTCGGCAATTTTCTGTTTGGAATTTTATTATTCGGAAATTTTCAAATTCGGTAATATTATAAACTGTCGGGAATTTTATTATTCGGGAATTTTCGAATTCGGGAACTTTATTATTCGGGAATTTTCCAATTCGGGAATTTTATATTCCGGGATTTTCAGTCGCCCCGGAATAATTACACATCTAAAATAAGATTTAGTATAATTTAAAAAACTTCATCGTATTATAGATTTGATCTGTTTTTCTATAATTGACTCATTAAATATGGCAATATGGCAATAGAATTTTTTTTTTAATTTAAAAATATTAATTACCATTGGGCAAGTCGATTAAAAGTTTCAAATAAAACATTTTTGTGTGTATGGAAAAACAAATTTTCTAATTTTTTTTGTTTGTAAAGTTTATAAAAGTGAATAATAACCTTAAATGAAAAAACGAATAGGAACAAATTTTTTTCGTCGAAATATAATGTTTAAAAAAGACGAAAAATGCAAAATTGTTAATTTGTACCTAAAGTTGATAAAAAAATGACCCATTTTTACACAAGATCCGTAAAAATCCGTTTACACAGGACCCGTAAATATTTGAAAATTTATTTTCAAATTTGTTTTGGTTAAAGTTTATGGAACCTTATACGGAAAAAAGTAAGAAACAAGTTTTTTCGTCGAAATATAATATTTCCAAAAATGACGAAATATGCACTTTTGTTAATTTGTATCTAAAGTTGCCAAAAAAAAGTTTTTATTTTTTTTAATGTTTGATACTCGTATTAATAAACTAAAGAAATACGTACAAATTTCTATGTTTCAAAAAACAAATTTTGTCTATTTTTTACGGATCTTGTGTAAAAATATAGCATATGTTTCAGGATCCATAAAAAATAGAAAAAAATTGGTTTGAAACTTAAAAATATGTACGTGTTTCCTTAGTTTATTAAAAATACCATCAAAAATAAAAAAAATAAATAAAAAACATTTGTTTGCAACTTTAGAATTAAAATATTTTAAAGAGTTACAATTAAAAGGTCTTGAATTTTGAAAATATATAATTAAAAATTATTCAGTTTTCAAGATTTATATTTCAATGGTATGTAATTTGAAAACTGTTTGGTTTTAAAGATGTATAAATAAAAATTCTTAAATTTTAATGATTTTGAAGATGAAAAGTGAAGTTTTCAATTCTAAAGTTCCAAAAATTTTTATTGTAAATTGTCAAATTTGAAATCTGTTCAATTGCAAAGAATTCAAATATTTTAAAGAGTTACAATTACAAGCTCTTGAATTTTGAAAATATATAATAATTAAACATTATTCAGTTTTCAAGATTTATATTTCAAACGCATGTAATTTGAAAACTGCTTAATTTTAAAGATGTATAAATACAAATTCTTAAATTTTTATGATTTTGAAGATGAAAAGTCAAGTTTTAAATTCTAAATCTTCCAAATTGAACAAATTTTAACTGAAAATCATCAAAATGACACAATTTTTAATTGTAAAACTTAAAACTTGCATCATTTGTAATTATAAATTGTCAAAATTAAAATCTCTTCATTTTTAATGATTCAAAGTTCTACAATTTCAAAGATTTACAATTAAAAGCTCTTGAATTTTGAAAATGTAGAATGAAAAATTATTCAATTTTTAAGATTAATAATTTAAAGATATGTAATTTGAAAACTGTTCGGTTTTAAAGATGTATAAATAAAAATTCTTAAATTTTAATGAGTTTGAAGATCAAAAGTCAAGGTTTTAATTTTAAATCTTCTAAATTGAAGAGAAAAAAGGTAAAGTTTCAAAATTAATAACTTCAATTTCAAAGATTTACTATTCAAAGTTCTACAATTTTAAAGAGTTACAATTGAAATATTTTTTATTTTGAAAATGTAGAATTACAAATTATTCATTTTTCAAGATTTCTATTTTAAAGGCATGTAATTTTGAACGTTTTCTTTTTTGAATAGTTCAATTTCGAAGATTTAAAATTGAAAATTCTTGATTTGCAATTTAAAATTCTTAAATTTTAAATAATTGCAATTGAAGACTTTTCAATATTTAAAGTGTAAAATAGAAAATGGTGTATCTTTGTTTTTTAAAAGTTCAACTTTGAAGATTTAAAATTGAAATTTATTCAATTTTATAGATTTGAAATTTCAAATACTTCAATTGCGAACAGTAAAATTGACAGCATTGATTTATTTTTTGTAAATTATTATAATCTTTCACATATGTAACATACATATTATGTTTCCGTATATAAAAAGGAACTTTGCAGGAACTTTAAGGTACTTGAAAAAATCTAGAGACAAAAGCAAGCGATAAGTGAGCGGAAACATATGGTGGGCCGAAAAACTCAAAATGATTAGATTCATTGGTAATAGCACTGAAGTCTCTGTGGCATTACAATTTTTTTTTAAATTTCAAAATATTTCTCTCCATTGGGCAAGTCGATTATAAATTTTGAAAGTTATTATTGTTCGGCATTGTTTAAATATTATATTGCAAGGAAAAAATTCTTTTTCTTTGTTTTTTTTTTCGTCTAAGGTTATTTACTTCCAGAAACTTTAACCACAAAGTCATTGAAACAAATTTTTCTATACACAAAAAATGATAAATTTCAAAATTTTTAATCGACTTGCCCAATGGAGAGAAATATATTTTTTTTTAAATTGTTAACACCACAAAGAGACTTTTCAGTGCTATTGCCAATGAATCTAATCATTTTGAGTTTTTTTGGCCCACCATATGTTTCAGCTCACTTATCGCTTCCTTTTGTCTCTAGATTTTTTGAAGTAACTTAAAGTTCCTTTTTATGTACGGGAACATAATATGTATGTTACATATGTGAAAAATTATAATAATTTCCAAAAAATAAATCAATGCTGTCATTTTTACTGATCGCAATTAAAGTATTTGAAATTTCAAATACATAAAATTGAATAAATTTAAATTTTAAATCTTCAAAGTTGAACTTCTCAAAAAAAAGTTGCATGATTTTCTATTTTGCACTTTAAATATTGAAAAGTCTTCAATTTCAATTATTTAAAATTTAAGAATTTTAAATTGCAAATCAAGAATTTTAAATCTTCGAAACTGAACTATTCAAAAAATAAAACGTTCAAAATTACATATCTTTAAAATATAAATCTTGAGAAATGAATAATTTGTAATTCTACATTTTCAAAATTAAAGAATTTGAATGGTAAATCTTTAAAATTGTAGTTTTTAATTTTGAAAATTTACCATTTTGCTCTTTTTTTCTCTTCAATTTAGAAGATTTAAAATTAGAAACTTGATTTTTGAGCTTCAAAATCATTCAAATTTAAAAGTTTTTATTTATACATCTTCAAAATGGAACAGTTTTCAAATTATATACCTTTAAAATATTAATCTTGAGAAATGAATAATTTGTAATTCTACATTTTCAAAATTCAAAAGCTTTTAATTGTAACTCTGAAATTGTAGAAATTTAAATTGTAAATCATTGAAGCTGAAGAGATTTTAATTTTGACAATTTACAATTACAAATGGTACAAGTTTTAAGTTTTACAATTAAAAATTCTGTAATTTTGATGATTTACAGTTGAAATTTCTTCAGTTTGGAAGACTTAGAATTAAAAGTTTGAGTTTTCATCTTCAAAATCATTAAAATTTAAGAATTTTTATTTTTACACCTTTAAAATTGAACAGTTTTCAAAGTGCATACCTTTGAAATATAAATCTTGAAAACTTAATAATTTTTAATTATATATTTTCAAAATTTAAGAGCTTTTAATTGTAACTCTTTAAAATATTGTAATTCTTTAAAATTAAAGAGATTTTTAATATTGACAATTTACAATTGAAAATTTTGCAGGTTTTAAGTTTTAAAATTTAAAGTGCTGTAATTTTGATGCTTTATATTCGAATTTTCTTCAATTTGGGAGATTCAGATTTGAGAACTAGACTTTTATTTCCAAAATTATGAAAATCGTCAATGTTTAAGAATTTTTATTTCTACGTCTCTAACATTCAAGAGCTTTCAATTGTAACTCTTGAAAATTAGGGAACTTTGAATTGCAAATCGTTAAATTGAAGAGTTTTTAATTTGGAGAATTTATAATTAAAAATTTTGCAAGTTGCATGCGAAATGTCTTCAATTTGGAAAATTTAGAGTTGCAAACTTCACATCGGATTTCCAAAATCATCAAAATTGAAGAATTTGTAGTTATACATCTTTAAAATTAAAGAGTATTGTACTGTAACTCTTCAAAATATGTATATAGTATTTTCAATAATTCCAGAAGTTTATTTTTAAACAAAAATGTATCTACTAATTCGAGTAGCCATAGATTGCGAAAACTTAAATGGAGTGACAAACTTTTATGACTATATTTTTTATGGCACAGATTAGTTTCTTATCAAGCACCACATTCTCCTTGTTTTTCTGGCGTATTAGGGAAAACTTAAGAATAGGTAAAATGTTGGGAAAAATACATTTTAAATTGTCCATATGGATAGCTTCCTAGAATTTTGTTTTAATAATTGAAAATTAAAATTACACGAAAAAAGACTCAAAAATTCAAAATTGTATTTCTGTCAAAGAAAAAGTATCTGTAAAGTTGTATTTGTTGTATCCACATTGCTTCCTCCAAGAGGAAGCCTTTGTTTAATGATTAAATAATTTTATTTAAATTAATCATTTGTTTAAAAATTATAAATTGATAAAATTGTGTTATTTTTAGTCAATCGATTCGCTTGTGTTCCACGAATATATTTTGCTGAATACATCAACCTCAAATTCTAAAAAGTTTCAGTAGTTATTTTAATCGAATTATAATATTTTATTTGTTGAATATTGTGAATAAAAGAAATTGTTTATTATTTATTCAAATGTTCTACTAATATAGGTCAATAGATTTGTTTTTAGATGACAAATATTTTCCATTCATACATTAAAGTTAAATTAGGAAAATTGAAAAATTTATAGGTGAAGACAAGTTTTTAAAACATTATAAAAATTCAACAGAAAAAAAATTGAACAAGAAAAATGTGTCACACAAACACAAACATCCGCATATTTTTGTAAACATACTAGATATAAGTTATCTGGAATGCAGTTAAATAAACCTATTTTTAGAAATTCGAAATTGTCATGGCTACAAAGCTTCCTCTTAGAGAAAACCATATTTTGCATTGAAATATTTTTTAATGTTTATAAAAATGTAATTTATTATTTTCAAAGAATTAGAAACAAAAATTTTGCCTAGGCCATCGGAAGGAATATTTAATTATACTTACAAGAGTTGCATTATTATTATTATTGATGGTTTATTGTTTAACAAAGAAAAGATTATTTTTCGTGACAAAATTTAAAAATACAACAAAATATTTAACAAATTTGATTTTTGACTGAATTTTCTTTCTTATTGCTTTTTAAACAAATTTTAAAAAATTATCCGATTTTAATTACTGAAAAATTATTTCCCGACAAAAAGAGTCTTCACAACTTGACCTCATTCAGTGTTTGAAAATAACTTTTTGAACGGCTGAAATCATTGAAAAAGAATTTATAAACGAATGACGATATGTGATAATAATTCAAATAATCTTGCAATTCTTTAACGTACAATTAAATATTTTTTCCATTATTCTCTTTAAAAGGTCTATAGTCAAATAATGACTCTAAACTGAAATGCACAAGTGCAAAGATGACTTTATCACAAAATAATGCTGATAGCACTGGACGAAAAGCGACAAACATTTATATCAACTTCCGATAACAATACACAATCAGGAATTGTTTTGAAGGAAAAAATAACACGTTTTGATTTTTTAAATTTGTAAATATGAAACTTGCAATTTTATAAATGAATATTGATTGAACAGATTAATATTTTATTGTATGACATTATACTTTAAAATTATCACCAAAAATTCTTTAATAATGTTTTCTAAATTAGTTGAATAAAAGATATCTTATCTAAAAAAAGTGATGTTACTAAATGGCTTTTAGTGGCTGATTTCTGTTTGTTTATCTGTAAATTTTCAATTAATTTTGTAGATAAAGATTTCCAAATAAGTAATATTATTCCATGATCAAATTTATTTCTAAATGTTTTTAAACATTATTGACAAAACAGAGAAAAATTTAATTGTTCATTATTTTATAATATTGGGAAACAATTCTGTTCTTAAGATTAGAAAATATTGCAAAAAAGAATCTGGAAAATTTTTGGAATTTTTTTTTAATTTTGTAGGATTTAAATTTTTTTAGGAAAACTGAGTTGTTTTAAAAGATATTTAGAAGTTTCAGAAGTTTCGAAAACATTCGAAAATACTTAAAATTTTGGGAAAATTAAAAAAAAATGTTAACAAAATGTAGATTTTTGAAATTTTCGAAAAAAATGTAGAAGCTTTTTAAGAATTTTAAAAGATTTCAAGAGAATAATAACATTTTCTTAAGATTCATGGGGAAATTTCAAATGAAAAATATTTCAAAACATTTCCTAAAAATTAGAAAACGAATATAGAAGATTTTCAAGAAAATTTTTGCAATTTTTCAAGATTAAAAATGTTTAAAAAAAATTCGAGTCCTTTTAAGCTATTTTGAAACGATTCAAAAGTAATTCAAAACTTGCGAAGCTTTCAAATTTTCTTTCAATGTAGATTTTTGAAGATTTCAAATTTTCTTCCAATGTAGATTTTTGAAGATTTCAAATTTTCTTTCAATGTAGATTTT
>CAKNYM010053500.1:1729173-1780493 GCA_932195095.1 Andricus curvator | reverse complement strand
ATGCATCTTAAATTCTCCCTAAAACTTATAATATTGCAGTTCAATTATTATAACTATTTTAATATTTTAACCAGGAGCGAATTTCATCTATATCTATATATAACTCTTTTCCAAATTAAAAAAAAAAGACTTATTGGCTCCTGTTTTAGAGGTAGGCCAGGATTCGGCTTTGGGCACATATTAACTCCTATCAAATACAACGCTGCTGAAGGCTGGTAACCTTCTCAGCATAAATCAACAACCAATTGAGACTCTCGGTTTCCTTTCTCTGTCCTCACATCCACCCCCCCCCCCCCCCCACGCAGTAACAGAAGTATTGGTGGGACTGACGTTACAGATAGACTATCCACCGTACGACGAATAATCACTTAACTTGGACATGATTTCGGCTCGCAAAACAAATTTCGCGCATAAAGGTGTTAGTTGGGTGTACAATCTAAACATGAATAATACAAACAATAAAGTAGCCTCGGAATGGACTGAAACTTGGATCGACAAAATGCATACACACGGTAAACGTAAAGGTCGAATTTCAGGCGATGAATGGAGACTGGGTGTCTGGAATGCTAGAGGAGTGAATGACCTTAAAATAAGAGAACTACGAGAAACCATGCATGCAAGGAAACTAGATATTTTATGTGTACCTGAGACGAAGAAAAAGGGTTGCGAAAGTAGAAACATAGAAAATGGGGTGTTGAAAGGCGGTTTTGAAATATGGTCAGGAGTAGGTAGTGAATCAAATCGTAGTCAAGGGATCGGTTTAATTATGAATAAAAAAGCAAGACAGCATCTCAAAGATCATGATTTTGTATCTCCCAGATTGTTGTGGGCTAGAATGAAGGTAGGAATCAGAAGGTTATTTATCATAGCGTGCTACGCCCCAGTTGACAGTGAGCCGCGAGAAGTCAAAGACGCTTTCTGGGACACTTTAAATGACACAATAAGTACTTGCGATCCAGGTGAAAGGATAATTCTGCTAGGAGATATGAACGGATGGGTCGGCGTTCAACGTCAGGATACAGATACAGAAAGGGTACTAGGTAAATTTGGGGATCCAAGAAAAAATTATAACGGGGAAAAATTAGTTAGCTTATGCCTAGAAAAGGGCCTATTTATTACCAATACTTGGTTTCGACATAAAATGATCCACACGTACACTTGGTGTAAAGGAAATAACCGCAGTGTAATTGACTTCGTTATTGCGGATGAAAGACTAAGAGAACTAGTCAAAGATACAAGAGTCATGAGGGGTTCCGAATGCAATACTGATCATTATCTTTTATTCTCTAAAATAAACTTAGGCCGGGGATGGAAAAGAAAGAGAACAGAAAAAACGAAACAAACTCGAATAAAGATTGAAAATTTACAGAAACCGGAAGTGCGAATAGAGTTTCAAAATAAGTTAAGCGAACGCATAGATAGGGCAACTTGGGAAGCGCTTACGAGCAATAAAGATATAGAGGGCGCGTGGGCTTTATTACGGGATATCATTGTTAAAACTGCAATTGAAGTGTGTGGTACGGCAGTGGTAGGAAGAAAGTCTGGTGATGCATGGTGGAATGATGAAATTCAAGTAGCCCAGCGAGAAAAGAAAAAAGCGCACAAGAGAACATTAAACATGACAGGTCTTAGCGATGAGGAGAGAAATAGACTCAAAAATGATTACAAAGACAAAAAGAGGAAAATGAAACGACTAGTCAAGGAGAGTAAAGAAAAAACCAGAACAGAAGAAGAGAACAAAATACAAAACGGCTTTGGAGGAATAATGAAACTACTATATAAACAGTTGAAGGAAAGTAAAAGTACAGAGTTTGCTAGCATGAGAAACAGCAAAGGTGAAATGCTATATGATATAGACGGGATAGTAGACGCTTTAAAAGACTCTTTTAAAGAACTATTAGGAGGTGAAGATATAGGACAACAAAACTGCGACATAGAACATAATGCATTAGAAAACCCAATTGAAAAAGTCTGTGTCACTGAGGTCCGAGACATAATTAAGAACTTGAAAAACGGTAAGGCTGCTGGCATAGACAGTATTAGTGCTGAAATGCTCAAATACGGTGGCGAGTACATACCTCACAGGTTGTGCGAATTAATAAATTTATGTATCGAGACGGGGAAAGTCCCAGACGATTGGAAAAAAGCGATTATCGTACCAATATACAAAAGAAAGGGAGATAAAAACAACTGCAGTAATTACAGAGGTATCAGCCTACTAAGTACCGTAAGTAAAATATACTCAAAAATACTTATTCGTAGGGTAATGGAAATCACAAAAGAAAAAATATGGGAAGTCCAAAGTGGATTTATGCCAGGAAGATCATGTACAGATCAGATATTTAGCCTAAGACAGATCACAGAAAAAAGCTTGAGAGTAGGAAAGAAAGTTTTCTGTGCATTTATTGACCTAGAAAAAGCATTTGACACGGTAAATAGAAGTAAACTTTGGGAAGTTCTTAAAGAATACGGAGTAAATGGAGGGCTCCTGCAAGCAATAAAAACAATATATACAGGTAGTAAAGCGAGCGTAAGGGTAAACGGGAAACTGAGTGACTGGTTCGATATTACGCAAGGCGTGAAACAAGGATGCGTTATGTCCTCGTGGCTATTTATCATATTCATGGATAAGTGTCTAAGAACTGCACTCTTTGACGAAGAAGGTGTAGATCTCCAAACAGTTAAGGTACGTGGGTTAGCTTTCGCAGATGACAAGATTGTTATGGCAGAATCAGTCGAGGACTTGCAAAGAATGTTGAATAAACTTCATACAAGCATGAAGGACATGGGACTCAAAATTAACGTAAATAAAACAAAAATCATGGTGTTTGAGGGAAAGAGTGAGAAAACAATGTGCAACATTGTCCTAAATGATGAGAGATTAGAACAAGTTGACAAGTACGTATATCTAGGTAGTCTATTCACTAGCGACGGAAAAATAGATGGGGAGTTAGATAGGCGCATAAATAAGGGTAAACAGGTTATCGGTAGAGCAGGGTCCATCCTAACAAATAAAAACATATCAAAAAAAGCTAAAATGGCCATACACAATTCTATATTCGTACCGACTGTACTATACGGTAGCGAGACATGGACCTGTCAAGAAAAGGACAGGAGTAAAATTAACGCGATCGGCATGAAACCTCTGCGTATAATATGCGGGAAAACACTAATGGACAAAGTCCGAAACGAGACAATCCTCAAAGAATGTGGTGCAAAAGAGACAATAGTTGACACATGGGAAAGAAATCAGTTAAGATGGTTCGGACATCTTGAAAGAATGAAAGATGAACGACTGACCAAACAAGTGTATAAAGGTAAAGTAAATGGCAGAATGCCCAGAGGAAGACCACCGAAAGAATGGTTAGAATCTGTAAATGAGACATTGATCCGTAGAGACATAAGAAGCCATAGGAACACAAGAGCTTGCATGAAAAAATGCACGGACGTGAAGGAAGCTAGAGTAGTATGCCAGGACAGAAAAGTGTGGCGACAAATAGTTTGTAAACAGAGTGACAGTAGAATGAATGACGCCTGAAACAAAGATCTTGGATACTAATGGGCCCAAGTGGAGAACCATACATAACAATTTTGTGAGGCTCTTCACTTGGGGTGATCGCTAGAGAGATTGATCAGCAACCTGGGTCGGAGCAGTGTTGCGGAGTAAACGTGTCATTTAAATAAATAACACGAGAATTCCAGATCAATCTAAAATATATATACCTAACACTTATATACCTATCCACCTCATACCTATATTCCTACCTACCTTATACCTATATACCCATATGCACACTACTATTCTCCAACCGAGCAAGTCACGCCTACCCCGAAAGGGAAATGGCTTAATGGTATAATAATGAGTTCTGTAAATTAAGTGACTCATAAAAACCAAAAACTTGTAAACGTTCGTTATTTTGACATCTTAGAAGCTTGGAAATGCTGAACTTTTGAATTAATTCGTTTCCACTGTTTTTAACATTTATTATACAAAAAAAGTTATAAAAATAAAAAGTAGTTTTGGAAGTAGATTTGTACTATTTCATTTAAATGTACGTATTTACAGGGTGATTAGGTCAAGGACTGTTGTAAATACCCTGCAAATCCCAGAATTTTCAATTTTTCTTCCTAAAAGGTATTTAATATTTATCTCGAAAAATATAGAAAATTTTTTTAATTTCCAGTTTTAAAGTTAAATTTTTCATATTTCAGGATAAAAATGTAAAAAGGAGCTCAAATTTTTAATAGACCAACAAAAAATAATCGTTTGTGGTAAACTTTCAATTTAAAAAAATCATTAAAGAATTTAAATAATGCAACGAAAATATAGAAAAATGGTCCAAAAAATCTATCTAATATTATTATAGTTAACTTATATGATATTATTATACTTAAGTATAAAAATTTAAAAAAACACACAACCCAGGATGGAGGTGAACCAACTTAAAATGATACATCTTTGCTTATGGGATTTTCTGGTGAATTAGGGTTCCATGTAGGCTGAAAATTGGCTTAAAAAAATGGCTTAAAAAATGGCTTTATATTCATAAAATATTGAAAACAAAAATCTCCTTACTTCAAACTCAATAACAATGATAAAAACCAAAATATGGCCTCTTCCAATTCAGAAAAAAATTGAAAATAAAAATTTCCTTACTTTCAACTCAATAAAAATGATAAAAACCAAAAAATGGCCTTTTCCAATTCATAAAATATTGAAAACAAAAATTTCATTCCTTTCAACTCAATAAAAATGATAAAAACCAATAAACGGACTCTTTTGAATTCAGAAAAAAAAAATAAAAAAATAAAAATTTGCTCCCTTCCAAGTCAATAAAAATGATAAAAATCAAAAAATGGCCTCTTCCAATTCATAAAATATTGAAAACAAAAATTTCATTCCTTTCAACTCAATAAAAATGATAAAAACCAATAAATGGACTCTTTTAATTCATAAAAAAATAAAAAACCAAAATTTCCTCTCTTCCAACTCAATAAAAATGATAAAAACAAAAAAGTGGCCTCTTCCAATCTAGAAAAAAATTGAAAATAAAATTGTTTTAAAAAACTTGCGTATTACAATTCCGAAACAAATTGAAAATAAAAAATTCTTCCCTCAAACTCAATAAAAATTTTAAAAAGAAAAAAATGTTTTATTCCAATTCAGACAAAAAAATATTAACCAAAATGTCATCCCTTCTAACTCAATAAAAATGAAAAAACAAAAAGGGACCAATTTCAATTTGAAAAAAAAATTGGAAACCAAAATTTTCTTCCTTCCAACTCAATAAAAATGTTAAAAATGATCATTCTTTTAATTCATAAAATATTGAAAACAAAAATCTCCTTACTTCAAACTCAATAACAATGATAAAAACCAAAATATGGCCTCTTCCAATTCAGAAAAAAATTGAAAATAAAAAATTCTTCCCTTAAACTCAATAAAAATGTTAAAAAGAAAAAAATGTTCTATTCCAGTTAAGAAAAACAGATAATAACCAAAATTCATCCCTTCCAACTCAATAGAAACAACAAGGAACAAAAAAAGACCAGTTTCTATTGAGAAAAAATTGAAAACCAAAACTCTCAAATTATTTAGTTTTTGGAATACATTTGATTGATAATTTCTCAATTTACATGAATAGCCAAATTTTGCTGAATATTAAACATTGTATTTTTAAAAAAAAATTAAAAATGTTCAAATTGAGTGGGTTAAAAATTGAATATTTTAGACTGAAACAATATTTGGATTGGATTTGAAATTTGAAATTATTTCAAAATTGAAAATAGTTTATGAAGTTTCAATCGGACGGTCGAAGGCTTTCGAATTGAAACAGTTAAATTTTCAACGTTAAAATCTGTATATTTTTTAATTTAATTGAAATAATTAATTTTTATTTACAGTCGATCAACTTAAAACGTTTTTTATCACAAAATTCTCAAATTCAAACAATTTTAATTTTTAATTGTTTTAGTTATCAAAACGGCACTTTATCGTTAAAAATGTACGCGTTAAATCGAAAATTTCCAAAGTAAAAGATTTCACAATTACAAATTGAAAACTGAATGATTTCATAATTGAAAAAGTTAACAATTGAACTACAAATTCAAAAAAAGTTGAAATTGAACTTACTTTCAATTGAATTATATCATGTGATATAAAAATGTGTGATGTTTTAAGTGATCGGATAGATTTTGTTTCTAAAAATTTGTAAACTTCCCAGTCAAAAAATAAATTCGCTATCATTTCCCGGTTCTTCCTTGTGTCAACAAAATTCTCGGTTTCCCGGTCCAGTGGCCACCCTCTTCAACCCTGATAAATTATTTATACAAAACTGTGACTGTTAATAATTGTAATAACTATTTCCATTTAAAAATTAATTTTCAGAACACTGTACCTCGACCGAATTGAAATTAGTAGGCTTGCAACTTTGGCGAGGAGCATTTTTACTAGCAGATTTTATTTTAGCAAATCCTGATCTCTTTAAAGACAAAACTATCCTAGAATTGGGTTCAGGTGTCGGCCTTACCAGTATTATTGCTAGCAGTATAGCAAAAAAAGTGATATGTACAGGTAAGTAGTTGAAAAATTCACCTCTTCAAAAACAATATTAAATAAATAAAAAAGTATCTTGATTTCCAATAATTTTTTTTCGATCTTGAAAAGAATTCTAATTTCTATTGATAAATGTCATTTTTGCAGACGTAAATATAGGAGATATTCTAAAACTTATAGCAAGGAACTTTGAAAATAACAAACAGTACGTTAAGTGCAAAGTAAACATCGCAGAAGTGGATTTTTTGAACCTTAAATGGGCCAAAGAACTTTGCAAAGATTTTAAGACTGTCGATATTATTTTAGCAGCTGATGGTGAGTCTACTATAGTGTCTAATAATATTTAAGACCACTCAAATAAAAAAAAATCCTGATCATTTCCAGGTTTTTTTATAGGGTTTTCTTCTAACAATAACAACTGAAAGTTCCGATTAAAAGAAAATCACTGTCTGTTCTCGGTTTTTTGTGATCTCAAAAACACCCGAACATTTTCCAGGTTTTTGCCGATTCTCACCAATTTTCCACGGTCATTGAAATAAAAAAAAAATCAAGCTCTTAAAGCTCAACATTTTTTCATTTAAAATAACAAAAACTGAATTGAAAATTAAATAACTCAAAGTGGAACTCGTTTGAATTTAAAACTTTAAAAATTGAAGCTTTACAATTTTTTTATTCAGACGTTTTTTAATAGAAGCTTTTAACACTTTTAAATTAAACAATTAACCGTTCTATAGAAAAATCACCCAAGCCGACACAGGTTTTGGCTAATTGACTTAAAATTGCTTGAAATTATATAATTTTTTTAATTTACGAATTTATTGATTCATTCTTCAATTTAAAGCAGTGAAAATGATAGCTTAGCGTAGATTTTTATTTTTAACCAGAAATCTTTAAACTGTTTAACTTATAAAAGTTTAAAATTAAAAGTTAATTTGAAATTGAGCCGTTCTGTAGAAAAACCACCTAGGTCGACTTAGGTTTTGGCACGATATTGTCAAAGAAACTTTTAGAAATCTTTTAAAAAAACAAAAAATACATGTTTTAGATTGTACAAACATTTAAAAAAAACTTGACGTATTCTTTTTGGTTTGCCAAAAAGACATTTTGAAAAGTTTGGATTTTGGCAATTCTTTGGCCATTTTGTGCCAAAAACCTAAGTCGACTCAGGTGGTTTTTCTAGAGAACGGCTCAATTTTAAATTAAATTTCAATTTTTTTAATTTAACAGTTTAAATATTTCTGGTTTAAAAAAATAAATCTACGCTCAACTATCACTTTCAGTGCTATACATTGAAGAATGAATCAATATATTTATAAATTTTAAAAATTATATCATTTTAAACAATTTTAAGTTACAAACAAAAAAATTGAACGATTTTTTTAAACTGTATACTTTTTAAATTAAAAGTTAAATTATATTAATTTCAATTCGCTTTAAATTGATAATATATCAAAATTCAAAAATTTCAGTTACAAATTAAAAATGTTTAAAATGGAACAATTGAAATCGTAACGTTCAAAGTTCAAATTTAGCACTCTGAAATGTTAACGATTTAAAGCTTTCTATTTCAAACAATTCAGTTTCATATTATTTAGTTTTAAATATTTGATTAAAAATTGCTCATTTTTAATGAACAGTTAAATATTTCTAAACGTTAAATATTGTACTTTCTTTTTAATTAAAAAATGACAAATTTAATGGATTAAAAGTGAAAATTTTTAGACTGAAACAATATTTGAATACGATTTTAAATTGAATAAAAGCGCTTTATCATTGAAAAGAATCAGAATTGTCTTGTAAAATTAATAATTGTCAATCAATGTATATTTACAGTACGCAAAACTATTTTTCCTACACAAAACATATTATAAAAAGGATATTAAAAACCGTAAATCAAATATTTTCTGCATGAAGTAGATCCTACACACAATTAAATAAGTATTATTTTTACTTAGATATTGTTTCTATTCTATGGAAAAAATTCTGGTTAAAGATATTCAACATATAAATATTCTACACAAAAATATTAGGTGTAAAACTTTTCCTACATAAAAAAGATTTTACACAAATTATTCACCACGGGAAATATGAAAGCAGACTTCACACTTAACGTTAATTCTTTATAATTTTGAAATCTACTATTATATTTTTGGTTCAGATATCATCTCTTTTGATTAAAAATTCTACAATTTGGTTGGAAATTTAATTATTTTGTTGAAAGTTGAACTACTTTGATAAACATTATTTTATTGGTTGCAGATTGAACTATTTTGTCGAAAATTCATCTTTTTTTCTTGAAAATTAATTTTTCTTACTGAAAATTTAACTGTTCCATTTTTTGTTAAAAATTGATCGTTTTTAGTTCAAAATTAGTTTTGTACCTGACAATTTAACAATTCCAGTTTTTGTTAAAATTTGATCGTTTTTAGTTGAAAATTAAATTTTTTTTTAAATTAACTTTTTCGTTGAAAATCCACTTTCTGGGTCGAAAATTCAACTCTTGGTTTAACTACTTTGATATACATTTATTTCATTGGATGAAGATTTAACTATTTTGTCGAAAATTCGTCTTTTTTCTTGAAAATTAATTTTTCTTACTGAAAATTTAACTATTCCATTTTTTATTGAAACTTGATCGTTTTTAGTTTAAAATTAGTTTCTGTAACTGATAATTCAACCATTCCATTTTTGATTGAAAATTGATAGTTTTTAGTTGAAAATGGGAGTGTTAAATTGTTTTTCTTGAATTCAACTTTTTTTTATTTCAAATTAAATATCTTTTGTTTGAAATGTCAACAATTACATTTTTCGTTAGGAATTCATCTTTTTTTATTCAAAATTCAACTACTTGATTAAGAGTTAAACTCCTTTGTTAAACATTTTTTTATTGATGCTTCATCTTAATGGAAAGTTCATCTCTTTGGTTAAAAATTTAACTATTTTATTGAAAAATCGTTTTTTTTCGTTAAACATTAATTTTTTTAAATGAAAATTTAACTATTCCATTTTTGCTTTAAAATTGGTCTTTTTTAGTGTAAAATTCAACAATTTGTTAAAAAGTCATCTTTTTGACAAAAGATTTTGTTTTAAATTAGTCCTTTTGGAAATAAATCGTCCTTTTTGATTGAAAATTCATCTTTATTCTTTAAAAAATCGTCTTTTTGGCTTGAAGACTCAACTATGTGGTTAAAAATTCGACTATTTTTGGTTGAAGTTGAAACTTTCTTTTTTGAAAATTCGACCATTTAGTTGAAAATTCATCTTTGCAGGCTGAAAATTCGTCTCTGTTTGTTAAAAGTTCAACTATTTGGTCTAAAGTTAATATTCTTTGTTTTTTTTAAATTCAATCATTTGGTTGAAAAACATCTAATCTTGGTTAAAAATGACCTTTTTTTTATTGAAAATTCATATTTTTGGGTTTTTGAAAATCAACTGTTTTCTAAAAAATTCCATTTTGTACCTTAAAAACTCAATTCTTTCATTTTAAATTCATCTCTTTTGGGAGAAAATTAATATTTTTTGACTTGAAATCTTAACCGATTCATATTGAATTCAATATGGTACCTACATTTACATTAATTTTATTTCAAAGAATGTATTTCCCTATTATTCCACGGAACATTCGTGTAGAAAGTATTTTATTTACTGCTTTTAATATTTTCTGTAGAATGCATTTTATGCAGGAAAAATATTGGACATAATATTTTTGTGCACAATGTTTTGAGAATATTTTCAGAATAAAATTACTATTTTTCTTGTAAAAATTGGTAATATTCCCGTTAAAAAAAAATGTACTGTCATTTCCCGGTTTTTCCCGGTCTCAAAAAATTCCCGGTTATCGGTCCAGCGGCCACACTGATAATTCTAAAAAATGTTTTTTATTCGACAGTAATCTACGACGATAGCATCACCGAGGGATTCGTGAAAACTTTAGGCAAACTTTTGGATCCCAAGCCATCAACAGTCGCTTATGTCGCCTTGGAAAAGCGATTCGTTTTCACGATTTCTGATTTGGATTCCGTCGCTCCAATGTACGAGGAATTCCTAAGATGCGTTGCCAGAAACAATTTCAATTGGACCATCGAAGAAATAAAACTGGACTTTCCTAAATATTTCCAATATGAAAGACTGAAACAGATGCTTCTGATGAAAATACAAAGGGCACCTTAGCAGTAAACCAACCAATTAATTTAATCACATCAAGAATGAACAAGAATGTTTTATTTTTTTTTAATTTTCGCGCATAATAACACTTAAATTTTGCTTTCAGACTTTTTCAAGCTTTTAAAACTAATTTAAAGTTTACTTTACAAGCACAGCAGGAAATTTCGACATTGTCACACTGGAGACACTTTTCCACACCCAAAGCAAAATTTTCTTGTGCTTATAGATGTGAAAATACGTTTATGTTAAAATACTTTAAGCATAAAACAGTATTATAAAATTAACAAATCAACAAAAAAAACTTCACTAAAAATTACAAAATTTTTATACTAACTCAGCCTTTTAAAAATAGAAAAAAACTCATCAGAAAATGAGATTTGTGTAAGTGCTGTACAAATTAGATAAGAAAATAAATATTTCTTTTTTTCACGAACGTATCCTGGTGATTTCATTTGGGAAAAGCGGCTAACCAAGAGTCGAGAAAGTGAGCTTTCGCGTTGGAAAGCAAACTACTTTGTTTCATGACCATGAACTCAATGAATCTTTTATGTCGAGCTTGTTGGTCAGCTTCTTCTCTCAAGGGTTCTCTTTCCCGTCCCAGAATTTTGCCTAAAAAAATATATTTCAAAAATCGATTCCATAAGCATTAAGATGTTCTTACACTTTAGTATCTACCCTGAAAAATTTTTATTAAACCAGGGTGGCCGCAAAACTTCATTTTCAAAATTCCCTATTTTTCCCCTAATTTTTCATTTTCCCGTACAATTAATATATATATTTAAAGACTAAAATTCTAATCTTGTAATATTTTTATTATAGAATCTTTTATAAATGAAATAAAACAATTTTAAATATATAATTTTTAAATTTATTTTTCTCAGGGCTGCCACAGTCTTGGAAAAAGTGACCTATTTGAACTGAAAAAATGATAAATTAATCATTCATAAGATTTAATATTTCAATTGAAAATTCCTTGGAATTTTTAAAAATACCCTAAAATATTGTAAATACTTTGAAATCCTTTTAGAATATCCTAAAATCTTTAGAATACTTTGAAATCCCTTGAAAATATTCAAATTAATTGATTTTTTTTTTGAATTTCATAAGATTAAATATCTAATAAGTTATATTCAAAGGAATTCAAATGAAATGGGAAAAATTTTAAAAATAATTAATTCCATTGATTTCCGTAAAATTTGAGTGAAATAAGAGGCATTTAAAGTAAATGAGAATGATTTGATGAAATTCATAAAAATTCAAGAATAAACAAAAATCAAGTGAATTGGAAACAATTCATAAATATGAGAAAATTAAATGAATTCAGTAACTTTTAAATGAGTTTAGAAAAATTGAAGGGAACTCAATCGAATTTGATAAAATGTCTAAGAATCCACGATGAATTTAAAAGACTTCAGGGTGAATTAAAAAAAACTATAAAAAATCCATTGAATTGAGTGGAATTTAGAAGAAATTAAGTGGATTAAACAAATTCAAAAGAATTTAAAAGAATTCAGTACAAATTAATTAATATTCAAGATGAATTCCAAACGCATTCAATTGCGAAAAAGATTTGAAAATCTCTTCGAATCATTAGAACTCTACAATATCCCTCATTTCATGTCAATAAATTCTTAAAATATTATAAAATCCCGTGAAATTGTATGAAATTTGATATTTCCTGAAATTCTGGAAAATTTATCAAAATACATTGAGAGCTTTTAAAATTCCTTGAAATCCTCGGAAATCTTATAAAATCTCTTTACATCTTTTTAAATATCTTAAAGCCTAATAGATCCTGTAAAATCGGCCCATATATTTCGAAATTCTAGGACATTCTTTACAGCCATATGAAAATTTTTTAATCTCTTGAAAATACCTTGGATTGTTTTAAATTATCTTCAAATGTTTCAAATCCTTTGAAATCTCTTAAAATTATTGAAATAAAAAATCTTTTAGAATCCCTTGAAACATTTTAAAGCTTTTGAAAGACTTGGAATCTTTTAAAATACCCTAAAATATATCAAAACCTTTACAATTTTTTAAAATGCCTTGACATTTTTTTAAGTTACTGAAAATGCCTTGGAATTTTTTTAAATGCCCTAAAACCTTTTAAATACTTTGAAATCCCTTCAAGATATTGAAATAAATTGAAAATACCTTGGAATTTTTTTTAATATCCTACTACAATCTTTGGAAATACCTTGAAATATTTTAAAATCGTTGAAATCCTTGGAAATCTTATAAAATTCCTTGAAATCTTTTTAAGTTTCCTAAAACCTTATAGATCCCTTAAAATCGTTCCATATCTTCCGAAATTTTAGGAACTTCTTTACAGCCGCATGAAAATTTGTTTAAATTCTTTAAATCATTAAAATTCTGGGAAATTCTTTGACATTTGTTAAATCTATTGAAAATTCCTTAGAATATATTTAAATACCCTGCAATATTTCAAATCCTTAGAAATCCCATCAAATGATTGAAATTGATTAAAAATTCCTTTGAATGTTTTACAATTCCCTAAAATATTTAAAATCATTTGAAATCTTTTGCAATCCCTTCAAAAAAATTTAATCTCTTGAAAAAGCCTTGGAATTCTTTAAAATACCCTTAAATATTTCAAATCCTTCGAAATCCCATTAAATCACTGAAATCAATTGAAAATTCCTTGGAGTTCTTTAAAATATACTTAAATATTTCAAAACCTTTAAAAACTATTGAACTCCCTTGACTTTTTTAAAGCTTTTGAAAATTCATTGGAATTAAAAAAAAACCCTAAAATATTTATCCATTGAAATATTTTGAAATCTCTTTAAACTTTTTAAAGCTCCTGAAAATTCCTTAGAATTAAAAAAAATATCAAAAAATATTTAAAGTCCTTTGGAATCACTTTGAATGATTGAAATCTATTAAAAATATCCTAAGATATTCAACAACCTTTAAAATTTTTTAAACTCCCTTGAAATTTCTTAGAGCTCTTGAAAATTCCTTTGAATTTTAAAAAATACCCTAAAATCTTTCAAATGCTTTGAAACCCCTTCAAATTATTGATATCAATTGAAAATTGTTTGGAGTATTTGTAAACATCTTACAATCTTTGGCAAAACCTTGAAATATTTGAAAATCTTTTAAATCCTCGAGAACCTTATAAAATCCCCTGGAATATTTTAAAATGTCCTAAGACCTTATAGGTCCTATAAAATCGTCCCATATCATCCGACATTCTTTAAATCCCTATACAAAATTTTTAATTGCTTAAAATCATTAAAATCCTTGGAAATTCCTTGAAAATATTTGAATCTCTTGAAAACATCTTGGAATATTTTTATATATCCTAGAATATTTAAAATCTTTTGAAATCACGTAACACTTTTTGAAGCTTTTGAAAATTCCTTGGATTTTTTAAGATCCTTTGAAATAACTTTAAATTATTGAAATATATTAAAAATACCCTAAAATCACTTAAATTCTTTAAAATTCCTTCAAATTATTGAAATCAATTGAAAATTTTTTGGAATCTTAAAATATCTCATAATCTTTGAAAATACCTTGAAATATTTGAAATCCTCGGAAATCTTATAAAATTTCTTGGAATGTTTTAAATATTCTACAACCTTGTAGAGCCTATAAATCGTTTCATATCGTCCATTAAAATTCTTTAGAGTCCCATGAAAATTTGTTCAAATTTCTTAAAACCATTAAAATCTTTGGAAATTCCTTGAAAATGTTTAAATCGCATTAAAATGCCTCGGAATATTTTTAAATACTCTAATTTTCTAACCCTTTGAAATCCCTTGAAACTTTTTAAGACTCTGAAAAATTATTTGGAAGTTTTAAAAATACCCTAAAAAACCTCTTTAAAAAATTGTCTTCAAACTATTGAAATCTATTAAAATTCCTAGGAATCTATTAAAAATTCATTGGAAGTTTTAAAAATACCCTAAAATATTTCAAATCCTTTGTAATATATCTTTTAAAATCCCTTGAAATTTCTTAGAGCTCTTGGAAATTTCTTTGAATTAAAAAAAAATCAATAAAATATTATAATATTATTATATATATATTATATTATTATTATAATAATATTATTATTATATATTATTATATTATAATCAATAAAATCTCTTCAAATTATTGATATCAGTTGAAAAGGTATTGTAATCTTTCAAAATATATTACAATCTTTGGAAATACTTTGAAATATTTTTAAATCTTTGAAGTCCTTGGAAATCTTATAAAATCTCTTGGAATCTATTAAAATATCCTAAAATCTTATAGTTTCTATAAAAGTATTCCATATCATTCGATATTCTTTAAAATCCATAAGAAAAATTGTGTAAATCCATAAAGAATCATTAAACTCATTGGGAATTTCTTGAAAAAATTTTAATCTCTTTAAAATGCCTTGGAATATTTTAAAACACTCTAATATATTTCAAACCCTTTGAAATGCCTTGAAACTTTTTAAAGCTCTAGAAAATTAATTGGCAGCTAGTTTTAAAAATAACCTAAAATCCATTGAAACTTTTTAAAGCTGTTCAAAGTTTATTGGAATTAAAAAAACATGAAATCTTTGAAGTCCTTTGGAATCTTTTAAAACACCCAAAAATATTTCAAATCCTTCGAAAAATTTTGAAATTCAAGTTATTGAAATCTATTAAAAATGCCTTGGAATCTTTTAAAATACCCTAAAATATTTTAAATCATTTGAAAAATTTTGAAATCCCTTGAAACTATTTAAAGCTCTTGGAAATTCATTGAAAGTTTTAAGAATACCCTAAAATCTTTACAAGCCTTTGAAATCTCTTCTTATTGAAATCTCTTTAAAATGCCTTGGAATACTTTAACACACTCTAAAACATTTCAAACCCTTTGAAATGCCTTGAATCTTGTTAAAGCTCTGGAAAAATCATTGGAAGCTAGTTTTAAAAATACTCTAAAATCTTTCAAATCCTTTGGAATCATTTTAAATTATTGGCATCTATTAAAAATTTCTTGGAATCTCTTAAAATACCCTAAAATATTTAAAATCCTTTGAAAATTTCTGAAGTCCCTTGAAACTATTTAAATCTCTTGAAAATTCATTGAAAGTTTTAAAAATACCCTAAAATCTTTTAAATCCTCTGAAATCTTTTCAAGTTATTAAAATCTATTTAAAATGCATTGGAATCTTTTAAAATGCTTTAAAATATTTCAAATCCTTTTAAATCCCTTAAAACTTCTTAAAGCTCTTCAAAATTCCTTGGAATTTTTAAAAATACCCTAAAATATTTCAAATCCTTTGAAAATTTTTGAAATCCCTTGAAACTATTTAAAGCTCTTGGAAATTCATTGAAAGTTTTAAGAATACCCTAAAATCTTTACAAGCCTTTGAAATCTCTTCTTATTGAAATCTCTTTAAAATGCCTTGGAATACTTTAACACACTCTAAAACATTTCAAACCCTTTGAAATGCCTTGAATCTTGTTAAAGATCTGAGAAAATCATTGGAAGCTAGTTTTAAAAATACTCTAAAATCTTTCAAATCCTTTGGAATCATTTTAAATTATTGGCATCTATTAAAAATTTCTTGGAATCTCTTAAAATACCCTAAAATATTTAAAATCCTTTGAAAATTTCTGAAGTCCCTTGAAACTATTTAAAGCTCTTGAAAATTCATTGAAAGTTTTAAAAATACCCTAAAATCTTTTAAATCCTCTGAAATCTTTTTAAGTTATTAAAATCTATTTAAAATGCATTGGAATCTTTTAAAATGCATTGGAATCTTTTAAAATGCTCTAAAATATTTAAAATCCTTTGAAATCCCTTAAAACTTCTTAAAGCTCTTAAAAATTCCTTTGAATTTTTAAAAGTACCCTAAAATCTTTAAAATCCTTTGAAATCACTTCAAATTATTGAAATCTATTAAAAATATGTTGGAATCTTTTAACATACCCTAAAATATTTTAAAAGAATTCAAGAAACTTCAGAAATAAGTATAGACCTGACTTAAATAATGGGTTTATTTCAACCCATTTAAGTCAACTTAAAAATGACTTAAAAGTGATTTCAGAAATAAAGTGATTAAATGTGACTTTGTGGCAGCCCAGATTATTCCTGACAGTTACTTGGAAAGCTTCTTACAGAACTTCCCTGACTTTTGCGATGTTTTTTGTATGTAAAATCCCTGACTTTTCCTGATTTCCATGGTTTCCTTACCCTGCAGCCACCATGATTAAACTCACCTCCGTCAGAATCACCCGCATAATAAACAACATCGACCTCTCCATTCCACTGAACTGATCTTCTCCTAGACCCTAAATTTTCCGATTCTTCTGCCATCAAATTATCTGTCTCACAATTAGCATCAGACTGAAAGGTAGCGCAATTTTGGACATCGTCTCCGGAACTGAAATCCATTTGTCTCTGGGTATATAAAGTTTGAACATCATTTCTATTCTCCACTGGCTTTTCACTTTCACCAGATAATTCAGAATTGAAGTTATTACTCCCAGAAGAATCCATAGTGGATTCGCTTTTCTCCGGACAATTTCCAGACATTTCCATACTTCCTGGTTTTATTAGAAGCTCAAATTGCTTCGACTCAGCCTCATCAATATTCAATTTTTGGAACGATTTTAAGATATTTTTTTCAGCTTCCTTATTATTTCGATGGCACATTGATTTTATAATACTTTTTTCATTGAGAAGCTCTTCTTTTCGAACAGAGAATTGAGGTTCACAAACTTCTTTTTTGAATTGATTCTTAATTTTTGTTCCAAGTTTTTGAATATCAAAATTGGCGAAACTGTTCTCCTTGGTCAATTTGTTTCGCAATGCGTGAACATTTAATTCAGGACTCGATTTTTTCGACAAATCTTGATTGGTCCTATCGTCACATGCTTTATTTTGATTGAGTTTACGTCTTGGTCTTCTTTCAATAGCTTTGACAAAAGATCGAAAAATATTTCTTCTCTGATATTCAGAGTGTCTTCGCAATCTTCGAATTTCATCCAGAGAATCTCGGGTACCTAGAGCTGGAAGTGATTTGAAGCTGACATTTTGACAGAGTTGTTGATCAAGGAAGGTATTACTTGGCACAACATCAAGAATTTTTGGTTCAGCACTCATTTCTATAATTTGCAAAAGATAATTTGCTCGGGTCCAGAAGTTCAGATCCTAATCAATCATCGGTATTTTGAGAAAAATTAACTAAAAGTAATTTAATTTTTGCATCATGGATAGAAAATTAATTAAAAAAAGGTTTTTTACCTTCAAAAGAATAGTTATTGCTACTGACTGTAGCTGGATATTTTGACCGAGACATAGCTTTTTACTCTGAATCTGGAATTTTCATTGCTAATAGTGTAATTTAAATGATTTAATGTGCACATTTTCTGAATTACAACACTTAGAACTTATAAAATGTAAATTTTAAGCGAACTTCACACGTGATAAATCATTTGTCTATTTCTTTAAATTCGACTGAGTTCAAAGCTCTCAGTTTAAATTCTGAAGACAGGGTTGCTACAGAATCAAAATTCCCTAACTTTTCCCCGACCAATTTTTCATTTACCCACCATTTACCCTAACAGTTCCAAAATTTTCTTTTAGGTATAAAAACAACTTTAAGCCTAGGAAACCAATAATGCTAATAAAAAAAAGCAATTTACAACAAAATAGTTGAATTTCAACCAAAGTGATGAATCTTCGATAAAAAATGTATTGTCAACAAAAAGTGTAATAGTTGGTATTTCCACTAAACAATATTTTAATTTTGCATTAAACCAAAAAATACCAAGAAGAGGAATTTTCAACAGAAGAGTTAAATTTTTAATTCAAAAATATGAATTTTCTACCGCAAAGTTGAATTTTCAACAAAGAAAGGCACTTTTATCCAAAAATAAAATAGAATATTAAGGCTTTCAGTAAAAAATAAATTTGCAACCAAATAAAATAAATTTTCACACAATATTTAAATTTTCAGCCAAACAGATAAATTTTCACGCATGAAGATTAAATGTATATCAAGAACATAACTTTTCCACAAAAAATTGAATAGGTAATTTTCAGTTAAAGTAATTAATTTTTAACGCAAATAATAAATTTTCAAACCAAAAAAAATTAACCAAATAGTTAAATTTTTAACCCAAAAGTTTTTAGCAAAAAAGACAAATCTTGCAACAAAATATATGAATTTTCAACTTAAAAATATAAATTTTCAACAAAAAATAGAATAGTTAAATTTTCAGTTAAAAAAATAAATTTTCAAAACAAAAAATAAATTTTCAATCAAATGAATTTTTAGACAAAAAGATGAAATTTCAATTAATGAGATTAATTTTCTACCAAAAAAATACGAATTTTCAAACAAAAAAGAGAAATTTTCAATAAAATAGTTGAATTTTCAAGCAAGAAAGATTTTTCAGTCAATAAAGAAAAAAATTCTCATCCAAAATGTTAAATTTTTAAGACAAAAAGACAAATTTTTAACAAAATAAATGAATTTTCAACCAAAAATAGAATAGTTTAATTTTCAGTTACAAAAATATGCGTTCAACCAAAGAAAAAACAAACTTTCAACGAAATAGTTAAATTTTCAAGTATGAAGATTAAATTTTTATCAAAAAGATAAATTTTGCATAAAAAATGAAATAGTTACATTTTAAGTTAAAGTAATGAAACAAATACATTTTTAACCAGATAGTTGAATTTTTAACCTAAATGATTAATTTTCTGCCAAAGAAGACAAATCTTAAAAAAATACACGATTTTTTAACTAAAAAGATCAACTTTCAACCAAAAATAGAATAGTGAAATTTTCAGTTCGATACATATATTTTCAACCAACCAAATGAATATTTAACCAAAAATTTTTCTACAAAAATAAAAACGAATTTTCAACAAATTAGTTGAATCCTCAACCAAAACAGACTAATTTTTAAGCAAAAAAGAGGTATTTTCAATAAAATACATGAATTTTCCACCAAAAATAGAATAGTTAAATTTTCAGTTTGTAAAATAAAAATCCAACCAAAGAAAAAAACGAATTTTCAACCAAACAAATTAATTGTTGACCAACCGATGTATTTTCAACCATGAAGATTAAATTTATATCAAAGATAAATTTTTCACAAACAATGGAATAGTTAAATTTTCAGTTAAAGTATTATGAATTTTTAAATTAAATGATGAAACTGCAAAAAAAAAGGAACCTTTAACCCAACTAATGAATTTCTAACCAAATAGATGAAGTTTCAACTAATGAGATTACTTCTCTACCAAAAAAGATGAGTTCTTAAAAAGTTAGTTGAATCCTCAAACAAAACAGACTAATTTTCCAACCAAAAAGAGGAATTTCAACAAAAGAGTTGAATTTTGAACCAAGAAAGATTTTTCAGTCGGCAAAGAAAAAAAATGTCATCCAAATTGTTGTATTTTCAACCTAAGAGATGAATTTTATACTAAAAAAGACAAAATTTCAACAAAATACGAAAACGAATTTTCAACCAAAAAGATGAAGTTTCAACAAATTTTTAACAAGATAGTTAAATTTTCTCCTAAAATAGATAAATTTTTAACTTAAAATAGAATAGTTAAATTTTCATTTGAACAATTAATTTTCAACCAAATAAAACAAATTTAATTAAATAGTTAAATTTTCAATTAAACACTAATTTTCAACCAAAGAAATTACATCAATAAATTATCTAAATTTCAACAAAAAAGTTAAATTTAGAATAAAAAGAAATGGTTTTTAACTAAAATGATAAATCTCCAAACCAAAACTGATAATTTTTCAACCAAACAGTAGGGATTTGTAATAAAAAAAGATGTAATTTCTACCAACATAGATGAATTTTCAATCCAAGAAGACGAATTTTCAACAAAAACCGTTCAATTTTCAACCAAGATAAATTACTTTTTAACAAAATTGTTACATTTTCAACAAAATAATAAAATTATCTTCAAGTTATCAAAAACGCACTGACTATTAGATTTTCCCTGACCAGTTTTAATAAATTCTCTGACTTTCTGGAATTCCCTGACCTGTAGCGCAACCCTGGAAGTTATAAATTTCTGGCTAATTTCAAATTAATTTAAAACCCATCTTCCTCTAGAAATCTTCCATTAATCAAAAGTAATATTTTGGTACATACAAACCCATTTTATTTCGATACAAGAAACATTGGCAACAGTCTGTTAAACTAACACCTATAATAGTTTTTTGAAACATTGATTGATGCACTGTAAAAGATAAAGGTAAAATTTCTTTTGCTCGCACAAAGTTATCTGGCTTTGTTTAGCTAAATTTTTTTGATCTCCACTTTGAAAAGCAACAAGCTTAGTAACAAAATACATCTTGCGCACTATTGAATATAAGGGTCAGGTGAAAATGCTGAAATTAATTCAATAATTTGAGGCAAGCCAAAAAAAGGTGTTTTTCAGCATCCAAAAGAACAAAAGAATTTTTTTATCGGTTAATGCCTTCCTTTCGGGTTTTCGAGTTGAAAAAACAAAGATTCAAAATATTATGGAAAATTTGTTGTACGTAAAGTTTTTTGTAGTGAACAACTATACAAAATTTTATTACAAAATCGTTTAAAGAAGGTAAAATTCACGATTTCGAACCGATTCTTGCATCTGAAATTGTATTATTTCTAATTAAAAGCGTTCAAAATTAAATATTTAAACATTGAAAACTTTTTTATTTGAATAATTTTAAATTGGAAGCGATTACAATTTGACAATTTGAAATTGAAAACTGAATTGAATATTTCAAAGTCAAAGCTTCTGAAATTCTAGAATTTTAAATTGTTATTGCATTAAAAAATAGAATTTAACATTAAAACTGATTAGACAAATCTTCTTAAAATCAAAAAAGTAATTGAATTATTCTTAAAAAAACGTTCAAACCGTAATTTAAAATGGGAAACATTAAAAATGAAAAAATTTATACTCCGGAATGTTGAAACTTAAACAAATGCGAAGTTAATCTGCAACAAAAACTTTTAACTTTTAATAATAAAAAAAACGTTATGCTCAAACCCTTTTAAATTTCAATTACATATTTTAATTAAATTTAAATCGTTTGCAAATCAATAAGTTTGTAACTGTTAACTATACTTTTCAAAATTCAACCAATTTCCTTTTTAATTGCAAAGTTCAAACTTATGAAAGGGAAAAATTGTAAATTTAGAGTTCAACATGAAAATTCAGAACTCTAAAATTCTAAACAATTAAAAAATAAAGAAATTATTCAATTACTGATGTGTCTATTTCAGATAGTTGAATTTTTATCTATTTTTATTTTAAACAACACCAATTTTAATTTCAAATTGTTTAATTATTTTCAACATTTCCTTTAGAATTATTATTCATTCTTGAAAATTTCCAATTAAATATTTTTTCAATTTAAAATGATTTATTTGTTTAAATCTTCAACTAAATATCGGACAATTTTAAAGATTTTACGTTGAAAATAAAAAATAAACATAAAAAGAGAATATAAAACAAGATTGCTATAGTTATGATTCCAATGTATGAAATTGCACAATTTTAAGTTTTTCAATTCGACATTGCTTTTTATTTACATCTAAAATTACTCAAGTTAAAATTAATGATCAAGGCTTTTAATATGAAAGTTTCAAGGTCTAAAAGAATAAACTCTTAGAATTGCACATTTAAGACTATAATTTAAAATTGAAATTATAGATTTCAAAGACAATAAATATATTATTAATAAGTATCATATCATTTAGTACCAAGTGACATTCAAAGCGATTGAATAGATTTTTTTTACTACTAAATGTGATTTCTGTAAAAAAATCACTGTCATTTTCAAAGTTCAAAATTGCATAATTTTAAATATTGCAAGAAACACTGTGAAACTTTAAAGTACATATAATTATTCTAAAAACTCTGAAAATTACATGCTTTCTAAATGGAAACTTTCCAAATTAAAGAATTCAAATTTGAAGCGTTAAAAATTAAACAATTCTAAATTACGTTCAAAAATTGAATTCTTAAATTAGGATCTTGAAACTAATCGTTAAAAATAATTAATTTTTAAATTATGTATCACAATTTTCAAAATTCAATCATTTCAATCTAAAGAGCGAAATTAGTAATATGAAAATCAACGATGAAGCATTATCATGCATTGGGAACAACTTCAAATAATTTTGACCTTGTATTAGAAAAATGCGAATATCTGCTAAACTAGAACACGTTAAAGGCCCTTTTCACGTGGACTAAAGAAATTTCAAGTTCAACATGAACATTTTTTAAAATGAGAAATTAACTAAATTTGTCAAAAACAACACGCAGAATATATCAACCGGTCTCAATTTTTTTTACTTCTTTCGGATGCCAAACTACAACTTTTTTTTGTTTGGCTCAAACGATTCGATTAAATTCTTCATTTTCACTCCACCCTAACGAATATGAAGTACAAGTAAAACATTTGTCTAAAACCAATTTTGTGTCCACGGGCTTTATTGGGTTACTTTACTATATACATTCTAAATTAATTAATTATTTAATTAATTAATATTAATGGACAATAATTAAGGTCGCGAGAAGAGGATGTTCTGTGAATATCGTCGACATAAAACATGGACTTGTTCAATAGATTTCACCGAGAATAAAATCGAGTTGATTCATTGGCTTGAGGAACACGGATTAATGATTGAAGTGAGCGGTAACTACGTGTCAATAAGCACTTCTCGTCATCGGAGAAAGACTAAAATTACCTCTTCGTACGACCGTGGGCAGTAATTCTTGTACTCGTTTCATGTACATCGACGGTGGATTACAATTATACCATAAATAGATAGACTCCACAAGAACGCCTGTGCTCTAAGAGAAAGACAGTCGACAATAAGCATCGCTCGAAAACACAAACAAACTTAAGGGGCTAAATCAATACCTTTTTCACTTTCAAAAGAAGCGCGATAGGCCTCTCAATCGGCAACTGTCACTCTCGTCTAGGTATTCTTACAATTGACGAAGGCACTTTTGCTCTAATCTAAACTTGATGATAGAAAAACCTAACACACTTAAATGCTGCTTTTATGCTTTTCTCAAAAGATCAGTTTCTTTTTTTTTAATATCGGTTATACAAAAGAGACGATCGACTAAACTATCTAACACAAGTGGAAAGACAGTTTACACGCGCATCAAAAAAAAAAGAAGAAAAAAAATCACACTAGAAGTAACCTCCTTAAAATTTTCAAACGTCAGAGAAAATTAGATATTATTTTCCAAGACGCTTAAAAGTTTCCAAGAAAGCTTTGCACACACTCCCGAGACATTTTTTTTGAGCCGGTCTCAGAAAGAAACAAGCCTTTTTCAAGTACAATTCGCTCTTGTTGTGGATAATATATTTTACAATTCACTGCAATCTCCGAAGAACACGTGCAAATTGATAGGGAATGTTCTTGATCGGTTAATCAAGTCGAAACAAATCTGGATATTTAAATCTAACACTTAGAGCTCGATGTTAAGCAAAGGAATGCTGTGCAAGTAACAAAATATTCCCGCCACTCTTCGCCCAATGACACTGCAAACGCGCTTCGTACAGTAAGAAAAGTATTCTTGACTAGACTAAATAAAAATACCAAGCTATCAATGATTTTAAAATAGAAACCTAATAAATTTTGTCAAACGCAAATCGGAGCATGACGTGTAATCAAAAATTCATTTCAGGGAGACGAGAGTGAGTCGTTGAATTTTGTTCTAAAAACTATATTGTAATACCTACGAGGAACTTAATTTCTACGTAAGAACGCAAAATACGTAAAAATAAGATTCAAAAACAAAAATGTTCGTAGTTTTCGAAAGGCGTTACTAGTTTTGTTTAAAACAAAAAATTTAGAAAATCTACTGGAGTAAGTCTACTAAATTTAATTTCTTTTATATATAAAAAAACGAAACATATTTCAGGGATCACAGTGCAAACGGAGCTCAAAAAAAAGGAAGTAGGGTAATTTTTTCACGAAAAAGGGGGAAAATATGGGAAAGGTGAAACATTAATTTTTACATGGAGAAAAGAAGAAACAATCTCTTTATAATAAATTTGTATCTTTAAATAATTTTAAATAATTTTTTAGTGACTTCTGATATTAAAGAATTTTTTACAACTTGGATATAGTTACAAGATAATCAGAGTTTTTTCTTAAATCTCATAAATTCACTGAGAAACCGTTGGATGTCTATTCATTTTCAAAAAAACGTTATTGGGCAGTAGTGATCCGTTTTCGAAAAATCGACTTATTCCGAATTTTTTTTTTATGAATTGAAATGTTCATTCATTAAATTCTTATATTGAATTCCGCAGTTGGAAATCGAAGAAAATTCAACTGTTAAACACTCACTTTTCAATCATTTTTCATTTTCTTCAATTTTCAACAATAGAATTTTCAACAGTTCAAAAATTCAATTATCAATTTTCTTAAATTTTCAATAGATGAAAATTCAATGATCAATTTTCTTCAGTTTTAAATAGTTAAGGAGGTTTTCTGGTTTCGAGCCTAGATTTCGAGACTATATTTGAAAATTTACTGTAAAGAAACTACACATGACAATTGGAAGCGGTTTTTTTCTATTTATCAATACGTTCTTCGACTTCAAAAAAATGACGTTTAAAAAAAATTGTTTCCACACCCGCGACCTTGGAGAGTCCTTGACCGCGCTACTGCAAATATGTGGTAAGGCTTCGGCTATTTAAATTGCATTAAACCAAAAAAGTAAAATATGGCTTTAATTATGATTACATTGACTAGGTCAGGACACAGGGGTTTTTAAAAATTTCGAAATCTCTGACAATGGTCTACTTTTTTACAAAAAAAAATTGTTTTTGACCTGCTTTTTTGAGCTTGCGAAGGCTGTAAAAATGACAACAAAAAATTTTCAAAAAAGCTTGTGTCCTGATCTAAAAACATGTCTGCTGAACAATGTAAAAAAAAGTGGCCCGATATTCCGAATATTTCTAGTCGAAGTCTTACCAAAACTTTTTTAAACCCGGCTTTTGAGAAAATGCGTTTAAACATAAATGATAAAAAAAACATGATTAGGAAAACTTACGATATAATCAGCTATGGCAGGGCATGCTTCTAATAACTTCTAGATTAGAAATATGCAAAAAAAATCTATTTTTTGAACCCTCGAAACCAGAAGACCCCCTTAATAATTAAATTTTCAATTATCTTCAATTTTAAACAGTTAATAGTTCATTCAATTATCAATTTTCCTCCATTTTTAACAGTTGAAAATAAATTTTCCTAACATTTTCAAGAGTTGAAAATTCAATGATCAATTTTCTTCAATTTTAAACAGTTAATAATTCAATTTTTATTTTTCTACTGTTGCTAATTCAATCATCAATTTTCCTCCATTTTTAACAGCTGAAAGTAAATGTTCTGCAATTTTCAACAATTGAATATTCAATTTTCTTCAATTTTCAACAATTTAATTTCCATCTGTTGAAAATTCAATGATTAATTTTGTTCATTTTCAACAATTAAATTTTCTTCACTTTTCAACAGTTGAAAATTCAAATAAAAATTTTCTTCAATTTTTAACAATTGAATTTTCAGTTTTCTTCAACTTAAATAAATTTAATTTTCAAATGTTGAAAATTCAAATTTTGCAAATAAAATAAAATTTAAAATTGAATTTAGTAAATAAACATTTAAATCCATAAAAAAAATTCGGTAAAAGTTGATTTCTTCGAAAACGGGTCGTTATTGGCAAATTAATAGTCATCTAACAGATTTTCGGCATGATATTTATAAGATTTAAAAAAAAATTCAAACCCTGATCATTACCTTGTTAGGTCGTTTGACATTCATTTGCGGCGATAAAAAAAAGTCCGACAAAAAATAAAATTGGTTAAATAAACAATTCTTATCTTTTTTGAATCAATCAATCATAATCAAGAATACGTTCTCTTCTAAAAAATACCATCATTAATCAATAAATCGTGATACTTTTTCATCCGAAAAATTATTTTAGCTTTAAAGTTTTATTTAAATCCTAAATAGTTTCGTTTGAAATCGGTCAAGTAAACATTTGTTCTTTTTTTATTGGTAGGATTTAAACAAAAATTTCAAAACGCAACAGTCCCAACTTTGAAACGTGAAATTTTGATTTGCATTTGCTTGAAATTTACTAAATGGGCTTAGCTATAAATGACATATTTACGTTTGCTAAGTAAATATGTAATTTATAGGTAAGTCTTCTTAGTAAATATCAAACAAATACAAGTTAAAAATTCAAACTCGGGACTAGTTTTCGATCTGAAATTTCCCACTTATTTCAAATATTGTATTCTCAAATGTAGTATATTGAAAGAGAAAAGGGAAAGTTTTTGCAGAATAGGGGAAAAAGGGGGAACGCAGGAGAATAGGGGAAAGACTATGATCCCTGATATTTAGTACCTTTAAAAACGCGACCTTAAATTTTGTACGTTTTTCACCTTACATCCAATAAACAATCACTAGAAATTTCCGATTTATTCACAGTGTCTACCCGAAGGATGATTTTAAATTCCTGGATAATTTGTCATTTTCACGGCCTGGGAATTATACTTCTTTTTGAAATTGTCATGTCCTAACTCAAAATATTAATTCTTTTGGAAAATTCCCTGTTCCATGTCAGAATTATAGTTGTTCAAATATATATATTTACAATTTCAGATAAATACTAATTTACGAGTTTGAGTGTACACCGGATTTCAAAGACTATAAAGATTTCAAAGGATAAAAAAAACTTGCAAACAGCATCACTTATATTATTGTCATTATCGACAATAAAGTCTTTTTTATTGTTCGTTTCGTGATTCAGAATATTTTTCTGGAATTTAAATTGATTTCTGAAAATTTATGAGACCCGCTTCATAAGTTCTCATCGATTTAAAACCACTTCAATCTTTATTTCTACAAAAGTAACGCGTTTCTTTTGAGCAGTAAGAAGCCGAACACTGGCGAATTTATATTAATTCTAACTCACTCACGTCCGTCTTTTGAATTATTTGAATTACGCATGTAACGTTGCAAATAAAGCGCAGTGTATACAAAACAAACAAAAAACAGATATAGGGGTGCGACACACCTCGTATACTAATCCACAGTGGAGTGATAATTACTTTAATCGCGATTATATTTTATTTTACGCAACAAATACTGTACAAAAACGTACAATCCGCGCGCCGTCCTTTTTAAATAAAACGACCCTGTCGTTTCGCTTTAGAATTAATTCAGCCAGACTGTATAGCGTCCAAAATTAGCTTCCGTCTGTGGTACTCATTACTCGAGTTATCGTTAGCCATCGATTTCCTGCGCATTGGAGCAGATGAATCGGGTTGTACTGAATTAGTGCTCTTGCGTCTAGTCGGAGGGTCGGACTTTTGTGCGTTTTCGTTTTGATTCGTGTTACTTGAAGCTGAGCTAGAGGTTTTACTCGAATTCGAAGATCCACTTTTACTGACACCGTTCTGAGTTGGAAATGTGGCTCCATTTTTATTCATGGAGTTTTGAATCGTGTTATTGAGGCTGAGAGATTTGTTGGAAGAAGCGCCCATCATGCTGGCGTGTTTGGTGGCATTGTTGTGCACGGAAGTGGAAGATTTTGCACCCTGGGAATTTGGTGGCGAGCCAAGAGGAAGGGTGGTCTTTCGTCTGGCATGTGAATGCGAGCCTTCGTTATTAAAATTGATCTTTGCGCAAGAGCTGCCGCTTTTGGCGTTGTCTGCTGGCGCATAAACTCCAGTGGTAACCCAACGCTCGACCTGAGCCTCGTGAGACTTTTGCAGAATCTTTCGGACGTCTCCATTCTCGCCTCCTTCCTTCATAATCTCCTGTAGCTTTTGGATCATTTGGTAGAGAATCACAGGACTGATGAGACCAAAGTCAAAGAGACTGCACATGTGAAGGACAAAATTCCGGTAGAGGTTCTTCATCAAGAGTTCTTTACCTTTTTTCTCAAGGAACATTTGACAAGCGAGGGGAATTTGACAGTCGCCTACGTAGCCGTATTTCATGACGTGTAGGTTCCACATTTTCATTAATTCCTTCTCGCCTTCATTCACGTCCGTAAAGTCGTCAATCATCATCATTGTTTTGGTTCGTAACCACTTTGGATCGTTCTCTCCTTCTGAATCTATGTCCATCTCCTTTGGATGTATCGGTAAACATGTGACAGTGTGATGATAGAGCCTTAAAAAGAAAATAATATATTTAAATTGTTGTTTTATACAAAATTGTGAAAGCAAGACATTTTTTGTACGATTATAGACAGTGATGGGAAGTAACTAGTTTCTTTTAACTAGTAACTATTACCTATAAAAATCATTACTTCTTTAGTTACTTTCGAAATATAGTTCACAGGTATTTTATATGAAAATCAGTAAATTTTATTGATTTTGCAACTATTTAAACCGAAAAATGGACTAATGTTCTTTTGAATTCAAAAGAATTCTAAAGAATTCGATGAAACTTATAAGAATTCCAGGTGAATTTTAACGATTTCAGAATAAATTCAAAAAATAAAAACCAAACCAATGAATTAAATGAAATTCGAGCGAATTTAGAGGAATTTAAGGGAAATGTGAAGAATTAAATAACATTCATAAAAATGCAGGATGAATTAAAAAAAATGCAAGTGAATTGAAAAAAAAACTTTAAATGCAAAATTTGATTTCAGTAAAATTGGAGTGAATTTGGAAGAAAACTAAGGGAATTCAAAAGAATTTTATAAAATGCATAAGAATTCAAGGTGAGTTTAAAACACTTCAAGGTGATGAATTAAAAAAAAAATAAGAAAAATTTTAATCCATTTAATTAATTAAATTTTAATTTTAAATTAATTAAATAAATTTAATTAATTAATTTAATGCATGGTGAACCCCAAATGAATTCAAATGAGTTGAACAAAATCTAAAATATTACACTTATTTCAGTAAAATTGGAGTGAGTTTAGTAGAATTGAAGAGATTTTGCTGAAATTCATAAGAATTTGAAAGAACATAATTAAACCAATATTTTTTAATAAAAAATCTCCATCGAATTGAGTAAAATGGACGTAAACATAATTCGGGGCGAATCCAACAGAATTTAAGTGAATTGAAACAAAAAATCAACGAATTAAATAAAATTCGATTGAATTTAGAGAAATGTAAGGGAAATTACAAAATTTTTATGGAATTCATAAAAGTTGAACGTGAATTTTTAAAAAATCGAGTAAATTGAAAGCAATTAAAAAATATTGTAAACAAATTAATTGAATTCATTAGATTTGGAACGAATTGGAAAAAATTCATGGGAATTCAAAATAATTTCATGATATGCTTCAGAATGCAAGGTGAATTTAAAAGACTTCAGGGTGAATTATATTTTTTTTTAATTCAATGAATTGATTAGAATTGAATGAATGCAGAAGAATTCAAGTTAAATCAACAAAATTCAAAGTAAATTTTAAAAACACGAAAGAATTAAAAGAAATTAATGGTAAATTAATAAGAATTCAAAGTAACTTCCCAGAGAATTCAAATGAAATGAAAAAAATTTCAATTCCAAATATTCCATTGATTTCAGTAAAATTGGAGTGAATTTAGAAGAATTCAAGGGAATTCAAAAGAATTCGATAAAATTCATATGAAATCAAGATAAATTAAAGATAATTCAAGTGAATAGAAGAAAATTGTTCAAAATAAAAAAAAAATCCATTGAATTCAGATAAATGGAAGTAAATAGAATTAGTGGATAAAAATCTCATAAAATCCATAAGAATTCAAGGTGAATTTAAGTCTTCAGGATGAATTAAAAAAATTGACAACATAGAAAAGATCCATTGAATTCAGCGGATTTCAAGATAATTTCAAATAATTCAGGGTGAATTCAAAATAATTCAAAGGAATTTTAAAAAATCAATAAAATTCTGAAATCCTTGGGTTCTCTATTTTAATTTATTGAAAGAAGTGCCAAAAAGTAATCTTATTTTAAAAAGTGACTATGGTGACTTTATCCTAAAAAAGTGACTAAAAACGAGTTGAGAAAGAAAAGTGACTGAAAGTGTAAAAGCAATAAGAAAAAGTTACGTTTTGAAACGGTAACGGTGAAGGTAACTAATTGCTTTTTTCGTGATGTAATTGGTAACGATAACTAGTTTCTTTTAAAAAGTAATTTACCCATCACTGGTTATAGAATAACTTTAAAAATATGTTAATAATCATATTGGCAGAAAGAAGTGGTAGGAAAATATATTTTCTGGAATGTCAATTACCTGTTGTGCCCTGTGATGTATGTTCGCTGACTTTCGAATTCGTTCTCATCGAGTTCTAGGAACTCAGAGAGACTCGGTTTTGTTCTCTTAGGCCGGCAGACTAAAATGTTAGTTACACTAGTACGTCTAGTTGGTCCAGTCCTTGAAAAAGCGACACCAGAAGGTTGAGAGATCAATTCGTGAGGACTTCCAGCATAAGATCCATCGTAGCAGTCGTTTATCGCGACGTCTATTCGTGCTCCTTGCGGTATTGGCTAAAAATTAAGTAACGTACATAATATATTTGAAACATTCAAATAATAAGATAGATAGTCAAGTCTTTACTTCTTTGGTTATTAAATGTATGAATAAATATCAAGTTTTTCGGAAGTAAGTCGATAAGCGATCCTACACCAATAAAAAAATTGTAAATTGGTCACTCTTGGGAATTATAAAATTTTAGGGTTAATACCTACCACATAAGTGAACGTGAATCTCGAATGGCAAAGCTTTAAATGCTTTAAAAGTGAGTATAGTTTGCTGCAATCTAAAGAGCACCACGGACAATGAAGATCTTCGCAAGCCTCAGTTTGTTGTCGGCTATTATTATTGTACAAAAACTGGTAAACAATTTGTTGCGATCCATTGGAAGCCTCCATCTTTTCATTAGTCATGGAAATCTTCGCAGGAGTAAGAGGACTAGGCGCTGGCAGGGCTAGATTATTATTGTTATTGCTACTGCTATTATTATTATGATTTGTCGAACAATCTGAAACATAAATAAAAAAATACATTATTAGAAAGGACACTATTGAAATGTTTTTCTGAACTTTAAAACGGAGAATTTTTATATCCGTCGCAAGGATAAGAAAGGTTGTCTTTTAAACGTCACTTAAAAAAAAACAGAAATTAGTTTTAAAAATGTTTTGGCTCAATTCTCGTTTATTAAAAATGTTAACGTGGTCATTTAAATCCAAAGAATTCTTACTAGGTAAGTAGCGCCTGATCATTTTTTCTTTTCTTATTTATTTCATTCTTTCAGATACACAAAGATAATCTCTTTCTATTTTGTTTTCGTTTTAGAAATTAAACAAAACTACATTCATATTTCGTTAAATTGTTTCGATTTTAAGTTTGAGTTAATGCTACTTGAATTACTGAAAATTTTAAAACCTACACGCTTTCAAATCAATATTCTAAATTATCGTCCAACTTAAATCAAATCTTTAAAATATTTTTATTCTAATAACAATAATTATATCATTTTGCCCGCGCTGTTAAAAAATACTAATTATTAATCATTTTGATCAATTTAAACTTGGAAAACAAATTCACAATAACAATAAATTCCTCTTTAACTTCCAATATTCACATTTAATTGCGAAATTCTTGGAAATTAAAAAAAGCATTTACATGTAAAACAAAGCAATATAAGAAATTAACTGCAAGTGATATTTTATTAGAGGGTTCTAGTATACGCTACTTTTTTATTTATTATTTTCGACTTACAAAATTTTGTTTCTATAGCTAACCGACTTTTGTCTGATACGCTGTTTTGCGTATTTTAATAAAACCTAATAAGAAATTCCAACTATTTTTGGTTGAAAGTTCATTCTTCTTGTTTGAAAAGTCTACTATTATATTTTTTGTTGAGCACTCATTTTTTTGGTTAGCAATCTTCTTATGTATTTGGTTGAAAATTTAATTATTGTGTTGAAAAGCCAACAATTTAGTTTAAACCTCATCCCTTCTTGGTTGAAAATGCATCTGTTTTGTTGAAAATTCCTCTTTTTGGGTAGAAAATTTCACGATTTCATTGAAAATTAAATTTTTTCATGAAAATTCGTCTTCTTAGCTTGAAAATTCAACAATTTGGTTGACATTTTTTATTTTTTTGGTTGAAAATTCAACTATTTTGTTGAATATTCGTCTTTTTAGTTATAAAATTCATCTCTTTTGGTATAAATTAAATCTTTTTTCGTTAAAAATGCAACTACTTGTTGGATATTTATCCCTTTTTGGTGATGATTCAACTATTTTATTCAAAATTCGTCTTTTTTTTGAGAATTCAACTTTTAAATTTTTAGTTAAGAATTCATCTTTTTTTTTTTGAAAATCCAAATACGTGGTTAAAAGTTAAACTACTTTTGTTAAAAAATAATTTTTTTGGTTGTAGATTTATCATTTTAGATGAAAATTTACCCCTATGGTTGAAAACGTGCCTATTTTGTTGAGAATGCGTCTTTTTGGTTGAATTCAACTGTTTTGTGTTTAAAATTGAAATCTTGTTTTTTTTTTTTTTGAAATATCAGTTTTCAATATTCTAAATTATCAAGCAGCTTAAATTAAATTAAAACTTTATATTATTTTTTTCATGCTGAAAATTCCTAACACTTTCATTTTACCCGCGCTGTTAAAAAATACTAATAATTAATCATTTTAGAAATTAAATTCAGAATAAATGAAAATTTAAATTCCTCTAACTTCCATAATTCAAATTTAACTACAAAATTCTTGGAAATTAAAGAAAGTATTAATTAAAGTCAGATCTCATGGTGAGAACATCCTGGTTTCCTCATGGGTTTTGTTGACTTGTTAAAAAATTGGTTTTGCTGCCTTGAAACGGGGGTTGAACGAATGCCGAATCGTTGATAGATTTTTTGTAAATGATTTTTGATTGTGAAAAAAAAAATAAAAATAAAAAAGGCGAGAGAAAAAATAAGAAAGGGGATTTGGAGGTTGCCTTATTTATTTTATTTTATTTTAATGGAGACATTTAAGAGTGTTTTCCCAATTTGATCGTTCGATTCTTGTTTCTTTTGTTGTTAATTTGCAAGAATTTTGTAGTTCAAGTTAGAAATTGCGTTTGGTTTTTGAAGTTTTCATATAGAAATTATTGTAAATGTCTATCGTTCAGTGTATGAAACAGAAATTAAATGATAAAAAGATTTTTAATTCGTAAATGACAAACAACACAAAACGATTAGAAAGTTACTTTCCATTATTGTGTTTTGAAATACTGCCTGTGAAATAAATCACAAGATTATAATTATTATCGCCCTATTCTGTCTTCGTACAATAAATATTAGTTTGAAAACTGTCCATAATTTATTTATGTAAAGCCATAATTCCAAGTTCTTTTTAATATATGATTCTTAATAAGATTTTCCTCCGTGAATTTGAAATAATCTCTCATGCTGAGCCTCAATCATGTTCTCAATCATTTCTTTACAAAATACTTTTTTCTAATAATTTTGAAATATATTTTTAATGATTGTTTATGAATTATTATTCTGGATTAAAAACTAAGTAAAAACATATTATATAACATTTGATAAATTGCGTTTTATGGAGGTTGTCGTACAGCAGAAAAATGCTTTTTGAAATTACGGTTATTAAAGGATTTTTGCACTCGAGTTTTCTTTATTTTTCATCAATTTTGGATAGTTTTTAAACACTTTATATATACAATGAGAAAAGTATCGAGCAATTTTTGAAATAAGACAAATTTAATTCTTTGTTTTACATATTTTAAGTTATTGTTTATTATGTGCTATTCCGCAAAACTGAGTAAAAAAGTATTATAAAAGAACTGAATAAATTGAAATGTGCGTTTTATGGTGGTTTTTGTGTAGCAGAAAATCGCTTTTTGTCATTAAGGTTATTAAAATGTGTTTGCACTCGTCTTTACTTTATTTTCTATTAATTGTGTATAGTCTTAAATTTTTTTTAATATTTGAAGAAAAAAAGTAAAAGAATTGAATAAATTGCAAACTGTGTATTTTGTGGAGGTTTTTGTATAGCTGAAAATGGTATTTTGTTAGTAAGGTTATTAAATTATTCTTACGCTCCACTTTTCTTTATTTTTGATTACTTTTTAATCAATTTAAACGTTTTAAATATTTAATGAAAACAAGTTTAGAACCTTTTTTGAAATAAGTAAATTAATTTTTTTTACAAAAAATCTGATTATTTAACAAAAAGAAAACATGTAGGTTTTTGATTAAATTAAAAAAAGTATTTTACATAATTTTGATTGAATTTCTTACAGGACGTAATACTAAAAAACTAAACTGAAAAAAAAACTTTTAAAAAGTTGGACATTTAAAAAAAATTTAAGTCTATCCAAGATTTTTAATTTGCCTTTGAACTAGTCATAAATTATCAGAAGGATGCTTTCTCTACAGAAATACTGAGTTCAAGAACTTTTATGTTGAAGATGGATGAGGCTCACCTTACTTAACTTAGAGAATTGATAGTAAAAATAAACTCACGGTTTCCAGGTCGATTTTCTTTGTTATCTCCACTAGGCAATGGATTTACTAGTGCAGGTCTGTCGACAAAACCATTGCTTGGTTCCATGGTCCAACTCAATCTAAATTTAAGTGTCGGTCCTCGGGTAAAAACATCGAAAGGACTGCAGTCTTTAATATCCGGTATCGCCTCCCAAGAGCTGTGTTTCTTAGGACTGGACCTTACGTTGGTTTGCACTTCTTGCAAACCTAATTCGTAATCCCCATCTGTCAAAAGACAGCGGTTGTGTTTGTCATATACTACAAGTTCCGAACCATACAATTTAACTTCTTCACTACCGATTTTAACAGCACCGGTGGCAGTTTTGCGACGCTTTTGTGCTGGCTCTGAAAGTCAGCAAAAAAATTTGGTTAATAGTTTATCTTTTTTCCAGCCTTTAAACTAAAATCGTATTAAAATAAACAAATAAATTAAAAAACTAAAATAAATTAAGTATTCACAATTCATTTTCATACTACACAAATTTTAGCGATTTAAATTTGAATTCAAACCACTTCCAAATCTAAAATTTTTTTATTTTGAACATTCTCAATTCAATACTGTTTAAAATTTCAAATACTTTCAATTTGGAATTGTTCAATTTAGGTTGTCTTCATTTTAAATATTTAAAATTAGGCTATTTCAGGGATGACAGCGGTTCAGCTTTGAAAAATCTGTTGAACACTTCAGCACTTTCTACTGATAAAAATAAATAAAAAAAAAACTTAAAAAGATTGCAAAATTGATAAACAACAGAATTGCAAATGCTTATGTTTGAACTTTTAAAAATGTAGTTTTATCAGTAGATAGAATTCGATTCATTATTCTCAACGATTTTTTTCAGTGTCTCATTTTCAAAACAGAACCCTAAGTTGTTCAAAGTATTCTGCTGAGTAAGCTAGAAAGAAATAATTTGAAAAACACAACAATGACTATTGAAAAACCTACTTTCTCTATCTTTGTTTGCTTAGACGTTTAAATTTATTTCTAATTTATTTTTATCAGTTGAAAGCTCTCAGATGATTAAAACATTTTTTAATGTTAGCTAAGAAAAGATTATAGTGTAAAAAACAGAAATTAAAAAAATTATTATACATGAAAATAACAAAATTATGAAGATAATTTTTTATTAAATAAGCAGTTTGCTAAAATGTAAAACCAAATCATATAATAACCAACTTCAAATTAATTGCACTTCATTAGAGGGTCCTAATATACATTACTTTTTCTCATATTATTTTCAACTTCCAAAATTTTGAAGGCTGGCAAGAATTAAATAACCAACAAAATAGGAATTTTTCAGGGGAGCGAAAAAGCGTTCGGTAAAATCGAAATCACTATATAAAGACGAAATAAAAGTCCACTCTCATGATCGTGAGCTGCTGAATTGAGGCCACAAAATTTAGATAAAAAAGTTATCCAAGTTCGAGAAAATGGATGTGGAATTTGGTAATTTGAAAGTGGCACTAATCTAAAATTCGTGCAGGTTCGACTGCGGATTGCGATAAAAAATCCAATTTTCAGTTAAAATAAAAACATGCTTCCAAGATATTAAGTATTTAAATACGATAAAGAAAGTTTGATGTTAAAAGGTTAGCCAATTACGAGAAAATCGAATGAGAATTTTAAGATGAAAATTTCATGGGTTTTCTAAATCGACTTTGGATAGCGATTCAAAATAGAATTTTCAATTTTTTGCAAAAAGAAAAAGTAGCTCCCGAAACGTGAGGATGCTGCATGAGAATAAAAAAAGTTCTATGAAAAACAATTATCCTGTTACGAGAAAAACCAAGTTGAAGGACACGATATCGATAATAAGAAAATTTTTTTTTCATTATATGATAATAATTTCAAGAAATATCAATCTTAAATAGTTGAAAAAAATTATTATTACGTTAAAATTGTTACTAAATCTTGAATAAAATTTTATTAATTAAAAAAAATTATTGTATAAAAAATGAGATTATTATTAATTTTTCTTAGTTGAAAATTCTATTATAATTTTGGTTGAGAAATCATCTTTTTTGGCAAGAAATTTTATTCTTTGGTTGAAATTTAAAAATTTATTTATTTAAAATTTTTATTGATATTTTTGCCTGGGAAATTCAACAACTTGGTAGCATTTTTTTTATTTCTTCACTAAAAAATGCTTTTTGACTGAAAATTCGCCTTTTTGGTTTGAAAATTCATCTTTTTTGGTTAAAAGTACAACTGCTTGATTGAAAATGAATCGGTTTTGGTTGAGTATTTAACTACATATTTTATTAAAAATGCGTCTTTTTCTTTGATCAATTGAATTGAAGTCATCTTTTTGGTTAAATGTAACTGTTTTTTAATTAAAATTAAAACCTTTTTTGGTTGTAATATCCACTTTTAACTTTTTCGTTGAAAATTCATATTTCTTGGTTAAAAATGTTATTACTTGATTGAAAAGTGAATTTTTTTTCAATTCAACAATTTTGTTAAAAAGTCACCCTTTTTGGTTGAAAATTCAATTGTTTTGGTTGAAAATTCAATTGTTTTGTTGAGAATTCAACAATTTGGTTGAAATTTTATTTATTTCCTGACTGAAAACCCTTGAAAGATTAACATCTTTGGTTGAAAATTGAACTATTTTGTTCGAAAATTCGCTTTTTACATTAAAAATTAAATTTTTTTTGTTGAAAATTCCACTACTTTTTAGAAAAATTTTCGATTCAATTCAACGTTAGTGATTTAAAATTAAAATCTTTTTTGGCTGAAATATCAACTATCATCTTTTTTCGTTGAAAATGTAACTACTTGGTTGAAAGTTGAGCTACTTTGTTAAAAAGTCGACTATTTGGTTAAAATTTCATCTAATTTGTTGAGAATACAATATTTTTACTGGAACTATTATTGATTTAAATCGCTTAAAATTAAATTTAATATACTATAAATATTTAATTATTTTCAAAAGAATTTATTCCCCTATTATTCGTTAAAAAAATCCTTATTTTCCCTGTTTTTAGAGCATTTTGGCCAGTGAACCCCTACAAAGATCTTTTTAATTTGCAACCACAGAGTTGATTTATCTGTCGGGTTTAGTTTCTCGATTGATTCGTTAAAGATTTCTTCGCGATCGACGATGTCCTTCAAATCTACAAAATTAGCAAATAAATCGTTCAGGAAATATTTGAAATTGATATCATCAAAAAGAATCTCTATTAAAGCGTCTTGTTTCCTAATGGCTTGAATTTCTGTTTATAATTCTTAAAAAAAATTATTCGAAACCTTGTAAAAAAGGGCGATAAGGACAAAATTTGATCAAAATTCTCGATTTTAGGTGTTTCAGTGGATTTTTTAATTTAAGGGTAAAAGGACTGTGATTCCTGCAATATAGAATTATACAATCTGAAGATATTGACTCGTGAGTGTTTTAAATAGAATGAATTTTATGATAATCCTTTAATGATAGTTTTCAATAAAAAGTGGTTGAACTTTTAAATCTAGATGACGAACAGTGAGTGCTTAATTAATTGCAATTGCAGATTTGAGAAGAAAATACCATGACTTTAAAAAAATTCCCCGGCTTCTCTGATCACTGGACACCCTGAAGTATAATTAAAAAAATGTAAGCTCTTTGATTGGATTAAACTTACCGTCTAAATCACAGTTATGCATAAGGCAGCCATTGTTGGACATGCAGTAGACTCTGAGCAAAAGCATGTAAGTCTTTGCTAAATGGCCATTATTTAAGCTAAATGATTCATTTGGTATGGAAATAGTAGGTGCTTTTGGTGGAGGTTGGTTCTCCGAAGGATTGATCGGCACCTCGCTTGTTCCAACAGAAACCTAATAAATGTGATAAAAATCTTGAGCATCCATGCGATTGAAAATATAATTAGTATTTAATCGTACCTACCTGCATGATTGGTGAACTAACGTCTTTTCGCTTTTTATGGCAAATTTTTAACAGCAAGGTCTCAACCTTTACAGGATCCTGAGGCACCTCCACTGTAATCATTATCGAATTCGATAAACATCTCGTTGAATATACTCCAAAGTATATTTGGAGTTAAACGAGAAGTATTGAGAGTACTCACATTTTTTATCGTAAAATCCTAAAAACGTTAGTGTCATGTAACCCCTGATTCCAGGATTCTGTTGTTGCTCATTTTTAATCACTAACTTTTCTAAAATAGAGTTGATTCTAAATCCTCGACGCGACTTATGCGTTCTAGACATTCTCTGTCTCATGTAAGACAGATTTCTATAGAGAAATATGGGCTGAAATTAAAAAGTTTGCAGATGTAGATATTTTGCACTAAACTGATAGGATGTACAAATTTACAATACATATACCTTTTGAAAAATAATTTATTTCAAAAAGACTAATACAACTTTGTTGGATTTCAAACATTCAAGGTTTGACCAGGGTGGCCGCTAAACTTCATTTTCAAAATTCCCTGACTAATTTTTCATTTTCCCTGATCGAGAAAGTGATCAAAAGTGACTCATTTATGGCCCAAAAATCAACTAAAAGTAACTAATTTGCATTAATATGTAACTAATGTTCTTTTGAATTTAAAATAACTCAAAAGAACTCGATTCATAAAGACTCTAGACAATTTAAGTTACATTCAAATAAATTGGAAAAAAATTCCTTTGATTTCAGTAAAACTGGACTGAATTTAGAGGAATTTAAAGCAAAATAAGAATTCGATGAAATTAATAAAAATTCAAGTGAACTGAAAACAATGAAAAAATATGAAAAAATGCATTGATTTCAGTATCTTTGAAATGAGTTTAGAAAAATTCAAGGCAATTTAAAAGAATTTAATGAAATGCCTAAGAATTCAAGGTGCGTTTAAAAGATTCCAAGATGATTTGAAAAAAATTGAATTGACTAGAATTGAATGAATTTAGAAGAATTCAATAAAATTGAAAAAATTAAGAGAATTTTAAAGAATTAAGGATAAATTAATAGGAATTCAGGGTGAATTTCAAATGAATTTCAAGAAATATTTGAAAATCTTTTCAAATCTTTGAAACTCTAAGAAATCCCTCACGTCTTGTGAATAAATTCTTTTAAATCCATTACAACATTATTAAATTCTGTGACATTGTATGAAATCTGACCATATTTCCTGAAATCCTGGAAAACCGCATGCAAATTTTTTCCTCGAACTTTTTTAAAGCTCTTAAAAATGACTTGGAATTTTTTTAAATACCCTCAAATATTTCAAATCCTTTAATCTTTGAAATCTTTTAAAACACCCTAAAATATTTACAATCCTTCGAAATATTTAGAAATCCCTTGAAACTTTTTAAAGCTCTTAAGAATGCCTTGGAATCTTTTAAAATATCCTAAAATATTTTAACTCCTATGAAATACCATTAACTTACTGAAATAAATTGAAAATTCCTTGACGTCTTTTAAAATACCCTAAACTATTTTAAATCTAAAATCTTTTGATATCCCTCGAAATTTTTTAAAGCTGTTGAAAATTCCTTGGCATTTTTACAAATACCCTAAACTCTTTCAAATCCTTTGGAATCACTTCAAATTATTTTAATCAATTACAAATTTCTTGGAATCTTTAAAAAAAAAAAGTGACTAAAAATGATTGTACGGTAGCCCAGATTATTCTTGGCAGTTACTTAAAGTTCCTTCAATTTTTTTTAAATCCCTGACCAACCAAATACCTCAACTTTTCCCTGATTTCCAGGTTTACCCTGACCTACGGCCACCCCGGTTTAACAAAAAATAAAAATTGAATACATCAAAATGCAGAATCGGCTTTTTATATTTATCTCCAAAAGAATATCAAAATAACAATATTGGAAAAATACACACATGTAAATCTAATCATGCTTCAAACAGAATTACAACAATTTCGTAACTAATTATTATAATACTAATACATAGTATTTTCGATTTTGACCACATAATCCAAAACCAGAATTTTTGGATTAAAAATAAAATAAAATTATGAAGATTATTCGAAACAAGCTACTTTCAAATTTGTTCCTCTGTAGCCCATGATTTACATTTTACGCAATTTCTTTACATAACTGATGTACGATTTTTTAAACTAATTGATTTCAAAGTTCGCTTTCACAATTTTATGTTTCGCAATTTGCGGGTTCTCAGTTTTTGAAAGGTATTATAAATCCCTGGTTTCCTATTCTAAACATGTTACATGTCAGCAACAAAATAGATTTTTTAAATAAATGAATAAATACTATATTCCATGCGTGCATTAAAATGAAAAAATCTAACATTTCAGGAAGTAGATACGCATGTCAAGGGGTTAACATTTTGAATACTTTAAATGAATGAAAGAATTGGTATATTACAGTGTTCAAATTACTTACCGAAATTTGATTTCTTGTGCGTAAAAATCGATAGATTTGGGTTGGCTCTGTAAAGAAAAGAATACATTATTAACCAATTACTTTGGACATTTTTCAAAAACTGGACAGACATCTGTGTTTTGTTTTAATTGCAAAAAAATATGACAAATGCAGGTATTAACTATTCTCAATATTATCAATTTAAAGGAGGGTTTTCGGGTTTTGCACACAATTGAAACCCGAAAAACCTAATTTAAATTTATCATAATGAATCATCGTGAAAGCATCAAATCTATTATACTCAGTATTACTTTAAATATTCTTCCATTATAACCCCATTTTTCATAGTTTAAATTCATAAAGTTTTCACAACTTTATATTTATTAATGATAAATAGCATTGATTCGTTCCACTTTTCTATTCTACTTGGTGTGAATCGCATAATCAAAGTTCTACTCAAACCTAACTATCAGTTTAAGAAATTCGATAGCTTCAAAAAATTTTTCTGAATAAAAATTTTATTGAATTTCCGATTTTTCCAATTAAAGAAGAAACAATTTTGTATTTCGATTTGTTAGGTGTATGTGTGGGGGGGGGGGCAGATTGTGACATAAACATGGAAAATATGAATAAAATAGTATATTAAATATAATAAAATATAAATGCGAACTGAATTAATAGAATCACACAAGAAAATCCAACTATTTTTCGTTGAAAGTTAATTATTTTTAATTGCAAAGTCTTCTATCATATTTTTCGTTCAGAAGTCATATCTCTTTTGGTTAAAAATTCTACTGTTTCTTTGAAGATTTAACTATTTTGTTGAAAATTCGTTTCTTTAGTTGAAAATTAATTTTTAAGTTAAAATTTAACTATTCAATTTCTGGTTGAAAATTGATCGTTTTTAATTGAAAATTCAACTACTGCATTTTTCATTGAGAATTCATCCTTTCTTGTTGAAAATTTAACTGCTTGGTTGAAAGGTCAACTAATTTGTTAAACATTCATTTCATTTGCTAAAGATTTAACTATTTTTTGAAAATTCGTTTCTTTAGTTGAAAATTAATTTTTAAGTTAAAATTCAACTATTCAATTTCTGGTTGAAAATTGATCGTTTTTAGTTGAAAATTCAACTATTGCATTTTTCATTGAGAATTCATCCTTTCTTGTTGAAAATTTAACTGCTTGGTTGAAAGGTCAACTAATTTGTTAAACATTCATTTTATTTGCTAAAGATTTAACTATTTTTTGAAAATTCGTTTCTTTGGGTTGAAAATGAATTTTTCTTCACTGGAAATTTAACTATTTCATTACTTGGGTCAGGTTGTAAAGCAGCTCAGCTCAACCTCGGCCTTTTATGTCCACTTTTCTATCTCTGCCTGTAATCTAATGTACATATTTGGTTAAACATAATAAAAATCTATTATTGACTGAAAAATCTTTCCTGGTTGAAAATTCATCTTCGCGGTTTAAAAATTCATCTCTTTTGGTAGAAAATGGAATTTTTTTCGGCTAAAAATGCAACTGTTTAGTTAAAAATTGATTTGTTTCGGTTGAGGATTCAAAAATTCTTATTTTTGTGGTTGAATTAAAATGTTTTTCATTTAAAATTAAAATCTTGTTTGGTTGACATATAAACTATTCCATTTTTCGTTGAGAATTCATCTTTTTTGACTGAATGAAACTGTTTTTTATTTAAAATTAAAATCTTCCTTTGACTGAAATATCAACTATAACATTTTTCGTTGAGAATTAATATCTTTTATTGAAAATTCTACTACTTGGTTGAAAGCTAAACTTCTTTGTTAAAAAACCATTTTTTGTTGAATATTTATAATTTTAGTTGAAAATTTAATTCTTTTGTTAAAAATACAACTATTTTGTTAAAAACTCAACTTTTTGGTTCAAAATTTAACTGTGATTAAAAATTCAACCGTCTTTTGAAAAATTCTTCTTTTGTCTTGAAAATTGAACTATTTGGTTGAAAATGCAATATTACTTCTGGTGGAAGTCTAATCTTTTTGGTTTGAAAATTCGACCATTTGGTTGAATATTCACCTTTCTTGGTTGGAAATTCGTCTTTATGGTATATTTGGTTAAAAATTCGTATTTTTTTGGTTGAACTGAACTACTTTTGATTAAAATTAAAATCTATTTTGGTTTAAATATCAACTATTACATTTTTCGTTGAGAATTAATCTTGTTTGATTGAAATATCAACTATAACCTTTTTCATTGAGAATTAATCTTTCTTGATTGGAAATTCTACTACAGGATATAAAGTTAAACTTCTTTGTTAACAAAAATATATTTTTTTAAATATTTAGACTTAGTTGAAAATTTAATTCGTTGTTAAAAATTCAACTATTATGTTAAAAACTCATCTTCCTTGGTCGAAAATTTAACTGTTTGGTTGAATAAGTAACTGTTTCGGGTTGAAGTTTAATCTTTTTTGTTTTAAAATTCGACCATTTGGTTGAAAATTCAACTTTTTTGGTAAAGAAGTTCTTGGATGAAATTTCATCTTTCTTGGTTGAAAATTCAACTGTTCTAAAAAATTCGTCTTTTAGATTTAAACATTGAACAAATTTGGTTGAAAATGCAACGTTTGTGGTTAAAGTGTCATCTTTTTTATTCGAATATTCGATCTTCATTTCCAAATATTCAACTATTTTATTGGAGATTCGTCTCTTTTGCTTATCTCTTTCGCTGAAACTTAATCTCTTTTGGTAGAAAATTAAACATTTTTGGTTAAAAATTCAACTATTTTGCTGAAAATGCAATATATTTCGACTTGACATCTTAAGCGTTTCATACTGAATTCAAAATGACACCCATACATTATTTTTATTTGAAAAGAATTCATTCCCCTATTGTTCCCATACATTCGTGAAAAATCACGCCTGTTAATATATTATTTTTGTATGTTTTGTGTTTTATTTTAGGCGTTTATCAAATTAAATCAAAGAAAAAACTTTGAGTTAAAAAAGGGGTATGATAGAAAAAAGTGTGATGAGCTGTACCGAAGAGGGGGAGGAGTGGAAAGTATTCAAAATAGCGTGACATAATTATATATTCGATTATTTGAAATTTTGGGAAATTAAAATTTGACAAATCCTATACACAAAACATGCTATATTTTAAATCGGAGGCCTGAAAAATTGAAAATTTTGTTATTTAAGGCAGCCAAAATAAAAAAAAATTCCGGAAGTAAGAATTCAAAACTGTATATTTAAACATTGTTAACGGTCCAATTTGAGCATGAAAAATTAAGAGACTTAACAATTAATATTTGTATTCACCTAATATGAAATAATATGAGCCTATTTTAATAATATTTAAAATCTTCAAATTACTTTCCTATTCCATATGGACAGAAATTAGAAACTGATTTTAATTTTTGCAATATTGAAATATTTATTACTTTTTCTTATTAATTGTTTATTTAAGTTGTACAAATTTACAATTAATGTGTAAATTAATTTAATTGATAAATTATAAACAAAATAAACAAATTATAAAACATACTAACTCAGCTCTTAAACGAAGAAGATAATCAACAATGTTTTCAAATTACATAATTAAAATATTGTTTAATTTTCATATATCTCATATTTGATTTTTCAATTCCATAAAATTAAGATACATACTCGAAAATAAAAAGAGAAATTAGTTTGGCTCTGAGCCTGTAGAGTGTGCAAGGATCGGACCTTTCTCACACACGAAATAATTTGTCAATGCTTTAAAGTCTGCGGTTGAAAACACAAAATTTGATCCTTCTGTGATTCAGATGGGAGATGATGATTTGGTTTAGCTCGTTCGATACGAGAAGCCTGCGCAACCAAACTTGTTACGACAGTGCAGGCAAAACCGCTCTGATCCCATTTTTTTTAAATAATTAAAAAATTAATTTTCTACACAAACTTGAGGAAAATCTCAATTAGTTTTCAGACAGTAGAATGTAGAAATAAATTAAACACCACACACGACATTACTAAGCTCACAATTTATCAAAAAAATGCATCTCCTGAATGAATTTTTAAATTTGTTTACAAACAGAATATGTACTTATATACTCGTACTAACTGCTTATTCAGCATTATTTCACTTCCAATTTTATTAATTGCGTAACCAATTCTTTTTTTTTTTATAAAATCAAGGGAGGTCTTTACCACAGACACGAATATTAAATTACTCGAATAATTTATTCCAAAATACTCCAAATTATTTAGAGAAAGTTTGTCAACAAGGAAGTCGAAAAGTAAAATAAAAATACTCTAATTTTTCCAAAACATTTTAGTATTATTAAAAAAAACGTCCAATCTTTGAACACAACAATAAAAAAAAAAACAATTCGAGAGAGAAAAAACTTTTCCCGGTAGATTTCACTCATGATGACGATCACAAAAGTGAGAGTCGTCTGAAATTTTGACGAGACCATAATTTCGCGGGAATGCTCCGAAAAAGATTTTAATGCATTTCAAGACACGAAGAGGGTAAATAATAGGGAGTTTAAAGTCGTAAGAATCCATTAATTATTGGGACAATAGAGCACAATAATTATGACAGGTGTCGGCGGGATTTGAAGAAAGAAGGGAGGTAGGTGACCCCACGCACGCCAAAGCCACCGAACTTTTGCAGTTGATAAGGGTTATGTTTAGAGCTACCCGAACTCTGATAACATTAGATGAATAAAATATAAAGGAGTTATCGAAAATGTTACGGTTTACTTCAAATTCCGAAATTGGGAGGGAAAATTGTTGGCTGAATAAAAAGGAGACAAAAAGGCAAACTCACTTTCAAAGGCTTGCAGAAACAGCTCGTGATCCGCTTGCACCATGTCCATCCGTGGGGCTTTTTGCACTTCGGCCTCCTTCTCCCGCTTTTTCGGCGGCATTTTGCACAGAATTCCACTTAATATCGCACAAGAATTAACATCCAACACGTAAAAATACAACGACAACACCCACCCGCGCTATAAAAACTGCTGTTCCGGCGCTCGCCACCAGCAACCAGCAGACAAAAAAGCGCCCTCAAACGGTTACAAAATTAAACTCTTCCATGGCTGACCGTTGGCGGGAAACGACAATACTTGAAATCAATAACGGTTTTTTTTGTTATAATCCCTTTTTATTTATTACGAACATTTAAACATATTTAAACCCAGGATAGAAAAATATTATCGAAATCATTTCCACGAGGGGGAAACAACTCCTAAAAACAAAATTAGTCTGGATGACCTAAGATTACTCCGGATTGCATAGGATTACACTGGATTACAAAATATTATGGTGGATTACTCCACGTAAACTAGGCTTACGCGAATTTTTAATCAAAATGGTTTATTTTTTAACAAAATTGTTAAATTTTTAACAAAATAGTGAATTTTTTAACCAAGAACATTAAGTTTCTATCGAAAAAGACGAATGTTTGAAAAAATACATAAATTTTTAACTGAAAAAGATACGTTTTCAGTTCAAAAATAAATATTCACCTAAAAAACAATGATTCTTCAATAAAATAGTTAAATTTTCAAACAAAGTGATGAATTTTCAATTAAAATGAAGAATCTTCAAACAAAATATTGACTTTTTAACAATACTGTGGAATTTTCTACAAAGTAGATTAATTTTTAACCAAAAGAGAAGAATTCTGAACAAAAAAAGGAATGCATAATTGATATTTAAGCCCGAAAAATTTTTAATTTTAAATAAAAACCAGTTGAATTCAACCAAAACGGCGAATTTTCAACAAAACCTTTTAGCTTTTCAAACAAAAAGGATACTTTTCAACAAAATCGTTTTTTTTAATGTTAATTGTCAACCAAATCCTTGAATTTTCTAACAAACTAGTTGAATTTTCAACCCAAAAAGACGAATTTTTAGCAAAACCGTTGAAGTTTTAACAAGAAAAAAAGACTTTTTCACAAAATTGTTGAATTTTCTTCAAAGTACCTAGAATATGTTTTAACCAAAAAATTGAATTTTCAACCACAAAAATACAATTTCTACCGAGAAGATTAGTTTTCTACAAAGTGGATTAATTTTTAACCAAAAATCTAAATTTTCAACCGAGAAGATTTATTTTCTACAAAAAAAAAAAAAAAAAAAATTTTAAAATGATACATGAATTTTTAACCAAGCAGTTGAATTTTCATCTAAAAAGATAACTTTTCATCCAAACAGTTGAATTTTTAGCTAAAAAATATAAATTTTCTACCAAAATGAAGCACTTACATTTTCATTGCAAAAAAAAATAATTTTACAAAAATATCGAATATTCACCAAAATAGTCCAATTTTTAATCAATGAGATGAATTTTCAACTAAAATGAAGAATCTTCGACTGAAATAGTTAAATCTACATTTTAAAAATAAATTTTCAACCAAAAAACAACGAATTTTTAGTAAAATAATTAAATTTTCAATCAAAGAGAGGAATTTTGAACTAAAATCAAAAAACTAAAAATTAATTTTTAACAAGTAGCTCGAATATTAACCAAGTAGTTGAATTTTTTACAAAAAAGATTAATTTTCTACCAAAACGACAAATTTGTAACGAAATAGATGAATTTTCAACCCACTAGTTGAATTTTCAACTGAAAAATATAAACTTACAATCAAAAATGTATAAGTTAAATCTTCTGTTAAAAAAGTTAATTTTCAACCAATAAAACAGAATTTTCAACAACATAGTTAACCAAATTATTTTCAACTGAAATCAAGAAACTTCAACGAGAAAAATGAATTTTTAAAAAAGTAGTTAAACTTTCAACCAAGTAGTTAAATTTTCAAGTAAAAAAGATGAATTTTCAACCAAAAATGGAATATGTTACAATTTCAATTGAAAAATAAATCTTTTACAAAAAATAGAATATTCAAAAAAACAATCACATTTGTAATCAAGGAATGAATTTTCAACTAAAATGAATAATCTTCAACTGGAATATTTAAATTTTAAATTAAAAAAAAAAATTATTTAAAAAAAAAAACACGATTTTTAACGATACGGTTAAATTTTCAAGCAAATAAATCAATTATTCCATCAAATTAGTTAAATTTTCAATCCAAAAAGACGAATTTTCAACAGAACAATTGAATTTTCAAACAAAAAATGACTTTTCAACAAAATTGTTATATTTCCTACAAATTAGATTAATTTTCGACCATAAAGTATATTTTCCACCATATCGTATATTATTATCTACATTGAAAACTAATATGCGAAAATAAGGGATTTTTTAAATACATATTATTTATAAAAATTCCATTATTTCTGCAAGTTAGTTTTTAATGTAAATAATATAATCTGAAATATTTGAAAATTTATAATTATATATTTAGAACATTCGTGAATGCAAGGCTCGATATTGTTACTTTTGAAACAAATTTACATCGAATAATCGTCTTATTTAAATTTGAATTTGGTTAATATAAAAAGAATTTATTTTCTGAATCTCTCCATTCAAATGATAAATAAAAAGTAAAGAAAAAGACGGCATTCTCCAGATCTCCTTCCTTCTTTTTTCTATTATCTTTTTCTATTTACTAGCGTCACCAATCGCGCGCTATGCGCACGTGTAGTTTTTCAATTGGCCGCAGCTACGTGTACCGAAATTTCAGTACGAAAAGGCGGATTTTTTCGATACAAATAGCGGGACCTGAAAAAATGACTATTTGTATCAAAATTTCGGCATGAATAGACGGAATTTTACGGTATGCTTAGACACTGCTATTTCAATTTGAGAACAAAAATAATTTTTAATACTAAATAAAAATCGTTCTGTGACATTTTTACTGGTTTTTTGAAAAATGTCGGATTCAATTGACCCCATTGTTTAAATTGTTATGAAGAATTTTTGTATTGGCATTAGGATCTTATGAATACATTTAATTACAAAACTTTCATTTCATAAAAGTTAAATTGTTAATATTTATATAATAATAATTAATATATAAATTAAATTTTTTTTTGCATTTTTAGAAAACTTCTGAATCGGTCTGAAATCTTTCTAAATTTTCTTCAAAAATTAATTTTTCAAACTAAAAAATAATTTCAAATTTTCCCAGGAATCTTAAGGGCCTTTTTTTATTCTCTTGAAACATGTCTTAGAACTTGTGAAAATTCCTGAAAAGTTTAAGAATTTTGACAAGTTTTAAGACATGTTTCAAGAGAATAAGAAAATGTTCTTAAGATTCCTGGGAAAATTTGAAATTATTTTTTAGTGGAAATTTGTTTATTCTCCTGAAAACTTTCAAAACTCTGAAAAAGGTTCTGTTTCGAAATCTTAAAAAATCTACATTTTGTTTTACATTTTTTGAAAAATTTTCAGATTTTTAATTAATTTTCAATCTTTTTGAAACAACTAAATCTCCTAAACGTCTTTTAAACTGATATGAATTGTTCCTAGCTTCGGAACAATTTTTTAATAAATTGTTATGATCTTGCAAAATTGAATATTTTTGCTTTAAAATCTTTCATATTCTTTTTCGAAATTTTACGAAATCATTTGAAATGATTTTAAATCTTTGTGAACTTTTTCTTAGAATTAATTTTTCAACATAAACAATCTCTAAAATTTTTCCTCTTTTTTTTTCTCTTTTCAAATTTTAAATTATTTTTTAATCTTTTTGAAATTTTGAAACCTCCAAAAAATATTTTAAAATGATTCGAATTGTTCCTAACTTAGGAACAATTTTTTCTAAAATCTTTGATTTTGCATAATTGAAAAATGTTGCTTTAAATATTTCACATTCTTTTTCGGAATTTTACGAAATCGTTTTTAATGTTTTGAAATCTTTGCCAATTTTCTCTTAGAATTCATGACTTCATTTTTAAAAATAAATATAATATAAAATTTTCCCATAAACAGCTTTCAAATTATTTTCAAAACCTTAAAAAATCTACACTTTGTTTAAAACTTTCTGAAATCTTTTCAAATTTTCATTTATTTTTTTATCTTTATGAAACAACAAATCTTCTAAATATCTTTCAAAATAATTCGAATTTTTCCTAAGACTTTGAAAAAAATTTACATAATCAAAAGAATTGCCTTAAAATCTTCTGGATTCTTTTTTGAAAATTTTGGAAATATTTTGAAATTTTTCTAAAAATGCTTTTAAAATTAACTTTTTAAAATTAAAAAATCATTTTAAAGTTTCCGACGAATCATAACAAAAAAATTTTATTCTCGAAACCTTTCAAAATTCTTGAAAAGCTTTCAATTTTTTCCCGAAATCTTTCTTAAATCTACATTTCGTTTAAGTTTTTTTATTTTTTGTGCAAAAATTTAAATATTCTTTAATCTTTTTGAAAACCTTCTAAATATCTTTTTAAATAATTCAAATTTTTCCTAAGACTTAAAAAAAATTTACATGATCAAAAGAATTGCCTTAAAATCTTCAGGATTCTTTTTTGAAAAATTTGTAAATATTTTGAAATATTTCTAAAAATGCTCTTAAAATTAAAAAATCATTTTAAAGTTTCCGAGGAATCATAAAAAAAAATTGTTAATCTCGAAACCTTTCAAAATTCTTGGAAATCTTCCATTTTTTTTCTTGAAATCTTTCTTAAATCTACATTTAGTTTTAAATTTTTCGAATTTTTCTCAAAAATTTAATAATTTTTTAAATCTTTTTGAAGCACCTAAACCTTCTAAATATCTTTCAAAATAATTCGTGTTTTTCCTAGGACTTTAAAAAAAAATTACATAATCAAAAGAATTGCCTTAAAATCTTCTGGATTCTTTTTTG
>CAKNYM010053500.1:1718407-1729163 GCA_932195095.1 Andricus curvator | reverse complement strand
ATAATCAAAAGAATTGCCTTAAAATCTTCTGGATTCTTTTTTGAAAAATTTGTAAATATTTTGAAATATTTCTAAAAATGCTCTTAAAATTAAGTTTTAAAATTATAAAATCATTTTAAAGTTTCCGAGGAATCATAACAAAAAATTGTTATTCTCGAAACCTTTCAAAATTCTTGGAAAGCTTCCATTTTTTTTCTCGAAATCTTTCTTAAATTTACATTTAGTTTTAAATTTTTCGAATTTTTCTCAAAAATTTAATAATTTTTTAAATCTTTTTGAAGCACCTAAACCTTCTAAATATCTTTCAAAATAATTCGTGTTTTTCCTAGGACTTTAAAAAAAATTTACATAATCAAAAGAATTGCCTTAAAATCTTCTGGATTCTTTTTTGAAAATATTTTGAAATTTTTCTAAAAATGCTTTTAAAATTAACTTTTTCAAATTAAAAAATCATTTTAAAGTTTCGGACGAATCATAACAAAAAAATTTTATTCTCGAAACCTTTCGAAATTCTTGAAAAGCTTTCAATTTTTTCCCGAAATCATTCTTAAATCTACATTTCGTTTTGAGTTTTTTGATTTTTTGTTCAAAAATTTAAATATTTTTTAATCATTTTGAAAACCTTCTAAATATATTTTTAAATAATTCGAATTCCTAAGACTTGAAAAACATTTACATAATCAAAAGAATTGCCTTAAAATCTTCTAGATACTTTTTTGAAAATTTTTTAAATATCTTGAAGTCTTTCTAAAAATGCTCTTAAAATTAACTTTTTAAAATAAAAATTCATTTAAAAGTTTCAGAGGAATTATAAGAAAAAAATTTTATTTTCGAAACCTTTCAAAATTCTTGAAAAGCTTTCAATTTTTTTTCGAAATCTTTCTTAAATCTACATTTAGTTTTAAATTTTGTGAATTTTTCTAAAAATTTCTCAATTTTTTTAATCCCTTTGAAACACCTAAACCTTCTAAATATCTTTCAAAATAATTCGAATTTTTCCTAAGACTTTAAAAAAAATTTACATAATCAAAAGAATTGCCTTAAAATCTTCTTGATTCTTTTTTGAAAATTTTGCAAATATTTTGACATTTTTCTAAAAATTCTTTTAAAATTAACTTTAAAACATTTTTAAATCATTTTAAAGTTTCCGACGAATCATAACAAAAAAATTTTATTCTCGAAACCTTTCAATTTTTTCCCGAAATCTTTCTTAAATCTACATTTCGTTTAAGTTTTTTTATTTTTTGTGCAAAAATTTAAATATTCTTTAATCTTTTACAATGATTAAAATTTTTCCTAATTCTTTAAAAAAAGTTTCTTGATTAAAAAATATTACCTTAAATTCCATTTTAACAATTTTGGAAATCTTTTGAAATCTTTCTCTTGTATGCTGAAAGACCACTTTCAAAGATCGGAAATCCTAAATACAGTAATTGGCGGGAATATTTCAAATGATTATTGAATTTTTCAGGTTAGAAAAATGATGTATGTTTCGACGTAAACAGTTACAATCGAACCGCTCAAACCAAAATACGTTTTAATCGTTCACATTTGGAAAAATTGGCACGTTATAAAATTATAGTAAATATAGATATATAACATATACAAGGATGAGATATACCAGATATATGTATGCTATTTATAGGAGTAGAGGGAGTATAGAGAGAGACAGAGAAAGACAAGAGAGGTCGTAAAATCGTAAAATCCAATATGGTGTCGGTCGTTCAGCGGTTTACGTTGGACGTCCGTATTTTGAGTTAAAATCTTCGTGATAAATCAGAGGACTTTTCAATAATTATGAAAATTAGATTAAAAGTAATTTGCTGCATGTAAAAAGTGCTATGAAAGGCGAACACTACGTGTAGGAGGATCCGACAAGAGCAAAATCTAGCCTTCGTGGAAGGTTTTTCTCTGCTCTGGGTTTCGAGTCCAGATATTTTTGAGTGTGTTTTCGAAAAAGTAAGGAAAGAGGGATGGATTCTTCGGAGGGTGCTACGATGACGGATACGACGAAAGTACCTGCGACAGTGGCAACAAAGGCAAAACTCAAAGTTGGTAAAAGTAGTTCGGTGGCTGACATTGCCACCTTAGATATTAAATCACGACTTAGTTTGGAAAATGCCGAGGTCTGCGATAAACCACAAACCAACGGGTTGCACCAGGTGAACGGTGTTTGCGACTCGCCCCAAAGAAACACGGAATCCACTGCCTCCGAGGATCAACCACAAGAGATGGAAACTAGTCATGTAAATTTAAATCAACCTGGTAAGATCCTTCAACTTACATTCGTCTTTCGAATGTCAAAGATTTATTTTGGCAAATTTCCCACGTCAAGTGAAGTTAATGTCTTCTTTTTTTAGTGGCTTTGTAACTTTCATGATTTTCGAAAAATATTATTTTGTCCTTTGTACATGAATATATTCTGACTTAGAAGCAAACTTGTGTTGAAATGTGTTTCGTAATATCTCGTTAGAACTTGTTCCTTTGTTAGAACTTATCAGCAGGTATATTTTTATCAGAAAATTACAATATCCTTCAAAATATGATATCTGTTTTTTTAAGGGTCATAGGTAATTTTTTGTTCGGGCATAAATGTCAAAACTGATATTTGACTGGATGATTCTTAGATCAAAATATAAAATCGCGGATGTTTAGAATGATCTTTGAACTTCTTTGAAACTTCTTATAACTTATAATTTAAAAGGATTTCAAAGCATTTGGAATATTTTACTGTTTAAAAAAACTCCAATGCATTTTCAATTGATTGGAGTAATTTAATAGGATTTCAAAGAATTTTAAATATTTTAGGTTATTTTAAAAGATTCTAAACCATTTTCATGCGATTTCAAAATTTCCAAGGATTAAATGAATTTCAAAAAATGTTCATCCGATTGGAAAGAATTTCGGAAGATATGGAACAATTTTACAGAACCTACAAGGTTTTAGGATCTTTTAAATAATTCCAAGAGATTTTAAAAGCCCTCAAGGTATTTTAATAAATTTTCGAGAATTTCAGGAAATATCAGATTTCAACGAGAACAAGAATTATGGATTTCGTAGGATATCAAAAATTGTCACATATTTGGACGCATTTCCCAAGATTTTAAAGAATTTCAAAGATTTTAGGATATTTCAAAAGATTCCGAGGAATTTTTGAATGTATGTCAATAATTTGAAGGGATTTAAAAAGATTTAAAATATTTAAATGATTCCAATGAATTTTCAAGAGCTTCAAAAAGTTTCAAAAGATTTAAAAAGATTCCAAAGGATTTGAAATATTTTGGTAAATTTGAAAAGACTCCAAGGAATTCGTAATTGATTTCATTAATTTTAAGGGATTTCCAAGGATTTGAAATATTTTAAGTTATTTTAAAAGATTCTAAGCCATTTTCATGCGATTTCAAAATTTCCCAGGATTAAAATGAATTAAAAAAAAGGTTCATGTGGTTGGAAAGAATTTCCTAGAATTTCGGAAGATATGGAACGATTTTACAGAACAAGGTTTTAGGATCTTTTAAATGATTCCAATGGATTTTAAAAACTATCAAGGTATTTTAATAAATTCTCTCTCTCATTGGATTTCAAAAATTTTCACATATTTGGACGTATTTCTCAAGATTTTAAAGAATTTCAAAGAGTTTAGGATATTTAAAAGAGTCCGAGGAATTTTTGAATATTTTTCAATAATTTGAAACGTTTTTAAAAGATTTAAAGGTATTTTTTAAAATTCCTTGGAATTTTCAAAAACTTTAAAAAGATTCAAGGGATTTCAAAAAATTGTAAAGGATTTGAAATATTTTAGAGTATTTAAAAAGATTCCAATACATTTTCAATAGATTTCAATAATTTAAAAGGATTGTGAAAATTTCTGGGTATGTTTAAAAATTCCAAAGAATTTTCAAGAGCTTTAAAAAGTTTCAAGGGATTTCAAACAATTTCAAAGGATTTGGAATATTTTCCGGTACTTTTAAAAATGCCTAGAAATTTACACGAGCTTTAAATAACAAAAAAAAAATAATAATAGAAGTGTATATTTTTTGCAGTTCATTTGAATTCACTTGGAATTCAGCTTGAGTGCTTTTAAATTCTTTGAGTTCTTCTGAATTCTCTTGATTTTTTTTTATTCACTTGATTTCTTCTAAATTCACTCAGTTCTACTTAATTCAATTAATGTTTTTGAATTTGTTATAGTTTTGGTTTAATTCATGCTGAAGTCTTTTTCAAACTCACCTTGAATTCTTAGACCATTAAATTCTTTAGAATTCCCTTGAATCTGTTTAAACACATTTTAAACTTACTGAATTCAATGATTTTGTTCATAGTTTTGAATTATTTTCAATTCTTTTGATTAGAGGTAGAAAATTGTTTAGAACAGAATTATTTGTGGTTCAACCACAAGACATGGGAACTAGTCATGTAAATTTAAATCAACGCGGTAAGCTCCTTCAACTTACATTCGTCCTTCGAATGTCAAAGATTTATTTTGGCAATTTGGCCACATCAAGTGAATTAAATGTCTTCTTTTTTTAGTGGCTTTGTAACTTTCATGATTTAAAAAAAATATTACTTTTGTTCTTAAAGCGCAAATGTATTCTGACTTAAAAGCAAACTTGTGTTGCAATGTGTTTCGTGATATCTCGTTAGAACTTGTTCCTTCGTTACAACTTACAGGCAGGTATATTTTTATCAGAAAATTACATTGTTTTTTAAAATTTAGTATCTTTTTGTAAGGATCATAGATGATTTTTTGTGCAGACATAAACGTCAAAACTCGTATTTGACTGGATGATTCTTAGACCAAAATGTAAAAGCACGGATGTTTAGAATAACCTTTGTATTGCGTGTAAAAATAATCGCAGGCAAAAGTAAAAAATAAGGACAGTATAAATGAAAATGCCAAAATTTATATGTATTCAAATTTAAATTGTTGAACGTGTTACAACTTTAAATTAAAAATGTTCTAAGTCGAAAGATTTGAAATCTAAATTCTAAATCATAAATATTTGTAATTTTTGTAATTTATTGTTTGAACTGATAACATGTCGAATATTCAAAAATGATAATAATGCTCCACAATTAAAAATGGAAAAATAAAATTGCTCGGAGATTTATGTTTATCATGTAATACAAAATATTAGTTTTTAATTTTTAATTTATAGAAAGAGACCAATAAAAGGATGAAATACTATTTAGTGAGTGCATAAGTACACCTTTCCTATTATTGAAGTTCTAAAAACGTCTGAATTCTGTCAATAGACGTTCAGCAGACGTTTTTTTCATATAAATATTAAAATTTATTTTTCAAAATAAATCTTTTGAAATTTGCCCAAGAATCTTATGAACATGCTTTTATTCTCTTGAAACTTTTCAAAATTCTTAAACAGCTTCTTTTTCGAAATCTTCAAAAATCCACATTATTTTTTAAATTTGTTGAAATCATTACGAGATTAGAATTATTTTGGAATCTTTTCATAGGTTCTCAATATCTCTTAAACTGACTCGAATTTTTTTTTAAATGTTGTATTTTTTCAAAATTGATAATTTTTTTTAATATCTTATAACGCAAACTCGTTGAATTGAGGGATTTCATAGGATTTGAAATATTTTCAAATATTTCACGGTATATCCAAAGATTACAAACAATTTCAAAGATTTTAGGATATTTTAAAAGATTCCAAGGAAATTTCAATAGATTTCAATAATTTGAAGTGATTTCAAATGATTTCAAAGATTTGAGCGTATTTTTAGAAAATTCAAGGAATTTTTACGAGTTCAAAATTATTTTTGAACCTTTTCAAAACTTCTAAATATCTATTCAACTTACTCAATTTTTTTCTCAAATTTTGTAATCTTGCGAAATTAAACATTTTTGCTTTAAGATCTTTGACATTCTTTTTCAGAATTTTACCATATCATTTTAATGTTTTGAAATCTTTGTCAGTTTTTTCTTAGAATTCATGTTTAAAAATAAAAAATCATAAAAAATGTTTCCAGGAATCTTAAGAAAAAATTTCGATTCTCTTGAAACCTTTCAAAATTTTTAAAAATCTTCTTTTTCGATATATTCCAAAATCTACATTTTGTTTTAAATTAGTTGATTTTTTCTGAAGATTTAGATTATTTTTTAATCTTTTCAAAGCTTCTAAATATGTTTTTAAATTTACTTGAATTTTTTCCAAAATTTTGTAATCTTGCCCAATAGAAAAATTTTGCTTGAAAATCTTTTACGTTCTTTTTCGAGATTTTGCCAAATCAATTTAAATCTTTTGAAATCTTTGTCTATTTTCTCTTAGAATTTATTTTTGAAAATAAAAAATCATTAAAATCTGGAGAAAAAATGTTTATTCTCAAAACCTTTCAAAATTCTTAAACAGCTTTTAAATTTTGTTTGAAATCTTCAAAAATCTACAATTTGATACCTCGCTGAAGTTTGCAACGTTTACAGAAAACGAATTTACAAAAAAATAAAATAAAAATTAATAAACAAAATAAATGAAATTTATTTGAAATCTTCTTGACATTTAAATTATTTTCGAATCTTTTTAAAACTTTGAAAGTTTCTAAATATCTTTTGAAATATGTAGTTACCGATGTAGCTCTTACAAGTTTTGTTATCATCACCGGAAAAGCAGAATTATTTGGGGTTCAACCACAAGACATGGAAACTGGTCCTGTAAATTTAAATCAACGCAAGAAAAAAATAAAATAGGAATTCCCAGAATTAGGAAATTCATTTTATCAAATTACTTCCAGTTTTTTAAGAATTTAAATTGAAGAAGTTTATAATTTTACAATTGAAATTGCTTGAAATGAAAGATTTTAAGATTAAAACGCCAAAAATGATTTGTTTTCAAGTATAAATTTCTGAAATTTGTACAACTTCAAATTGAAAACATTCTACATTGAAAAACCTAACATTTAATGCAAAATATTAGTTTTTAATTTTTAATTTTTAAAAAGAGACCAAGAAAGGAATGGAATACTGTTTGCGAGTGCATGAGTACGCCTTATCTATTATTGAAGTCCTAAAAAGCGGTGAATTCTGTCAATAAACGTTGTACAGGAAAAGTTTTTTCCTACGAATATTGATTTGTGCACTTTACCTCTCAGAATAAAGTGCCTACTTTTTACCGTCTATAGCTTAGTTTTTTTTTCTTATTGCAGAAAAAACGGAAGGTACATCTACAGAGAATAACGATAGTGACATCCAATATGTGAGCTATACGAGCGAACTGCAAATGCCGGATATAATGAAATTAATTCAAAAAGATTTGAGTGAACCATATTCTATTTACACCTATAGATATTTCATTCATAATTGGCCAAAATTATGCTTCTTGGTAAGTATATTTCATTTATATATTATTCAGTTTAGTATTGTATAGTTTTATATTAATAATTATCCATTTTTAATTGAATCAATCGTTTTTATAGAGATTAATGGCTCGTCTGGGATTTATTTATTCTGAAAATTACAGATTAGTTACCTATGAAATGCATTACAAATGGTTAATGTTTATTCTTATTAAATTTTCTTAATTGAATGTTTTCATTCATTAAGAAGAGACATTCGGGGTGGCTGCAGGTCAGGGAAAACCTGTAAATCAGGGAAAAGGCACGGAATTTCAGTGGTCAGCGAAAAGTCAGGGATCTTGAATAAAAAATGGTAAAAGTCAGGAAATTACTGGAAGAATCACATTAAGCAACTGTGAAGAATAATCAGGGCTGTCACACAGCCAGTTTTAGTCACATTTTGCTCAAGTCGCTTTTTAGTCACTTTTTTAAGATAAAGTCACTATAATCACTTTTTTAAATGAAAAGATCACTTGAGTCACTTTTCTTTCAATAAATTAACACGTGGGGTAACAACTATGGAATTCAGGTATACACCTATTTCTGAATTTCCCTGCATTCTTTTGAAATATTTTAAAAGATTCCAAGAAATTTTTTTAATATTTCAATAATTTGAAGGGATTTCAAAGGATTCTTGAGATTTTGGTTTATTTTTAAAACTTCCGAGGAATTTTCAAGAGCTTCAAAGAGTTACAGGGGATTTCAAAAGATTTGAAATATTTTAGGATATTTTTAAACATTCCGAAGCATTTTCAAAAGATTCAAAAATTTTCGAGGAATTGTCAACGATTTGAATTTGTTGTGCCTAAAATCAGATCTCTGAAAAAAATAGTTTTTCTATGAATTTTAGAATAAACATGATATTACTGATGATGTAATTTCAAATGAAAAACATTTTTAATTAAAAAAATGTTTAAACTTAACACAAAACATTCATTTTAACAATGTTTTCTGCAATTGCATTTTTTCTCATTATAGCTTCTTATCAATTTTTGAAAAATGGTTGAATTTTAATAAGTAATGGCTTATTTTTTTTGGGGGGGGGGACATTCTCTATAATTAAAATGTTTCCACTTTTGAAAAATAAATTTTTTATGGCTGAAATAGTTAAAACCATTCTTTTAAAAGAAAGTATATTTCAAACAAATAACTATATTTGAAGATTATTTATTTCAAAATTGGAAACAGAATTATACGGAATGTTTTCCCCTAAAAAATAAGCTCTGATTTATTAAAATTCAACCATTTTTTTAAATTGATAAGCGACAGTAAGAAAAAATTCAATTAAAAAAAAGACTTAAAATAATTATACTTCGTCAGTTTTAAACTTTCTTCATAGAAAATGTTTTTTCTGTCATAAGACATGACTGACCATATAATTTAAATTCCTAAAATCATAGAAAACTTTTTTCCCAGTTATCAGATTTTCGGCACAACTACCTTAAGGGATTTAGAAAAATTCATTGGGCTTTAAAGAAATTTGGAAGATATGGAACAACTTTATAGGACCTATAAGGTTTTAGGATATTTTAAAATATTTCTAGGGCTTTTATCAGATTTCCGACAATTTCAATGATTTTAAAGGATTTTGAAAGCCGTCAAGGTACATATTTCAATAAATTTTCCAGGGTTTCAGTAAATGTCAGATTTCATGTAATCTTGCGGGATTTTACAATATTTTAATGGTTTTTAAATAATTCATTCACAAGAATTGAGAGATTTCTTAAGATTTCAATAATTTCCAAATATTTCCAGATATATTCAAAGATTTTTAAGAATTTAAAATATTTTAAAAGATTCTAAGAAAATTCCAATAGAGTTCAATAATTTGAAGGGATTTCAAAGGATTTCAAAGAGATTTGGGTATTTTTTTCAAAAAATTCAAAGGAATTTTAAAGAACTTTAAAAGGTTTTAAGGGATTACAAAACATTTAAAAGGATTTGAAATATTTTAAGGTATTTTTCAAAATTCCAAGAAATTTGTACGAACTTTATAAAATTGTAAAGGATTTGAAATATTTTAGGGAATTTTAAAAGATTCCAATGAATTTAAATCGATTTCAATAATTTGAAGGGATTTCAAAGGGTTTGAAATATTTTAGGGTATTTTAAAAGATTTCAGGGCATTTTCAATTGATTTGAGTATTTAATGGGATCTCAAAGGACTTGAAATATTTTAGGTTATTTTCATAGATTCGAAAGCATTTTCAAGAGATTTAGAAAATTTGAAGGGATATCAAAGAATTGTAAATTTGCAAATTAAAAAAATAACTCGCAGTAATTTTACAGAAATTTAATATGAATTTAACTTTACGCGCCAAGGAAACATAGTGAGTGAAAAACGAACTTTGCCAACAACAATTTAAAAAAATCTGCCCGCGTCGCGGGCACATTCTCATCGCGCGCGGCTCGCTTCGCTCGCAAGTTTGAGCGCGCCTAGGGCGCGCGACTGTTGGATCTCGCGCTTCGCGCTCGGTCATATATTTATCTCGCGCTTCGCGCTCGATTATGTACTCACCTCGCGCTACGCGCTCGGGCGTATTTACATCGCGCTTTACGCTCGGCTCCTCTAGATTTTTGAACTTCGTGTTCGACTTCGATGAAAAGAAAAAGTTTGTTTGCAAATATTATAAAATTATCAAAACCTCTACATATTAAGTGATTGTTAAATTTGTTTTTATTTTAGACTGAAAAGGAACTTTATTTACTCAAGGTTCTATCGACCTTAAGGAACACATTCTCATCCAGACACTCGCGCTTCGCGCTCGATATTTTATTTGAAAATCATTTGAACCGTATGATAAAAACAAAAAAGTTTGAGTGCACTTACGGCGTGCGATTTGGTAAATACACTGAGCGCGCACTTTGTGCTTCGTGATATATGTTCTTCATATACAAATTACTAAATTTGTATTTGATTTTAAATGAAAAGTAATGATATAATTCAGGCGACAAATTTTATTAGTTAACATTTTATTTTAGCTTGTGTCGCTTATCAAAAAAGTTAATTTTTTCATTTTGAATATATTCTTACCACAAAAATTGATTACGGGTTTGTAAGTCTTTTTTGAATGCAAAATTTTTGTTCATTTATATGTTTTCGTACCTTGCATTGTTTTTTCAAAAATTTGATTTTTACATTCTCATTCTAATGAGAAGGTATTGGTTTTATGTAAAATTTGACATAGTCGGTTTTCATCAAATCTCCACGTTTCGAGACCCCCTGAGCTAGAAAAAACGATTTTTACGAAGGTGTCTGTCTGTCTGTAGTCTGTCTGTCTGTCTGTCTGTAGCCACGATAACTTTCGAAAAAATGATCAGATTTGATTGAGCTTTGGCACACTTTTTTATGGCCCAAAAATAGAGAACGAGTTCGTTAACCAGCTATTTTGGATGAAAATCC
>CAKNYM010053500.1:1678432-1696740 GCA_932195095.1 Andricus curvator | reverse complement strand
CCAAATATTTTCAGTCATGTCTTACGAAAGACAATTCGTTACTTACTTCCCGAGACACCTGAATTATCAAATAATTAGAATTTATTAACATGAAAAGAAAGAAAACTAAAACAATATGTAACTTGCAACAAAGAAACTATACTCTTCTCGAAAATTAAAGCGTATAAAAGTCTGTCATCTAGTATAAAAAAAATATCCAGAAATCTTAATTTTTTACAATTCTTTTAAAATTACTAGTATATATCTCCAATTTTTGATTTTTTTTTATCTTACTGAAGTTAATTTTAAAACGAAAATACTATAATACTATAAATAATAATAATAATATACTTAAATAATAATAATACTTAAATACTTAAATAAGTAATACTTAAATGTGAACCAAAGTAACCCCCAACATTTTGAGTAACAATGGCGATCATAATAAGCACTAACAAGATGTAATAAAACGAGGTTTACACAATTTTTTCTAATCTTTTAATAAATCACTTAACTTTATATTTTTAACAACCATTTAGAAGATTGGAACTCTTTACTAAAGGATTTAGATATTTCTATTTCCTGTTTAAGCTGCCACAAATCTGAATGAAAATAAAATCGAATTACTAATCTAATTATACTGAGGTTGATGCCTTTTTAACGTTATTGCAATCTTTGATTATTACCAAACTTTAACGTTACACAGACGCCACAGCCTAAAATTATCTCAAAACAGGGGAATTAGGGTGATTTTTAACAAAAGGAGAATTAATAGGGCAATAAATTCTTTAAAATAAATTTAGTGTAAGTACCATATTGAATAATTCAATATGAAGCGCTTAAAATTCCTCAGATTTCAAGTCGGAATATATTGCATTTTCAACAAAATAGTTTAATTTTCAACCAAAAAAGATCAATTTTCAACTGAAAATGAATTAGTTAAACTTTCAGTTGAAAAAAATTAATTTCCAACAACAAAAAACGAATTTGCAACAATATAGTTAAATATTCAACCAACCAGTTGCTTTTTTAACCAAAAAGATTAGATTTCTACTAAAAGCGATGAATTTTCAAACCAAAGAGACAAATTTTCAACGAAAGTTTTGAATTGTCTATTAGAAAAGATTTTTCAGTCAAGAAAGAAAAAAATTCAACCCGATTGTTTCATTGTCAACCAAGAAAGACAAATTTTCAACTAAATAGTTCAATTTTTAACAAATTTGTTGAATATTCAACCAAATAGTGGATTTTTCAAGCAAAAAAGATGAATTCTTTAAAATACAGTTAAATTTTTAACCTGAGAAGCTCAATTTTCAACAAACAAGTTCATTTTTAAAGAAGAAAGATGAATGTTCAACCTTGAAAGATGACTTTTCTATCAAAAAAGATGAATTTTCAATTCAGATGTACAAATGTTCTATAGAAAAAGATGAATGTTCAACGAAACAGTGAATTTTCAAACAAAAAAGATTAATTTTCAAACAAACAGTTGCATTTTTAACCAAAAAAGATTAAATTTTCAACAAAAGCGATGAATTTTCAAACCAAAGAGACAAATTTTCAACCAAAGTTTTGAATTGTCTGATAGGAAAGATTTTTCAGTCAAGACAGAAAAAAAATCCATCAAATTATTGAATTTTTAAGCCGAAAAGACGAGTTTTCTACAAAATAGTTAACTTTTAAACCCGAAAAGATAAGTTTTTAACAAAAAATTTAATTCTCAACCAAATAGTTCAATTTTCAAGCAAATAATTTAATGTTCTACCAAATACTTGATTTCTCGAGTAAAAGAAGATGAATTCTATAAGGCGTTGAATTTTCAATAAAAAAGTTTATTTTTAAACAAGAAAGATGACTTTTTAACTAAAAAAGAGGATTTTTCCATTCAGAAGTACGAATGTTCTACGCAAAAAGATGAATGTTGAAGAAAACAGTTGACTTTTCAACCAAAAAAGATAACCTTGTAACAAAATAGTTGAATTTTTAACAAAATAATTAAATTTTAAATAAAATGGTCGAACTTTCAAAAAATAAATAAATAAATAAACTTCAACCAAAAACAGTTCCGTTTTCAACCAGATAGTTGAATTTCCAAGCCAAACAGACGAATTGTTCAGAAGACAGTTAAATTTTCAACCAAAAAGTTCATTTTCAACCAAAAAAGGTGAATTTTTAATCGAAACGAACGAGTTTTCAACAGAACAGTTGAATGTTCGACTAAAAACGATGACTTTTTAACTAAATAGTTGAATTTTTAACAAAATACTTAATTAAATTATCAACCACATAGTAGTATTTTCAACCAATAGAGATGAACCAAAAATATGATAGTAGACTCTCGAATCAAAAATAGTTGAATTTTCTGATTGGGTTCTATTAATTCAGCTCGAATTTAAGCGAAAACACAAGAGAAAGGGGAATTTTCTTGAAAACAGGGGAAAAAATATGAATTCTTTTAAAAAAGGGGTAAAGAGGGTAATAGGGTTAAGAGTGTGAGATCTGCGTTATATTATAATTTTGGATACATTTATTTCATATAGATTTTTTTTTAAATATTACGTAACAGTATCGATCCCCCACCAATTCAACAGATCGCAACATTTTCTAGACCCCCCCCCCCCCCATCCCTTTACTTAATTTATGGATGACCCCTCGTTTAACCTTATGTAAATATTTCTAACTTTTTTTTTCAGACCGACGAAGGTTGGGAGGAAGTTTTCGACTTCATTTTCCCAGAGGACGAAGCTCAGAGGCCACATTTGAAAGTGTTAGCATCGGCGAAAGCTTGGAGACAAAAAGCAGGGCTTATGCCAGAACAAACTTCAGCGTCCGAAAAAAATCAGAATGCAGAATCCGAAACCAGTCAGAATGCTGAATCCGAAAAAAGTCAGGATGCGGAATCCGTGACAAATCAGAATTCTGAATCCGAAAATAAGAATTCAAAATCAACAGATGATCAAAACACAGAATCCGCCTCTGACCAGAAATTAGATTCAGAAAGTTGATTTTTGTAAGGGATATTTTTATTTAAAAAAAAACAGAATGCATGTGAATAAGTTTCTATAGACTCAGTAGAAATATAAATCCATAAATTGTATAAAAGGAGGGCGTATGAATAAATCAAGTTTTTATTTACCTTTCATTCTGTAAAATTTATTCATAGGAAATTTTTCATTTCATTTCGTTACAGCTTATAATATACAAAACTATAAATCCTCGCAAGTAAAGCTACGTTTTTTAATAAATAAAAAACTTAAACCGTACTTTGTACACATGTATGGAAATTCGCAAGCTAAATTGGGAATGAATCGAACTTTACAGACTGAAGAATGCTTGGTACAAAAATAAATCTCAAACAGTTTATAATACAGACTTAAAACATTCTCCAGAATTATTTACAGATAAATTTTTTATGTACAGAATATACGCACTACTGGCATGTAATTAACGAGCTTATTCGCAGGAGATTCTTTGAGGCAAAAAAGCTGCAAAATATCACTTGGCGATTCTTTAAAGAGTTTAAAGGATTTTAGAGATTAATACTGTTTTAGTTTTGCAGATGAGCGAACAGAAGTATAAATATTATTTTATTATCTAATTAACGAATTATAAATAAATATTGCTTTAAAATTGGCTACAAAAACAAAGTTCTTTTAAAATCTAGTATAATGACTTTTTCCTTTAAATGAAGCATCTAAAGGAAGATAATTCTTGTGAATTTATATATCACATTGAATCTATTTGTTCAGAAGACCTTTTTTTAGAATATCAAATTGAATTTAGAATTACAGTTTAATTTTCCAAGGCTGGTTGGGAAAAATTATGTACGCCAAAATTACTTTCACCTTGATTATGTATATATGTTCGAAATATTAATTGATTTTCCTTTCCTTAGAGGTTTTCTTATCAATATTTTGGCAGCAAGATTTTTGTCAAATACAAAAATGGATTTAAACGCAGAATAAATTTTCACGCATTTCTTCGTAAAAAAGCCTAAATTCCAGAAATCGAATAAAAATTCGACACACTTCATCCTAGAGTTGCAAATTGACATTTTTCCAGTTCATTTCTAAATAATTGCGACTCAAGGCTCAATAGTTCTGACAAAAATTGCAAATGAGATTACCATATTATCTCTTGATCCAATATTTCACTCTTCTGCATTTAATCATGAGAAAAATCCATAATGAAAATTCACAAACAAAAATGTGATTAAAAATGCTGGATTGCATTTCCAAATAACTTAAATAAATGCAGAAAAGTGAAATTTTTGCAAACGAATGGCCATAAACTCACAATCAGTCTCTAAGTATTTTTACAATAAAATTTCAATATCTATTTTCATGTCATTGGCAATTTCTTTTTCTCGTCGCTTTCGAATCCAGAATCGAGATCGTCGCTGAGACATTTTTTTAAGCTTGGTTCTTTAAAATTCTGTTTGTAACCTTTCTTCGCCTTGATACGCTTTTTAATACTGTCGACTAGATGTTCGAAAAAATGTGGATATCCATCGTATCCAGGAAAAACGTTGACGTCAATTATTGCATATTTTTCGGTGTGATTTTCAATAACGACATCCACACCGACTAAAATGAGGCCGAAAATTTTTACAATCTGCTTGACGATTTTTTCGAGGATTTCGTATTTTGGTTTTGCACCAAGATGTGCATCCTCCTCAGATATAATAGACCACTTGGAATTCGAACCACTTTTTGAAATATCATGCGAGCTGAAGAAAATTGTGTCGAGTAAAGCACAATCCCTTTGATAAAAGTTTTTTAAACTAGGTCGTTCGACAACGTAAAAATTATCATCGACTATGAATACTTTGTATAAAATAGCATTATGATTAATGAAGTCTTGCGTAACGCAAGGTAGCTGACAATCTTTCAAACCATTCTCGTTGAAAATGATCATCATCTGGAAAAAAATATTTATATAATTAGTATTTCGCATTTTTTTAAACAATCGACTCGGAATATGTATACAATTTCGCGAATTTATTGTAAAAAATGTTTTTTTTCAGTCCTCGTAAATATCTAAATGCGTAGAAATAGTACTGTGCTTACGTAAAATTAAATAACTGTTTTTTCACATGGTGTCTACTCAAATCCTGGAAAAAAATCCCTGACAATTCCATATTTGTTCCAGGTATCTCAAGATTTTCCCATGTATCATTTTTCATTGTATGGAGCGACTAAAGTATTTCGCATTTTTTAAAACAATCGACTCGGATTATGTATACAATTTCGCGATTTTATTATAAAACATTGTTTTTTCTCAGTTCGTTTAAAAATCTATATGTGTAAAAATAGTACTATTCATACGTAAAATACAATAACTGTTTTTTCATTTGTGAAAAGTTATTTATTAAAGGATAAGTAATTTCCTGGTGGTATAAGTTTCAAAGTACTTAATCAATATGTTTAATTTAGAAAACCTGCAGAAGCCTTGACAAATTATATTACAAGATAATCCTAAATAACTCATCAAAATCGAATAATTAAATAAATAATACTAAAAACATAATTAATCATTTCTTGAATTTGTTCCTAAAGTTCATGAATTTGAATATTAAGTCAAACAAATTTTTATTTTATCTTCTTATTCTTAAAATTCAGTGCATATTTAACATATTAATATTTTTAATGAAAGATATTTTCCAGGAGAGTAGATACCCTGTAAAAAACAGAAGAAATAAGGAGATTTTTCACGAAAATGAGGAAATACATTCTTTTAAGTAAAATTAATGTAGGTACTATATTAAATTCAATTTACAGGCTTCAAATTCCTACCCTTTGAAGTGAAAATATATAATTTGTAACAAAAAAAATAACGAATTTTCAACAAAATACATGAATCTTTAAGTGGAATAGTTGAATTCTAAACCAAAAAGATACATTTTGAACGAAAATAGTAGAATTTTTGAACCAAGAAGATTAATTTTCTGCCAAAAAAGACGAATTTCCAACAAAATACATGATATTTCAACTAAAAAAGCTAAATTTTCAAACAGAAATTGAATAGATAAATTTTCACTTAAAAAAATTAATTTTCAACTAAAGGGATGATCTTTCAGCTAAAATGACGGAATATTCCACTGGATTAGATCAATGTTCAGTTCAAAAAATTAAATATCAACTTAAAAAAACGAATTTAAAAAAAAATAGTTAAATTTTCAACTGGAATAGGTTATTTCTCAGTGAAACAAATTAATTTTTAACGAAAAAAAAGAATTTTCAAAAAAATAGTTAAATTCTCAACCACAGAGATTAATTTTTAATTAAAATGATAAATCTTCAACAAAAAATGAATTTCAACAAACGAGTTTAAGTTTCAACCCAGTAATTGAATTTTCAACCAAAAACATGAATTTTCAACTAAAATGATTGATCTTCAACTAGAATAATTGAATTTGTAATCAAAGAGATGAATTTTCAACCAAGAGGATTAATTTTTTTACCAAAAAAGACAAATTGTCAACAAAATACATGAATTTTCAACTAAAAAAAAAAAATTTAACAAAAAAACTTAATTTTCAACCAAAATGTTGAATTTTTAAGCAAAAATATGAATTTTCAACCAAATAGTTGAATTTTCAATTAGAAAAGACACATTTTCAACCAAAACTAGAATAGTTACATTTTCAAATAAAAAAAATTAATTTCCAACCAAAAACAAGAATTTTCAACAAAATAGTTAAATCCAGTAATATAAAGCTAATTTTAAAAATAAAAATCATTGTTTTTTAATTTTACATTACAATGTAAAAAAAAGTTAAGCACGCTCTCGAAAAAATTCCTTGACTTTCAAAAAATGCCCTAACATTTCCAGGTTTTTCCAGGTGTTTAACGTGCGAGACACCCTGTTCTGTAATTAATATAAAAAAGGACAACATCTTTCAAGCCAAATTATGTAACTTTCAATCATTTTGTCTTTTATAAAAACTTCAGACTTATATCTAAAATTATTTATTTACAGAATTCAAAATTGAAAAATAAAAGAATTTTAACTGAAATCCCTTCAAAATTGAACAATTTGAAATAAATCAACTTAAAACTGGAAACCTTAAAAAATGATAAATTTTAAATATAGCATGTTTTTGGAAACGAATAACTTAAAACTAAATTCTTATAAAATGGAAGACTTTACATGATAAAATGTTTAAAAGCAAAGAATAATAAAATGAAAATTTCACAAATTTAAATGAACTGTTCAAGAGTTTAATGGTTAAAATGCAATTAAAAGTAATCGAAACGGATAAATCTCAAATTGGGAGCTTACAAAATTAAAATATTGACAATGAAATCGTTAAAAATTAATAAATTCTACAATTTCAATATTGAAGCGTTTTAATTTAAACGATTAGAAACTTGGAGTATTTAAAATTGAGAAATCTTTTTTGCAATGAATCCTGAACCCATTTTTGAATTCAAATTAAATTAAAAATTCTTTTATTTACAAATACTCTTTTTAGAAAATATTTAATTTTCCTTTATTAAATTTTATAATTTGAATAAAAAGTACCCATAATTATTTGCATAAATAATGTTAGTGTGAAATACAAGAAAGTTAGTGTGAAATACAAGAAAATATAAAGATACCACTTTCTTACTATAATTTTAACATATGAATTAATAAAGAAATTGTAATAATCGCAAATTGAAATTCCACGTTTGAAATATTTGAAATTCAGTTGATCATTTGACAGTTGGCCGGTTAGCATGTCTGAACGCGTTACCTAAGTTTGCAATGGCAATTTGAAAATGATTTCCGACTTTCTGTAGCGCATTTTAGAGTATAACTCGGATAAATTTCGCGTTATGAGTGACAAATTAGTACTTTTAAAGATATTTTAGTGACGGTGGTGTTATTTTTTTTACCGAAATGATTCACAACCTCTGTTCAAAGCTGCCATCGGAATGTATTTCGCGCGGGAAATTATCTTTGATGCTGTGGTCTGAGGATACTATGTATATTTTTTCGTCCTGAATTTTTCTGAATTGAACTGTGATGTCCACTGTTTGAAAACGGTAAGTAGAAATTCACAAGTTAAATTTGAAACCATTGAAAATTTATAAGAAATATGTTAGGATAGAGCAAAAGGCCTTTCGATGTGACTAATTCCGTGTCAAATTCCTGGTCAAGATTAGAATATTCACAATTTGTCAACATTTTAAAATAGATTATTGAAATCTAATTTACATTCTTGCTGGTTTTATGTACGAACTTAGTTTTTTAGTTTTATTCTACATCTATTTCAGATCTTGACTAATTGTTTACAATTTAAATCGTAATAAAATCGAGCCGCACACAATATATTCAGTTAAATTTTTAACAAATCAAATTTGCCTATTTTATAGTACTCATAACTGTTATATATTTATTTAAATACTACACAATAATTATAAAAGTTGTTTTCAACTATACGCAAATTAAATATATTTCACAAATTAATAGTACGAATTTTTCTGATTTCAGGCAGAGGGAAATCCGTAAAGGTTAGTGAATTAAAACTTTTTCTTTAATTGGCTTGAGAACTCGAGCTCAAATTAAATTCGTTTTTGATAATTTTTCATTCATGCAGTCAGTATGTTGGTTTTCTCATATTTTTCCTTTAACTCCTATTTTTCCCACTAAATTTGAAAAATTCCCTAAAACACATAAAATCGAGAATTTTGACCCAATTTTCCCCCTTTTTTTTACTAGGTTTCGATTCATTTTTTAAGAATGATAAACAGAAATTCAACACATTTGAAAACAAGACGTTTTGAAAGATATTCTTTTTTATGACCCCAATTTCAAAAATATTTCCTGAACGATTTATTTGCTAATTTTGTAGATTTGAAGGACATCGTCGACAGCGAAGATATCGCTAACGATTCAATCGAGAATCTAAACCCGAAAGATAAATCAATTTTATAGTTGTAAATCAAAAACATTTTTTTAGAGGTCTTCACAGGCCAAAATGCTCTAAAAATAGGGAAAATAAGGAAATTTTTCCATGATAATAGAGGAATAAATTCTTTTAAATCAAATTAATTTTTATACTACATTAAATCAAATTTTAAACGTCTCAAGTTGAATTCTCAACCAAAAAGGTAAATTTTTAACCAAGATTTTTAATTTTCTGCCAAAAAAGACGAATTTTCAACAAACATGATGAATCTCCAACCAAAAAAATTAATTTTTTAAAAAGTAGTTCATATTAGTTGAATTTATAATCAAAAAGATTTTAACTTTGAATAAAACACAGTTGAATTTATAAAAAACTACTTTTCAACAAAAAAGTTAATTTTCAACTAAATAGTTAAATTTTCTACAAAAATAGTTCGATTTTCAACCACAAAATACGAAATTTCAACAAAATTGTTACATTTTCAAACAAAGAGATGAATTTTTAACCGACCCAGTTTACTTTTGAACCAGACAGTTGCACTTTTAACAATAAATAAAATAGAATTTCTACAAAAAGAGATGAATTTTCAAGCCAAAAAGACAAATTTTCAACAAAATAGTTGAGTTTTCAGTAAAAAAAGATTAATTCTCAACAAAAAAAGTGACAATTGATATTTTAACAAGAAAATTTTGTAATTTTAAATAAAAAACAGTTGAATCAATCCAAAAAATACGACTTTTCAACAAAATATTCGATTTTTCCACCAAATTGTTCAATTTTCTAGTAAAATAGTTAAATTTTCAACTAAATAGTTGAATTTTCTACAAAGATAGTTCATTTTTCAAGCCAAAAAGACGAATTTTCTACAAAAAAATTAAACTTTCAAACAAATAGTTAAATTTTCAACAAAATAATATAATAATTTTTAACAAAAAAATATCAATTCTCGAACAAAAATATAATAGTAGGCTTTTCAACAAAAAATAGTTCGATTTTCTTATTAGGTTCTATTAATTCAGTTCGCATTTACGTGGAAAATATTGTTGAGAATAAGGAATCAAAATCTATCTACTGGCACACATTTTTTAAAAGGCAAACTAAGCTTAAGTGTCCAACAGATTTTTCAAAGTTACCTAAAAAGAAATTTTTAAACACAAAAAATGACTAGCAAACTTGCTAAAGAAACGGCGCTACTGTTAGATAGTACTTTCGTTCAATATTCACGAGATACCCATATGATATAAAAAGTTTTTAATAATAACGTTTAATTAAGTTTAATCCTCTTTTTACCTAAAATTGAACTACTGTGATCCCTGTATTCTGTATTTTTACTCCAAACCTTTGTTTGGACTTTCAGAACAAAATTATTATTAATTATTATTCAACTAAAATAGTACTTTTTAAAGGGAAATGAAAGTGTGAATGTTATTTGTTCATAATTCTAGAGTCTTTACATTTGCATATAAATGTATGTTTTAATTTGAAAATTCTACAAAGAAAATGTTTTATTTTGTGTTAAAAAAGAACATTGGATTTTTCGAAATAGAAAAAAATCTAACTGTACATCAAACCGGCTTGATTTCCTCAGATTTTTCTCAAAATTAAAATGACTTCTTTTTGGGAGAGAAAAATTAAGCCAAAAGTCTAATCGAATCTTCGAAATTGGATTTTTTGAATATCCGAATAAGTTGAATTTCGAAGATTTGACTTAAAATTTGGCTATATTTTTCTCCCCAAAGAAAGAAGTCATTTTAATTTAAAAAAATGTAATAATCTGAGGAAATTAAGCCGGTTTGATGTAGTTAGATTTTTTTCTATTTCGAAAAATCCCATGTTCAAAGCATATCCAAATTTGTATTGAAAATTCGAACAAACGACTGCACACCTATATTTATGATCCGCATGGTTTTAATTTTTATATTTTACTATCTTACATCTAATTATTTACCTTATGAGCATCGCTCGATCCATGCGCGAGAAGAGGTTTACAAACACAGGGAAACTTTATTCCATTCGTTTTCAGCAAAGACAGTATTTCCTCTCTATTGTTAGCTCTGATTTCCACAGAGTTTGGAACGAATACGTCTGAAAATGTATCATAAATTGTTAATTAAATAGAATTTTAAGCAATATAAATAGCGTTTTCCACTTGCTTTAGAAAAAAATGTTTTCTAACTCTATATTTTTCTATCTAGATTATTTTTACAGACTTAAAAATTGTTTGAATTTTTCTGAGTTTAAGAACTTTCAACACCTTAAAACATAAGACAGGAATAATATAATAATTTAATTTAAACACATGTAAAATACCTTAAAATCTGGGTGGCCTCTGCACTGAGAAATCGAGAAAGGATTTAAGTTTAAAATACTTAATCATGTTGAAAATTTTCTTTCATCTTAAACTTAGAGCAAAGAGAAAGTTTGAGATTCAGAATTTACACTTTTTGATCAGGTAATATTATTAATTAAAAAGATTTGTTTAATTTTGAATGCTGTGAATTTAAAATGGTTCAGTTTTGAAGAATTGAATTTGAAAATTTGTATGACTGTGCACTTTTCTCCATTTTTTCTGAGATTTGAGTGCCACCCTGAATAATAAAAAATGTTCTTACCATCAAATAACATACATATCAACATTGCCTAAATTAATAATAGTTACATAAAAATTCGTGGAAAACACTATAAGGCGAGATTAAATTTCGTGTTAACCATCAAATTGCATTCCGTCTCGTATAATTTCATACGACAAGTGCCGGTTGCATAAATTCCTAATATTCTCCAAAGGGTCTATAACTATTAGTTCTGGATGTTTGCGAATATATCCTTGCACTCGTGTTACAATTTCTTTGGCCTTGATAAAAAAAACATACGTTAGTTGCTAATATAAAAAAAGCTATAAAATATTTCAATTAAATTATGCCTACATTTTTATCACCACTTTCTGCATGTGCAAGCACATCTGTGAGTTTATGTAGAAAAACATGAATTGGACCCTGAGATTCAAGGTTTGAGTTGACATCAATCTGTAAAACAACATAAATTAATAAGTTCCACCTCAAGAACCTTCATTCTAAAAAAATAAGATACAACTTTCAGGCCTCAGACTCATTTGAGAAATTCAAATCGAAGGATTAACTATTTTTGAAATCTGGTATAAAAATATATATCTCCCATAAAATCGCGTGAAATTCTTTCGAATCATTTACAATACTCTAAAAGCTTTAAAATCCGTTGAAATTCTTTAGAATCCGCTACGATCCTCTAAAAATTCCTGACAAAATCGTAAACTTTTTTAAATCCTTTGAACTCTTTAAAATCACTTGAAATCCATAGACATTCCTTAAAATCTTATCATTTCTTTTGAAATCTATGAATCCCTTAAATATGGTGAAGTCCCTTGAAATCTCTGAAATTCCTGAAATCCATATAAATCCCTTGAAATCTTTTTAATATCATTGATATCTTCGATACCTTTTTAAAATCCTTTGAAAGTGTCTGAAATCCTACCAAATTCTTTGAAATCTGTAATATCTTTCAAAATTCCTTTAAAAATGATGAAATCTTTGAAAACCTCTGAAGTCCCGTAAAATTTTATGATTTTGAAAAAGCTCCATGAAATCCCTTGAAATCTTTTAAAATGTCCTGAAAGCTTTGAAGTTCGTTGCAATCCAGTGAAATCTATTAAAAACCTTCTAATTCTGTTAAAATCTTGTAAAATCTATCAAAAACTTTCCAATTTTGTTAATCCCTTGAAATCTATGGAAATTCCTTATAATTATTATGGAATCTTTTAATTTCTTTTGAAATCTTACGAATCTCTCAAGTATTGTAAAATCCACTAAAATCTATTAAAATCCTTCGAATTCGGTTTAAATCTCTCAATAACTCTCAAATTTGTTTAATTCCTTGAAATCTATAGTAAAAATCTATAGTAAAATTCTTAAAATCCCTTACAATTTTTTTAATACGTAAACAATTCTTGAAATCTTCTGAAATTTTATGAAATCTCTTATAAATTTCTTAATCTCTTAAAAGAGATTATGTGGGAAGAGCCGGAATTTTATTGGTGCGGGAAATTTACGGGATTTTATTTTTGAAGAGGGAATTTGTTATGTTTCATACATGGAGTAGCATGGATTTTTTTTTGCTTTTTTAGATCGCTATATTTTACTGAATTTTCTACCAAAAAGTACATACTTGCTTGGGAATGTAACATAAATTGAAACCAAATAGATAACAACGCATTGAAAAAGTACGAAGTTATTTAGTTGTTTCGTTACGAAAATAAGTTTATTACCAACTGGCAACTAACTAAATATGAGGTTTTGCACGTTATCAAAACGCGTATGAGAAAATTATTATTTTCTTCAATTTTACAGTTACATACTAATTTTTTTAATTGTTTCGGGAGTCTACAAAAATCTTCAAGATTTCTTTTTATACACTGCACCAAAGAAGACGTTTTACCTCATCTTAGCAATTACAAGAGGTTTTTCAGAAACTTGTATGATTTACAAAATTATATTTATGTAGCTAAACTTAAAAAAATATTTTGGACATTTAAGGGCTATCTACTTATCAAAATACCTTTAAAAAAATTGAAAAGTCCAAGAAATCAAAAACGGAAAGAAACATATTTTAGGTACACACTTTACGAGCTTTTAAATATTTTATTTTATAGCTACAGCTTTGAAAATTATTATTTTAAATACCTCGGAACCTCTTACTGATAAAAAAAAATAGAAAAAAATAAGATGTTGAAAAAATGAAGAAAAAAAACACTGAGTTTTGTATTTTTTTATTTAAATTATATTTTTTTAGCTAACCTTTAACAATATTTTGAACATCCATATATATATATATATATCATTTTAATATTTTAGAATTTCAACTCATGAAAAAACTCGCAAAAATGTATTAAATTGAAGGAGTTAAATATAGATAAATAGCAGAATTTAAAAATGCTAAATTTTGAGTTTATCTGTTTTTTCAACTCCTTAACTTTTTTCTGGTGTTTTTTTTTGTCATTCAGAAGTTTAGAGGTTTTAAACAAAATAGTCAAATAAAATAAAAAATCTAGTCAAGAAAGAACAAAAATTTCAATAAAAAATGTTGAATTTTCAAGCCAAAGAGACAAATTTACAAGAAAACAGTTGAATTTTTAACCAAAAAAGATGAATTCTCAGCGAAAAATGTAGCACTTGATATTTTAACGGAAACATATATTTTAATCTTAAATTAAAGAAAACAGCTTAATTTATCCAAAAATATACGACTTTACAACAACAAATTTATTTTTCCACCAAATTGTTGAATCTCCATGCCATAAATATGAATTTTCTTAAAAAACAGTCGAATTTTCAACCCTGAAGTATGATTATCAACAAAAAAGTTAATTTTGAAATAAATAGTTGAACTTTCTGCCAAAATTGTTGAATTTTAAACCCGAAAAGACGAATTTTCAACAAAATTGTTACATTTTCAACCAAAGAGATGAATTTTCAACTAAAATTATGAATCATCAACCACAAAAATGAATTTTCAAGAGAAAAAGACGAACTTTCTACAAGAAAGTTTTGAAATTCAACCAACAAGGATGAATTTTTAACAAAATTGATGTTTTTTCAACAAAACAATTAACTTTTAATCCAATTAATAAAATTTTCAACGACGAAAGATTATTTCTCAACAAAAAATGAAATAGTTGATATTTCAACCAAAAAAGAATTTAATTTTAAATGAAACATAATTCTATTCAACCAAATTGTTGACTTTTCTAGCCAAAAAGACGAATTTTGAGCAAAATTGTTTATTTTTCAATCAAAAAGGATTTTTCAGTCAAAAAAGAAAAAAAAATACAACCAAATTGTTGAATTTTCAAGCCGAAAAGACGAATTTTCCATAAAATAATCAAACTTTCAACCAAATGATATAATAATTGTTAACCAAAAAAGATTAATTGTTAACCAAAAAAGATGAACTCTTAACCAAAAATGTAACATTTGATATGTTAACGAAAAAATATTTCAATTTTAAATAAAAAACAGTTGAATTTTCAACCCTGAAATATGATTATCAACAAAAAAGTTAATTTTCAAATAAATAGTTTAACTTTCTTCCAAAATGTGTAGTTACATTTTCAACCAAAGAGATAAATTTTCAACTAAAATGATGAATCATCAACCACAAAAATTAATTTTCAAGAGAAAAAGACGAATTTTCTACAAGAAAGTTTTGAAATTCAATCAAAGAGGATGAATTTTTAACAAAATTTATGATTTTTCAACAAAATAATTAAATTTTCATCCAATTAATAAAATTTTCAACCACAAAAGATTATTTCTCAACAAAAATGTGAAAGTTGATATTTCAACCAAAAAAGAATTTAATTTTAAATCAAACCTAGTTCAATTAATCCAAAAAAGACGAATTTTCAACCACAGTTGATTTTGCAACCAAAAAAGATTTTTCAAACGAGAAAGAAAAAAAAATTCAACCAAATTGTTGAATTTTCAAGGCAAAAAAAACGAATTTTGTACAAAATAATTAAACTTTCAACCAAATAATATAATAATTGTTAACCAAAACAGATGAATTCTCAACCAAAAATATAATAGTAGACTTTTGAAACAAAAACAATTAACTTTCTATCTAATGATAAATATACATTTTTTAAAAGTCAAACATGCATATTATTCAATTCTGTTGTTCATTTTATTATCTAATTTTCAATCTTGTAGTTTCAATTTTTTCAATCTTCTTGTCGTTTGAAATAATTTTTAAAGCTTCCATGTATATTTTTTATTTTCTAGAGATACCATATTTTTTAGCGAATTTTTATTAGCAGAATGTCGTCAAGTTTATGAGAAAAAAATCTCGTGTTATTTTTGAGGTATTCTTTACAAAAATGTTGTTAAAAACAGTGGTCTGTTAACCTGAAAACAGAAATTATCTTTCGGGGAGCAGTATTATACGAAAATCATAAATGTAAATAATATATATAATATCTAATAATAATAATCATAAAAAGACGATGAACTTTATTATATTTTTTGGAAAACCCCAATAAATTATCACAAAATTTACTTGTATGAGAAACAAATTTTTAAATTAAATGTGTATGGGAATTTTATCGTATATACTATATAGGTCTCCGCTAGATACCCTGCCTTTGTAATCTAGTTGAAATATTTGAAATCTCGTAAAATTTTTATAAATTCCTTAAAATGTTTTAAAATTTCGATATTTAAAGGTAAAGTGAAAAAATAATTGCATTAGCTAATAATTTGAGAAAATAGTAGCATTAATGTTATTTTTTCAAAATAATAGCAAAATAGTGGCATGGCTAAAAAAAGTGTCAATAGTGGCGTAAGTCCGAGCCCTGAACTTTGTACCTAATATGGCTTTGAAAAATTTCCACAAGAATAATTTGACTGCAAAAATCGTTTGAAACAATTTGATTATCAATTACTTTGACAGCTTGTCATTGCAATTTTTATAGGATCGATTATTATAATATTTAATTAAAGTAAATTAAATTAGGCAAATAGAAGTATAAATAATAGCTTTTATGAATAGAAATTCTAAATATAATACAGACTTTCATAAATTGCATGAGTGATAGATTAAGAGCTTCTAACCTAAATACTTTTATGATTGGAATATATATTATGAACATTAAAAAACAGACTTACCATTTTCAACGTAAAGCCTTCTTTCTTACAAACATTATGAAAATCTGACCAGTTAAACTTTTGGCGCTTTCTTTCAGAGATCCAGTAACCGATGACTTTTTCACCGCACATTGTTGAATTTTTCGGGACTTTTTTGGACAATTACGAAATGTCGTAGAGTATCGTTATCCCCAAATTTCTACAGACATTACACAAACTAAGCTTTCATTTAAAATTGATATTGAATTACTATTTCTTCAAACTATGGACGATTGAAGAAAACTTGTATTTTTGTATGCGGTTTTCTCGACAGTTTTAGGTTATGTATAGATGAGTTACATGTTGTTGCGGATCATGATGTTGTTGGTCTCGGATAACCAGGGGTGGTCGGAACTAAACTGAGCCCTGGAATATTTATGTAGTTATTTTTATTTGATTTTTTAGGGTTATAGGAGTCATTACTCAGTTTTATTCTCTCTTTAATTAACCAAAACAATATTTAACACATTTTTTTTACTTCAATCATTTAGAGATTATTTACGCGTTTTATTGTATACAACCCAATATATACGATCCTGCATTTGATTAAAATTCAGAAATTTCCGAGAACAATGTATGATTCATGGAAGTAAACACTAAACAGTATGAAACAGAGAGCTATCATGCGGTTATTAACAGGTTTTTATTTTTCTACTTATTTTCGATTATCAAAATGGTTCATTAGCATCACAAAATATTATCTGATAGAAGCTTTTTACAGGCAGGGAATAGTCAGGAATTTTGAAAAACAAGATATTACCAAAGATATTTACGAAAGTCAGGAAATTTCTGTAAGAGGCACTTTAAATAACTGCGTCAAGGATAACAACCCTGCTTAAAAGGACAGATAAAAACCATTTAGAAACCAGATAGGGACCGGGTAGAAACCCATTTGGTTTCTAACCGTCTCTGACCGGTTCTTAACTGGTCTCAATTTCAATATCTGGAATGTAACCAGATCCTACCCGGTCCTTATATGGGAAATGATAACAGAAAATAAGTTGTAAAAATCTTCTTACCGAAATTATCTTATTAATTATTAATTAATTAATTAATTTTTATTAATTATCTTATCTTCTACTCGAAATTTGGTAACAGAAATTAAATATTGTCAAAGACTGAAGTTTGTTTCTAACTGGTCTCTAATCGGTTCCTAAAAGGCACTTGATACTGGTGTGTACTCTAACCGGTCCTAACCGGATTCTATCCGGCGATCGAAAAGAGAAATTAAATATTGTCAAAAACTAAAGTTAGCTTCTAACTGTTCTCTAACCGGTTCCTAAAAGGCACTTGATACTGGTGTGTGTTCTAACCAGTCCTAACCGCGGGTTCTACCCGTAATTTGGGAACAAATTAAATATTGTCAGACTGAAGTTAGTTTCTAACTGGTATCTAACTGGTTCCTAAAAGGCACTTGATACTGGTGTGTACTCTAACCGGGTTCTATCCGGCGATCGAAAACAGGAATTAAATATTGTCAAAGACAATAGGTGACGGTTACAACCCGGGGACGAAATTAGGTTAGGGGCCAGTTAAGAACCGGTTAGGAATCAGGTACAAATATTGCAGGATGCTGGTTAGAAACCGGTTAGGTGCCGGTTACAATCCCGGAGATAAAATACAGATAGAGACCGGTTAGGGCCGGTTAAGAACCGAATAGGAATATTATGCGGACCCAGTTACAAACCAATTAGGTGACGGTTACAATCCGGGGATGA
>CAKNYM010053500.1:1665283-1678422 GCA_932195095.1 Andricus curvator | reverse complement strand
AGGTACCGGTTACAACCCGGGGACAAAATCCGGTTAGAGACCGGTTATGGCCAATTAGAACCCACTTCTAACCGGGTTCTAATCGGGTTCTATCCGACATTTTAAGCAGGGATAGTTGCAGTTTTAATTTGAAATGCTTTCTCCGGACGCCATTATTTTTAGTTAAAAATGTTATTATTTGGATGAAAATTCGTATTTTTCGTTTGAAAATTGAATTACTTTTTGGTCGAATATTAACTTTTCGTTAAAAATTTATATTTTGATATTGGAATTTCAATTGAAATTTTTCTTGGTTGAAAATTCCAACTATTTTCTTGAAAATTCGCCTTTTTGGTTAAATTTCATTGTTTTTTATTAAAAATTATATTCTTTTTTGGTTGCAATATCTAATATTATGTTATTCGTTGAAAATGCATATTTTTATGTAGAAAATTAAACTACTGGGTTATAGGTTTTGTAACAAAATCATTCTTTTATTGAAGATTGATCAGTTTAGTTAAAAATGAATCTCTGGTTGAAAATTCTTTTTTTTTTCTTATGAAAATTAATTTTTTAATCAGTTTCTCTTAACTGAAAATATAACTATTTTAGTTGAAGATTCATCATTTTAGTTGAAAATTCATTTCTTTGGCTGAAAGTTAAACCATTTTGTTGAAAATTCTCTTTTTTTCGTTTAAAACAATTTTTTAACTGAAAATGTAACTTTTCCATTTCTGGTTGAAAATTTTCGTCTTTTTTTGGTTGAAAATGAACTTTTTTGTTAAAAATTCATCTTTTGGCTAGAAAGAATACTGAAAATTTAAATTTTCCATTTTTGGTTGAAAATTGATCTCTTTTAGTTGAAAATTCAACTATTTGTTTGAAAATTCATTTATTGAATAGTAATGTATATAAAAAAATATACGTAATAGTTAAAATATCAGCTATTACACTTTTCGCTGAGAATACATTTTTTTTGTCGAAAATTCCACTGTCCTCTAAAAAATTAATCTGTTTGTCTTGAAAATTCAACTATTTGGTTTAAAATGCAATTTTTTTATTAAAAATTTAATTATTTAGACGAAAATTCACGTATCCTGTAAAAAGTAATTTTTTTAGGTCGAAAATTCAACTATTTTATACATTTGGACAGAAAATTCATCCTTTTGGATCATCTTTTTTTTTTTTGAAAATTCAACTGTCTTCTAAAAAATTAAATGATTTGATCAAAAACGCGACCGACTTTGACGCAATTGTTTTTGGTTGCAAATTCAATTCTTTTGTTGAAAATTCATCTTTTTCGCATGAAAATTTAACTACTTTGGTAGAAAATTAACTTTGCGTTAAAAATTTATATTTTAATACTGGAAATTCAATTCATGTCAGTTTTTTTTTAATTCAACAGTTTTTTATTTTAAATTATCATCTTCTTTGGTTGCTATATATCTGATATTATATTATTTGTTGAAAATTATTATTTTTTTGTGTGGAAAATTGAACTACTGGGTTGAAGGTTGAACTACTTCATTAAAAAATCATTCTTTCGTTGAAGATTCATCAGTTCAGTTAAAAATTTATCTCTGGCTGAAAATTCGGTTTTTTTATTGAAAATTAATTTTTTACCTGAAAATGTAACTTTCAGTTGAAGATTCGTTTCTTTGGATAAAAGTTTAACCATTTTTTTTAAATTCGTTTTTTTTAAAATGTTTTTAACTGGAAATGTAACGTTTCCATTTTTTGATGAAAAGTGCCCTTTTTTAATTGAAACTTTGTCTTTTTTGGTAGAAAACCAACCCTCTTGGTTTGGAACTTCCTAATTTTTTGTTAAAAATTCAACTATTTGTTTGAAAATTCGTGTACTGTATATAAGAAAATATAGACCGAGTTTAAACGTAGAGAATTCATTTTTTTGTTGAAAATTTCACTGTCCTCTAAAAAATTCGTCTTTGAGGCTTAAAAATTCAATTATTTGATTAAAAATGCAACTGTTTTGTGAAAAATTTTAATAATTTTTTGAAAAATTAAGTATTTTTTTTTTAAAGTCATCTGTTTTGGTAGAAAATTCAAATGTTTTGTTGAAAATTCGTCCTTTTGTATTGAAAAATCATCTTTTATGGTAGAGAACTGGTATTTTTTGGTTGAAATAAATAAATTTGAAGTGTTCAAATTTTATTGTTTTATTCCGTTCATGAAAGATTCTATGTTTAAAATATTACAAGATTAAAATTCTGGTCTTTGAATATAAACGGTCAGGGAAAATAAATAATTGGTTAGGGAAAATTTAGGCAATTTTGAAAATGAATTTTTTCGGCCACCCTATTGAATGATACTTTCTTACTTTTAGAATTTGTTCATTTTATTTTAATAATTTTTAAGTATTGAGTTTATAAAGTAAAATAAAGATAATATAATAATAAAATTGAATACTGTAATTGAATGTAACACTGGTATACTAAACGGAAACAGAGTGAAGTAAAATAATATAAAAAGATTAAAAGCAAGATGATCTTGATTTATAAATATAAAAAATAACTAAACCAAGCTTCTCAATCGTTGTATAAAGTAATTTTTTTCTAAGCTGGCAAAGAATACGTACCTGCTTTTGGCCGCAGACACACTATGAATACTTGACAGAAATAATCGTCATAATGTTTAGCAGTCTCTCCAGATTTACGTGACCTTGTTTACGATTTGTTCTTTAAGAAGAATAAAAACTTTTTGCAACTATTAAGAATAATGTTACGTTCACTTTAAAAACATCCGTTCATGAAAAGATTAAAATTCTTATCTTTGATGAATACAGTTTATTGCTTCGAATCGCAAGTGGTTTATTTGAAAAAATGTACTGAAGTGTGATAAGAAATTTTTCAAATCGTCCTATTGAATTGTGTTGTTCTACTCCTTGCAATTAAGTTAATAATTTATCTTATTTTTATTTAACTTATGGCTAATTTCCACGGCATTTGGAACCGCCTGCTAATCTCCTTGGGGCAAAGATCTTGTACAGCTTTCCGATGTTATCAGCTTAATGAATCATAAGCTTCTCCAAGACTGCGTGTTAAGGACTGAAAAGAGATTTAAAAAATTAATTTGTAAATATTTCATGAAATGGTATAGATCAAATAGAGGAATACATATATCATTTTTAGGGTAGTCGCTTGACCGGAAAACTGGGAAATAAGTGCAAATTTTTTTTCAACCCTGAATTTTACAAATTTTTAGAAGAAAATTTATCCAGTCACTTGAAATATCATAAATTTCATATCATATGATATAATGCAATTTGAAACAAGTTCAGTTTCAACATTTTTTCAAATTTTAAGTTCAATTGTTAACTTTTTCAATGATGAAATCATTCAGTTGACAATGCAAACATTGTTGATAAAAAATGTTTCGAGTTGATCTACTTTACATATAAATTAATTATTGATTTTTAAAATTGAACTGTAGTTCGAGCATTAAAAACTGAACAATAATTGATTTTAGAAGACGATTCTGAATCTGTTCAAAATTAGACAACTTCAGGGTGCACAGTCTTCCCCTTTTTTTCTCAGTTTCCCCTTTTTTCTTGAAATTCCCCTTTTTTCCCCTATTCTCAAAAAATTTCCCCTTTTCCCCCTTTTCTCTTTAAATATGCGATCTTTGAAAATACAATATTTGAATTACGCGGAAAATTCTCTGAAATTAGTAAGTGTACCCATTATTGAATAATAATTAAAGCCATTATAGCATATAAATAAATTATTTATGAATAAATAATTAAATAAGGTACCAATAACATTACAAAATATATAGTACTTTTGAAATAAGTATTATATAAGTATTACTTGAGCAATTTTTAATTTGAGTTTAAGAGCACTGAAAAGTAGGGTGGAATGAAAATGCTAAAACAAATTAAATCGTTGGAGCTGAGGGGGAAAAAACTTGTGGGTTGGCAGTCGACAGAAGTGAAAAAAAATGTTAATCAGTAAAATTTAACGATTTCAAAATCAAAATATTTCCTATTGGTTTAAAAATTGTGACGAATTTGTCATATTTACAGCTTTTACTAGTTTTTTTTTACATTTGTTGCGCAGTAACAATTTTTTTGAAAATGTGCAAAAACATGTTTTTTTTTTTTTGGATTGAGTCATATGCAGACATTTAAAAACAACGCTGAGTATGTCGAACCTGAAATTTATTCAGCTTTAATCAAACATTTTATTATTTTGCTTTTTCGGGAAAAAAAACTTTTGTCGTGATTTAGGATTTTTGGGATTTCATATTTTCTGCGATTTTGGAAAGTTATATACACCACGAAAAAAATGTTTCCCATGAATAAAAAATAATAACATGTTCCTTTGATTTAAGCTGAAGGAATTTCAGGTTCGAATCAATCCAAAAAACCGATTATTAGCCAATTAACCGATTTCAAAATTTTTTCTTTACTTGTTTTGGATGTCGGACCACAAATTGTTATCCCTCAGCTCAAACGATTCGATTAATTTTAGCATTTTTACTTCGCTCTACTGAAGAGTGTGGTTTTAAATTTACATTGAAAGTATTAATTATAGTAAGGACGGAATGACAAATCTTGGGAAGAAATATTTATGAGAACTATGTTAAACATGTCAAAATTGTGTATTCAATTAAGTTTATTTTTTTCTCGGACTTTTTTATATCACTGTGAATGGATTTCCAACGACCTAAGATATCTAATTTTTAAAAATAAATTCTTTAGTGGCAGAAATCATTGAAAATTATTTAAAAATATAACATTTCTTATAAAAAGATTGTTTGTGCTTTTCGACCTATAAAAATAAATGTTTAATCTTTCCCCTTTTTCGCGAGAAAATCACCCTATTTCCCCTTTTTTGAGCTCCTTTTGCGCTGTAATCCCTGAAATTTACAGATTTTAATGTTAAAAATGGAATTGTTTCAATCCGAAAGCCTTAACAGAATGTAAACGTCCAATTGAAACTTTATAAACTATTTTCTGTTTTTAAATAATTTCACATCAATAGATTTATAATTCAACACTTTTATTTAATTTCAATTCCTATTCGAATATTGTTTCAGTCTAAAATATTTCTTTGTTAGCCCATTCTACTTGAAATGTTTTTATTAAAAACTAGACCATAATACGCAAGCGCATACGCGCGCGCCGAACAGATTGTTATTTAAACTATGTTTTTTACTTTCTTGTAACTGGGTCAAGATAGAATTATTCGGCATTAAAATTTGTGCCATGTTGAAAGAAGATAATTTGGTTTGGAACACATCTATCCTATACATATGCATACAAACATATACATCTTTTGAATTAAAACCTAAATCATTTTTAATTTTCCCAAATATCTTATTGTCGGTATGGAAAAAAAATCTTGTTATCGGTACCGGTAACTAAAAAGTTACCGGTACCGACAATAAGATTCATTGAAAGAAAATAGAAGAATTTAAGGCAATTTTTTAACACAAAAAAATTTTAGAAAAACTTTGAATTATTTTAAAAGATATTACAAAGTATTCAAAATTTTGAAAAGATTATAAAATAATTTAAATCGCAAGAATCTTTCAAAAAAATGTTAACAAAGTGGAGATTTTTGAAGATTTCGAACAAAAAATTTAGAAGCTTTTTAAGAATTTTGAAAAATTTCAAAAGAATAAAAAAAATTCTAAGATTCTAAGATAACTTCAAATGATTTTTTATTTTGAAAAATTAATTTTCGAAGAAAATTTAAAACAATTATAAAACATTTAAGACGATTTCTAAAAATATTTTTAAAAATCTGGAAGATTTTAAGGCAATTTTTTTAGTTTTGAAAGATTTTTCAACAATTTTAGGAAGAATTAGAATCATTTTAAAAGGTATGTAAAAGTTTTGAGAAAGTTTGGAAAATAATTCAAAATTTCAAATGATTTTCAAAAATGGAAAAAATGTAGATTTTTGAAGATTTTGAATAAAAAATTTGGAAGCTTTTTAAACATTTCAAGACAATAAAATTGTTTTTTAGATTCCTAAGAACATTTAAAATGATTTTCATTTCGTACAGTTATTTTAAAAATAATAATAGATTTTTGAAGATTTTTAATAAAAAATTTGGAAGCTTTTTAAACATTTTAAGACAATAAAATTGTTTTTTGGATTCCTAAGAAAATTTAAAATGATTTTCATTTGGTAAAGTTAATTTTAAAATAATATTTAAAAAGATTTCAAAACGTTTCAAAAGATTTTTAAAATTGTCAAAAAAAGAATCTGAAAATTTTACGGTAATTTGTTTAGTCTTGAAAAATTTTTAAAATATTTTAGGAAAAATTCGAATCATTTTAAAAAATATATCTATAGAAGTTTTCCAAAAAAAAATTAAAAATAATTAGAAATTTGAAAAGGTTTCAAACAATTGAAAACAAAATGTAGATTTTTAAAATTCCCGAACAAAAAGTGCAGAAGCTTTTTAAGGGCTTTGGAAGGTTTCAAGATTATTTATTATTATTATTATACCATTAGGCAATTTCCCTTTAATAATAAAAATATTTTATGAAGATACCTGGGAAAATTTAAAGTGATTTTTTATTTAAATCAATTAATTTTAACAGGATATTTTAAAACATTTTAAAACAATTCAAAAGATTTCTAAAATTTCCAAAAAAGAATCTGTAAGATTTTAAAGCAAATTATAGGAATAATTCGAGTCAGTTTATAAGATATTTAGGAATTTTAGAAGTTTTGAAGAGATCAAAAACATTTGAAAACTTTGAAAGATTTCCGAAAATTCATAAAATATTTTAAATTTTCTTTCAAACTTCCACAAGTTTTAAGTATCTTTCACGCTGAACTGAATTTTTCCCAAAATTTGGTAAAATCCTGTAAAATAAACACATTTATTAGAAATTTTTTAGATATATTTACGACATATCTGAAATTTTCAAAAATCTTTTTGAATTTTCTCAAGAAACCTAGGAAAATTATTTTTATATAATCTTAAAAACAAATAAACAAATAAACTTAAAAGCGCGCGACTGAAGATTCTAGTTTAACAACAAAGGATGCTCAGTATTAAATAAACATGAAAGTCTAAAAATTATTTTTTCGAATTTATCCGTACATTAGTTTTTTAATAAATTAATGCATAATCTGGAAAAATGAGACATTTTGAGAAAATTAGTTTACATTTTTAATTTTATCAAGTTCATTTCTTCGCGAAATTAATATCTGTTTACCCATAAATTTCAAAAATATTATTTTTAACGTGAATAAAGTAAGGTTAAATAGATGAAGTTAGTAAATAATTCATGTTTTTCCATTTAGAGCCTTGTAAATACGTCATGCTTTTCGAGGTGATCTGGCATATTTACAAATTTCAAAATATTAACTTCATATTATTTCAATAAAGCTGAAAATCTTACCAGGTTGGCCTTCTTAATGTAGGACAAAAATTTCCGAGTTTTTCCGGGTTCGTAAGAACTTGTCATGGTCATTGAAATTCGAAACAAAATTTCATTTGAAGTAATCAAAATTGAACTGCAAATTAAAGCACTCAATGTCGACCTATTTTGAATTTATAACTTTTTAAATGAGAGATTATAACATTTTTAATTCAGAAATGCTTGATTTAAAGGCTTAACAATTTACATGTATAAAATGGAAGTTTTTAACCATTTTCAATTAAATGCTGTTCAACTTGAAAATTGTAAACATTTCAATTTTATAAATTGAACAGTTTAAAGATTTCTGGATAAAAAATATAAATCCAAACACAGAAATAAGATTCTTTGGTTCTAAGAAGATTTCTTTAAAGATAAATATTCATTGGCTCTCAGTAAAAGAAATGGTTTTTTGTTTCAATGAAAATTCTTCTTTGTTTCAAAATAAGCTTATTCCTTTTTCAGTTATTTTTCGGGGCATTTTTAAGTTAGAAACATTAAAAATTGATGGATTAAGGTTTTGTTTAACTGAAAATTTTTAAAATTACATACAGAGAAGTTAAATTATCAGGGAATGAAATGAAACATGCATTCTGGTTTTAGTCGATTTTGAAATCCGATAAAAACAAGATTTTCACGTCATTTATTGTGAAGGAAACTGCTTAATAAACATAAAAGTCATTTATTCAAGCGCTCGCTCAATTATGAAGATTCGGTTTCCGGAACGGAATGGTCCAAATTTGAAAATAAGTTATTTTGGACCACCCTACTATATATGTATGATGTTTATGACGTTTATATTAATATAAATTAAATTTAATTAATTTAATATAATGAGTAATATTAATATTATATTAATATTTCGATTATTTACAATTTGTATAATTCGAAACATTATTTAATATTAATTGTCTGATATCTAAAAGGAAAGAAAGAAATAGCGTGTAATATGATTTCAATATAAATTTAATTATATTTATATGAAACATTAAAAATTAAAAATATTCGTCTTATAATAGATTTGTACTTTTACTTAATATCGTTCCTTGGTTTATTACTTATTGTAAGTTTACATAAACAAAAATAATTTAATTACTATCAATTATTATATTAAATTCCATTAAATTCAATTTATGCAGAATCATTTTTTAATAAATAAAATAGAAAAAGAATTAGTTAATTAAATTTTTTCTAATGCAATTATTTAATTTTAATTTTCAGGTTTTATGTTGAATTTGTAAAAACTCTCAAAATACTCAAAACACTTCCTTGATAAAGTAATTGCTGAAATTTCTTTCTTGAAGAATAACTAAAAATTAACTGATTTTTTATCTATCTCTATTTTTTTTGCATCCTCTGGATCTCTTTTCTTGAATTTATAGACTATCCGGAAACCCTTCTCCCTTACATAATCGTCTTTTCAGCTCAATGTTTTTTCCCCCATCTCTCTCTAAATACACCCATGCTTCATTCGATATTTCATATTCTCCTGAATCTTTCTTCCTTTTCAATTTCCTAAGTTTTTAATTTATTTCTTCACCGCTAAGATTCGACTCGATTTCCTGTAGTTTATACCTTTTCTCTTTAATTGTTGTATGAGATTCTATTCCTTCTAAGTGGTCCATGAAGTGATCTTTCCAATCCTCCATTTTTATTTCACTACTTGGGCCACTCTTTTATTATCTGGCTATTCTTTTTGGTTCCTACGATAGAGTTCATTACATCTAATCTACGTGTTAAATCTTTTTTTTTCTTTTTCCCATTCTTCTATTTTCTTTTCAAAATATTTATTTAGCTGTCTTATCTGTTTCTCGTGGTTCTCGTTTTCTTTCTCTAATTATAATCTTATTTTACGGTTTTCCCAAGTTTTTTTTCATGAAGATGATTTTTCTGTTACCACGTTTATTTATAAATCTTTAAAATGGAAGAATTTTGAATTGTAAATCTTTAAGATTTGACTATTTTTAAAAAACATTAAAAATTATGTCATTTAAAAATTATACACATTGAAAATTGAGGGATATTTAATTGCAAATCTTCAAGATAAGGTAAACGGCCCAGTAATCGAGACGCCAATTTTCTTGATTTTTATGTAATTTTAATTAATTGTAATTCCATTCAGTAATATAAAATGCTTGAAGTAAATAGGATTTAGCATTAAAGGTTAATTTTTAATATATTTTTAACAGTATACGCGAATTTAAACTAAGTTTCACGATTACTGGGATATCCACCGTAGATTTATTTAAAAAAATGTTCAATATTTTATGATTTTAAAATATAAACATTTAAAATTAAACAAGTTGGCGAATTTTAAATTGTAAAAATCTTTGAAATGGATCAGCATCCCAAATTAAGCTATTAATTTTTCTCTTTGCTTCTAATTCCTGCTGGGATAAAATCTTATATTTAAATAAAAGTTATAGATTACTGAAAGCCGATAATAATTGAAATTAAATTGAAATTTTATGATACCTAATGTAGTTACTTTAATATTTATTTTTATTTTATTATATATATTTTGAAATTATTTAAAAAATTGTTATATTTTGTATGTTCAAAAGGAAACATTTTTGCAAATAGAAAACTGAAATTGATAGCAAGAATGTAAATTGTTAGTAGGATATGTATTATTCCAATGCAATATATGTTATATAATTTATAGAATCTACTAATTAATATTTTAAATCATAATATGTACGATTACTAATGATACAAATATGTAAAAAATTAATTAATTATTAATTTTGTTCTAGTAACATTCAACATAGTCATAGATTTAAAAAAATTGAATCGTTAATCAAAAAAATAAATTGTGGACTAACATGAAATTGATATGTTTACTAGTTCAAATACCGTTTTAAATTCTTGGTAAATCCTAGATTTCTTGTTCTTTATCCCTAAGAGATATTTATATACACAAGTTTAAAAAACTTTAAATTTTTTTAAAATTTTTCATTTCATGTAATATAGTAATAGAGAAATAAAGTTTATTATGTAAGATATAATTTAAAAAACAAAATTTCATAATTCAAAGAATGATACGAATGTGTTAAAAATGATTCTTTGTAAATCCTGGATGTCTTATTCTTTATCCCTAAAATTGATTTATATATAACATTTTAAAAAACTTAAAATTTGTTATTTACAACTGATATCTTCTATATTTTAGCATAAAAAAGTCTACTGAAAGTAATAGAAAAAAATCTGTTATGTAAGATATAATGTAAAAAACAATAATACTTTTGAAAAGTTATACATATTGAAATTCACTAAATATACCTAAATTGTACTTTAAAATATATCACTACGGTGGCACCATGCATGTTTATTAATATTCGACTGTTCATTTGAAATGAGCAATTCATAAAGGAGCAATTATAAATCAAATATTCAAAATTTATAAGTGAAAGCGTTGAATTCTGATGTATAAATAACAATTGAACAATCATCAATTTGAAACGATTCAAAATCATAATAATTTAATTTCCAATTTCAAAAAAGTTCAAATGAAACAAAATTTGAATCGTTCAATTTTTAATGTTTCTAACTTAAAATTGCTTAGAATGATATAATTTTGAAAATATAGAAATTTATTGATTTTTTTGAAGTTGGAGAATTGATGATGATAGCAAGGTTTTATATTTTTAACTGCATTCATCTTTGAACTGTTCAATTTTTAAAGGTTTAAAATTAGAATTTTGCAGTTTAGCGGAATCTAATTTCAAATTGTTCAATTGAAAAGTGTTAAAATCTTCTTTTTATACGTGTAAATTATTGATTGTGTGAATTAAATTTGTTAAAACTTTCAATTAAAAGAGTTCCACTTCAAATGCTTTAATTTGCAGTTCAGTTTTGATTACTTCGAATGAAAAAATTTATTGCTTCAAGAGTTTTAATTTTTCCATTTTAATGACCATGAAAAAGTTTTGCAAAAGGCAAAACCCTGGGAAATGACCGAAAAAAATTTTCCTCTATTAAAATGACCATCCTATATTTTTGGCATGACAAATTTTTTAATTCAAATTTATAATAATTCAAAGGAGATAATTGTAATAAAATTGTAAACTTTTGAAATGATAAATTCTTAAAAATTAAAATTGCTTAAGATTTGAGATCGTTCAATTTTAATCGATTTGAAATTCAGGTGGCTACATTCGGAATATTATTTCGTTTTAAAATTGTTGCAAGTTTGGGCGATTTTTATCAGAAATTACATTAATCTTATTTAAAATTGGACAATCGTCGCCTCCCATTTTAAAATGATTACTTCATGTCCGTACGAGTAGCCTGACATCCTAATTTTTAGGAATTTCAATTCTTTGTTCTTGACTTGAACATTGACTCCGTTGGTTTTATTTGAATTAGCCGAAATTCGAACTAACTTCTTTCTCGGATTAAGTAGTATAAAGGCAAAGTGAATCTTACATTACTCAAGTGACTGCTGCTGCTGTCTGAATTTTGCTTTTTACCACTGTAAACTTTTTTCGAGCTATTTATATCCTTAAAAGCTTTCCTCAAACGAAGTTTTTCTTCCCGAGATAATCTTATTTCTCCTAAAGAATAAGAGCAAGAACTGGGCAAATAAATTTCACCTTCTGAATAAGTTCCAGAAGAAGACTCTACCTAGAATATAAATCAAAATTAATTTAAATTATATTTAAAAATTTCATTTCTAACAATATCTCAAATGTTTAGCTTTAAAATAGGTACTCACATTTTTCTCGCTGCTCTCAGAAGCCTCTGATCGTATTCTGAAAAGACAATATTATCAAATTGAAGCCAGATATAAATAATTGATGATTATGCGCGCATTAATTAAATAATTATTTATACCTCAAATCTGATCCTTTTTGAGAATCAGACATGCTACTATTGGCATCGCTGAAGCTTTTTTTCGGTACTTTAGTATTCAGACCGAAATTAGATTTATTTTTTATTATAAATGTTTTCCCTCTTATTAAAGGTTTCCTTCTTACATTTTCTTCAGAGCTTCTTTTCTTCGTCAAATTATCTATTTCTGTTTTTATTGACTTCTCTATACTCTGAGCGACACGTTTTTCCCTATTCAATAAATCATCTATTTTTCGCTGAATGTCCAATTCATCGCTTCGCTCAGGAATTGTTTCTTTATTATCTTCGTTTTTATTCATAAATGAATCAGATAACTTCAATGAAACGTGACTTTCGAGACTTTTACAGTCCTTCGAAGTGGACGAACTATCTGGAAAATTCTGAGAGTAATCGATTCTCTTAGATGATTCGCTTACACTTGACCCACTTTCAATCAATTTAACGTCCGAACTACTGCTCGATTTAATTTCCATTTTATTCAAATTTTCATTGTTTTCCTGTGACTTTTGCAGGGAATTCATGAAATTGGACGAAATATCTGTAAAATTCTGAGAGTAATCGATTTTCTTAGATGATTCGCTTAAATTTGGCGCACTTTGAATCAATTTAATGTCCGAATTACTGCTCGATTTAATTTCTATTTTATTCAAATTTTCATTGTTTTCTTGTGACTTTTGCAGGGAATTCTTCGAATTGGACGAAATATCTGTAAAATTCTGAGAATAATCGATTCTCTTAGATGATTCGCTTACATTTGGCGCACTTTCAATCAATTTAACGTCCGAACTACTGCTCGATTTAATTTCCATTTTATCCAAATCTTCATTTTTTTCATGTGACTTTTGCAGGGAATTCTTCGAAGTGGACGAAATATCTGTAAAATTCTGAGAGTAATCGATTTT
>CAKNYM010053500.1:1544001-1665273 GCA_932195095.1 Andricus curvator | reverse complement strand
AATCGCTTACACTTGGCGCAAGTTCAACCAATTTAATGTCCGAACTAATGCTCGATTTAAGTTTCATTTCATTCAAATTTTCATTTTTTTCATGTGACTTTTGCAGAGAATTCTTAGAAGTGGACGAAATATCTGTAAAATTCTGAGAGTAATCGATTTTCTTAGATGATTCACTTACACTCAGCCCACTTTCAATCAATTTAATATCCGAACTAATGCTCGATTTAATTTCTATTTTATTCAAATTTTCATTTTTTCCCTGTGACTCTTGCAGGGAATTAACACTCGAGTTTTTTTCAGTCTCGTCGTAGACTTTTTCAACTTTATTTTGATTTCCCAAAGAAAAAATCCCATTTTCTACAGTAAGTTCCTGATTTCCTTCTTGAGGTTTACTCAAATCGATTTTTTCCTGCGTCACCGCTAACGTAACATCTCCACATATATCTTTTTTATCTTCCTTTGTGACGTCAAATTCCAATCTTATTTGAGTAGGCTTTTCGTCATTCTTTTCATTCTTGTTTGATGTATTATCATCGCTTACTTTTCTATCGGTCTCAGCGTCAAAAGAGAATGTTTTTGATCTTCCTTCTAAAAAATCTTTAAATTGCTTTCTAAAAGTGAAAGAATCTCTAGAGTCATCACTCAAGTTCAAATATAATCCAATATTCGCAGTAAACATTGGCAACTGAGAATTTTTATCTCGTCTTTGCAAAATTGAAAGAAACTTGTTAATGATGGTGGGATGAACAGCAGTTTCTCTCAATATCCCAATAATTTCATTTTCAATTCTTGCTTCTGTCTCACCGAACAAACAAGTAATAAACCTCTTCATGGCAGCAGAGGAATGCCTCAGAGATTCGAATATATGACCGAAGATTTCCATCTCGCTGAAATCATTTTCTTTTATTTGCAGAGACGGTACTGAATAATTTATATTGCGAATATTAGAGAAAAGATCTGAATTCGAGAGAGGTTTCAAACCAAAATCTTTACATGTTGATTCAACTTCTTCTATATTTGATGATTGATCTTTGGAACTTTTTGAAAACTCTCTATCTTCCCGTATTTTAAAATGATCAAATCTATTATTTTTCATTGCCAAACTTTCGGTAGATTCACCTTCTTCATCAATTCTGTCATTATCCTTCATCCTTTCAACGGAAGTATTTGTTGAGCTGCTTATTGAACTTGGAATAGAAAATTCGGGTTTTATTTCCTCAGAAGAGTTTTTAATACTGAAGTCTTTTAATTCATTTGCACTTTGATTATTTGACGACGCAGGTGATTCTTTTATTTCCAAAGGTAATTGTTTCTGAGAAATTGGATTTTTTGTAGAAGATATTAAACTAAGACTTGTTGATGACAAATTTACACTTTGACTATTAATGACACTTTCTTGATTGACTACAGTATCATTAATCTCAGGTCTAGTCGCTATAAATTTGGAGAATTTGTTTGCACCGCTGATAATGTGATCAAATATCATATCTGGTGCCTCGTAAAACTTGAAATAATTTTCTTTTTCTGGTTGTTTTGACTTTTCAACTGAAGCAAATTCTACACTTTGGTCAATTTTTTTGGTCCCTTGATTTATCATGTTACTGTAAGTTTCTGATTTAGAAGAGATGATTTTAAACAGCGTATCTGTACCATGAACTACATTATTGATTATTTCGTCGTTTCTCTTTATAACTGTATCTAAATCAACTACAGAGGGCTGTTTCAAGTTGATATCATCGACTTCAATTTCTGGATCTTCAGAGTTTTTATCCAGTTGAAAAAATGCGTTTGAAACTTTGGGGTTTAACGCATTGCCTCCTAAAATATCTTTGTATTTTAAGTTAACTCTTTCGTTGCTAATAATTGTTGCTTTGTTACGCAATTTTCCACTTTTGCAACCTGCATTTTTAATTTCATCATTGCTTGGGGCATTGATTGAATTTTCCTTTACTTTTTCTGGTTTTTCAAGAAGAGGTTTTTCATCTATCTCGAGTTCTTGGAAATTAGTTTTAACGTCTCCAGAATCTTCTACCTTGTTGCTTGTAATAGAATAATCCAAATCCTTTTCAAGGCTACTTAAAAATTCACTGAAGGCTTTAGCTTTCACATTTTCAATATTGCATTTCTTGGGTGATTTTGTTGAATCTACTGCTGTTATTTCCCGATGACTTTGAACGATTAATTCGTCTTTATCTCTACCCGAATTATTTGTCTCTGAAAGTTTTTCAACCATTTTTTCTGAATTCTTTCTAAAATGTGACTTTGATTCATCAGTTGCTTTAATAACAACACTTTTCCTAAACATCTGTTTCTTTTCTGCAGTGTTTTCTTGTAAATATTTGTTTTCCTGTCGATCATCTTCGATAATAATATAATCCTGACTGATAGCATTTTTTTCAGGAGAGGTTTCGTGTTGAAAATTGTAGATTCCGACATTTGTTGGTTCGTTTATTGAAGATTCTGGAGATATGTGTAAACTCTCCACATTTTGGATTTGCAAACTTCTTTTAATAATGACTCTGGGTCCAGTTTGAATTTGAAACGTAGAAGATTCTGGTTTGTTCTCATTTTCATCAGTTTGTGCAGCTTTTTCGTGTTTATTAGTTGATGATTCATTTTGAAATTTATTACTAGTGTGGAATCGATTTGGAATGAAATCAGTCAATAATAATTTACGTTTGTCGTAATAAGACATTGTTCTGCAACGTGACTCTTCGTCTTTTGTTTCTAAATAACATCTTTCAGGTAACATTGTAATAAGTTTTAATAATCTTGGTTCTTTAGTAATTTCGTTTTCAGGTACTTCTTTAACTGAATTCGTAAATGTATTATGATCACTTGCATTATGCACTTTTGAGGGATTATTTGCTTGTTGAAATCTAGATGTCACAATTTGGCGAACATGTAATAAATCTTCGTCGATGGTTGGCTGAAATTCAGGTCTGAAATAAAAATTTGTACATTCAATTAATCATAAATTTAATTTAATTCATGAAATTATAATAAATGAATAAACAAATAAGGAGTTATCCACAAATTATGTAAGGTGTTTTTCTGAAATTTTCAACCTCCCGTCCCTCCATGTAAGATACCGTGAGATTTGCTTTTACCCCCCCCCCCCCTAAAATCTTTCCAAGATTTTATAAACTTAGGGAACGAACATACATATAGAATATAAAAATTAGTTTTAGAAAATAAAATCTGTTAATAATAATAAGTATTTAGTTTCAGAAGTTTTTGTTTGTTAAGAATTTCTTCAGAGCAGACACACTTTGTGTAGTCCGAAATCGAAAATTGTACAATGGAAAATTAACTTTATTTTTTAAGCAAAATTTTCAGTTTTCTAACCTAATATCTAAAAAATATTAAAAACGAACTTCAATTTTTATTTAAACTATTATGTTTTAGTCTATAAATTAGCAAAATTACGATTTATATATCTTAGGTTTTAGAGTTTTCCCCCTTTTACTCGTTTTTCCACTTACATGCGAATTGAATTAATACAACCCTAAAAGAAGATCCAATTATTTTCCGTTGAAAAATATACTATTAAATTTGTGGTTAAGAATTAATTTTTTTGGTGAAAAATTTAATTATTTTGTTGAAAATTCGACAGTTTTGTTCAAAAGTCATCCTTTTTGGTTGAAAATTCAACTGTTTTGTTTAAAATTCCTCTTTTTTGCTCGAAAACTCAATAATTTGGTAGAAAAGCCAACTATTTGGTAAAAAGTTGAACTAATTTGTGAAAAATTAATTTTTTTAACAGAAGAATCATCATTTTGATTAAAAGTTTATTCCTTTGGTTGAAAATATAAATATTTTCTTGAAAATCATTTTTTTATATTAAAAATGCAAAATTAATGTTTTAGTTCAAGACTTCAAGTATTGTTGTTAATAAAATTGGTTATTTTTGTTTAAATTCAACTGCTTTTTATTTGAAATAAAATCTTTTTAGGTTGTAATATCAACTACTGCATTTTTCATTGAAAATTCATCTTTTTCGGTTCAAAATTGTATTTCACTCCTTGATTGAAAGTTGAACTACTTGCTTAAAAAATTAATTTTTCGGTTGAAAGTTCATAATTTTAGTTAAAAATTAATCTCTTTGGTTGAAAACAACTATTTTGTTGAAACTGTATGTATTTTTTTAAAAATTCGTCTTTTTTGGTAGAAAATTATTTGTTTAAAAATTCAAATATTTTGTTAAAAATTCAACTACTTTGTTAAAAATTTATGTAATTTGGTGAGAATTAGTCTTTTTGGCCTGAAAATTCAACATTTTGGATACAATTTTTTTCTTTATTAACTGAAAAATTGTTATTGGATGAATATTCAACTCTTGTGGAAAACTCGTCTTTTTTTATTTGAAAATGCATCTCTTTTGGTAGAAATTTTATCTTTGTAATTTAAAAATGCAACTGTCTGGTTGAAAATGATTCTGCTTTCATTAAGGATTCAACTATTTTGTTGAAAATTCGTATTTTTCAGTTTAATTCAACTGTTTTTGATTTAAAATGAAAATCTTTTGTTGGTTAAAATATTAATTATTACATAAAACATAAGGACCCTAACAAGGGTAGGTACGTGGTTCAAAATTTCAGAAAAAAACTTTACGTAATTTATGCACAGCCCCTAAAGACAGAAACTGATAAAAATTAACTTACATTTCAGGATTAGCTTTGTGCAATAAAATATTTTGATTTATTTCTATAATTTGCTTTTGAGCATTTTCGACCAACTTTTCTGCATTTTCCAAGATGTGAGTAGTTTCGGGGCTAAGAATTGGACTATTAGGCGGAGAAGATATTTTCTCTCCTAATGAAGTTTCTTGAAAAGTGTTTTTAGTCATTGTAGGGTTGTTTCTAATACTGAAAGGAATGTTCGGAATTGGTAATGTTGATCTTGAGAAATTTTCTCTTTCAACAGCAGCCTCTTGAATTTTTGTTTGTAATGGTAACTCGATGGGTTTGAATTCATTTGCACTTTCTTCAGTCTTTTTAGATCTCCCAGAATCGCATTGGTGTGGAAATGTGCTAATTATTGCACTGCCGTTGGCGCCCTTTTTATCTAATTGAACACACAGCGTTTCGAACTCTCTACAACAGAAAATTAAAAAAAGAGTTTAGTAGCAGTTCATAAAAATGTCGAAATCCTAGAAAATAAAATTATCTATTTTTACTAAATTAGCTAAGCTAAAATAAACTATTATTTGTAATCGACACCCACACCTTTTTAAAAAATTTGAAATTCGAGACAGTTTTAGTTTTTTATATAAAAACTATACATAATATGATGCGCATTACCAAAAATAGGTCAAATTTTTTTTAATTCTGTTGTATTCAGTGAGACCAACATATTTTTAAATACTTTCGTCCACAAACAAATTTTGAATTTTCACCTGTTCCAGTGTGGTGAATTTGTTAGTATTTTTGTCTAGATTCTGGCATTTTGAGCAAAAATATTTGTTTGCAAGAGGTCAGGGAATCCTGGAAAGTCAGATAAAGTCAGGGAATTTATAACTGGTCAGGGAAAGTCAGGTAATAGCAAGGAAAACCTAAAAGAGTCAGGGAATTTTCGAAACTGAAGTTGAAGTTTAAGGTTCATCCACAAATTAAGTAAACCGTTATACTGAAATTGTCACCCCCCCCCCCCCCATGGTTGATATTGTAAGATTTGTTCTAAATACCCCTCTCCCCCAACCCACACAAAATTTTACTAATTGTAAGATTTGATAATCTTAGGGAATAAACATAAATATAAATTCTGTTAATTAAATGAACGTGAAACCTTAATGAAAATATATTTAGAAAATAAAATGGGTTTATAAAAAGTAAGTCTCACTAAAGTTTTTGTTTAAAATTCGTCTTTTTGGTTAAAAATTAATTTTTTAAACCGTGAATTTAACTATTCTATGTTTTGTTGAAAATTTATCTTCTTTAGTTGAACATTCAACTATTTGGTTGAAAATTCGTTTCCTTGGTTATTATTTAAATTGTTTTACTGAAAATATAACTGATCCGTTTTATGTTGAAAATTCATCTTCTTGGTCAAGAATTCAACTATTCGGTTAAAAATTCAGTTTTTTATTTGAAGTTTCGTCATTTTAATTGAATATTCATTTCTTTGATTAAAAATGCAACTATTTTGTTGAAAATTCATGTATTTTGTCAAAAATTATTCTTTTTTGGTTGGAGAAAAATTCTTCTTGTTTGGAAATTTAACTATCAGGTTGAAATTTTGTTTTTTACAATGAAAATTAATTTTTTCAACTAAAAATTTAACTAGTGTATTTTTTGATGAAAATACATATTTTTTGTTGAAAATTCAAATCTTTGTTTAAAAATTCATGTATTTTGTTAAAAATTGACCTTTTTGGTTGAAAAGTAATCTCATTAGTTGAAACTTCATATTTTTGGTTGAAAACTCATTTCTTTGTTTGAAAATTGAACAATTTCATTGAAAATTCGTTTTTTTGTTGTTGACAGTTTATTTTTTAACTAAAAATTTAGCTATTGTATTTTTGTTTGAAAAATGATCTGTTTTAGCTAAAATTCATGTATTTTATTGAACATTTGTCTATTTTGGCTGGAGATTCATCATTTTTGTTTAAAAAAATTTCTTTTGGTTGAAAGTTTAACTATTTGGTTAAAATTTTGTTTTTTTGGTTGACAATCAATTTTTTAAACTGAAAATGTAACCATTTATTTTTTGTTGAAAATTCGATGTTTTTTTCTGAAACTGTAGCTATTTCATTTATGCTTGAAAATGTATCCTTTTTCGTTAGAAATTTATTTAATTTGTTGAAAACTTGTATTTTTTGGCTTCAAAATTCACAATTTTTGTTAGAAATGAACTTTTTTGTTGAAAATTATATTTTTGCGTTGAAAACTAAACCGTTTCGTAGAAAATTCGTCTTTTTGGCTTGAAAATTGAACATTGATAATAACATTTTTCCTTGTTATTAACTGAAAAATCATTCTTAGTTGAAAATTCCTTTTCGTTTTGAAAATTTATCTGTTTTTTTTAGGTTTCAGCTAGTTTGTAGGAAATTCGTATTTGTTGGTTTAATTCAACAGTTTTTGATTGGAAATTAACATAATTTTTGATGGAAATATCAACAATTACATTTTTTCTTAAGAATTTACTTTTTAGGTTGAACATTCATAATTTTGGTCGAAAATTGAACTATTATATTTAAAATTAATTTTTCTAACTGTAAATTTAATTATTCTATTTTTGGTTCCAATTTTATCTTGTTGAGTTTAAAACTCAACTATTTGGTTGAGAATTCATCTATTTTGTTGAAAGTTCGTTTTTTTTTTGGTAAAAAATTAATCTTCTTGGTTGAAAATTCATCTCTTTGATTGAAAATTCATCTTTTTGGTTGAAACATTTACTATTTGGTTAAAAATTCATCTATCTTGTTGAAAATGCAATACCTCTAATTTTTAATATATGAGGTCATGTCATTCTTAAAAACTTTATTACGTATTTTGTGAATTGCTCCTACGTGGATTTACTTTTTTTTAGTACCAATTTTTCTTTTCTAAGATCTTTTAATCTCCCTTCCATTCTCATAAGAAACAGTAAGATTTTACCAAACCAAAAGAAAAATTTATAACGGTCAGGAAAAATGAAAAAGTAGTCAGGAAAAAGTCAGGGAATTTTGAAATTGGAATTTTGTAGCAACCCTGTACAGTGCAAAGCACTCGGTCTGGGTTGTACATAACATTATTGATCCTTAAAGAGAATGGAACATTGAACCTATGACGTTGTGAATGAACGTCGTATCCATTTCAAATCAATTAATTATTCACTTAAAAATACCTTCAGCACTTATTTTTGTTATCAAATATTAAGTACTTTTAATTTACAATCACTTCCTTTTATTTAGAACCCAGTAAAATAAGATCATATTTTTAAAGCCGATAGATTATTAAATTACCTCTTTAATATAATCAATACTATGAAGCCATGTGGAGTGTGATTTTCTTTAATGAAATTGTACTTTCTTGGACTACAATAACATTTTAATATTCTCAAATTACTATAAAGGAACACTCACTAAACAAAATGGGCGTTCTTGAGTTCCTCTTTTATTTTGACATTAATAATAAAATAAGTAAAGAATTGGAAAACTTTAATCGTTTTGTAATGTACGTCGAATTCTGTCATATTTAATTTTTGATTAATTTGCTAAGTTTGAAAAATGCGTACATATATTGGAATTTTGGGAGCAGTTTGTCTTATAATAAATGTATTTTGCTTTAAATTAGGTGCAACTCTTCCTGAACACGAATTTTATAATAAAATTAAAATTTATGAAATTTTTCATAAAATTGGGGATGAATGATTGAATCAGAGGCCATCCATACGGGAGAACCGGGATAAAGCCAAGAGAAATATTACACCGGGAGATTTCCCGTATTACATAACTCGTGCGTTTTTTGAGTTTTAAAACTTCAAGGGTTCACAATATTTCTCGTAGTATTTAAAATTCTTAAATTTTGAACTGTGAAAATGACAGTGATTTCTTTTGACAGAAATCACATTTTTTATTACAATATCTATTCAGTCGTTTTGAATGTCACTTGATACTACATGATATATATATATATATATATATATATATATATATACCATTAAACCATTTCCCTTTCAGGGTAGGCGTGACACTACCCGATTCGGGTAGTGTTTCTAGGTTTTTCTTGTAGTTATAAATAACTACAAGTGTGGGCTCACCACACCCACGATGTAAAAAAAAAAATAAAAATAAAAAATAAACTACATGATATGATAATTATTAATATATGTTTCGTCTTTAAAATTTCTATAATTTTAATCTTTAAAGTTTAATCTTTGAGGTTTAACGTTTTTTTCTTAAATTAATATTTAGATCAATTTTTGGAGGTTTCGAATGTTTAATTTCACAATATTGTTGTTTAAAATTCAAATATTCAAAATGCTATTAAATATTTTAAACATTCATATTGAAAGCCTTGCTAGTTTTGAATTCAATAATTTTATATGTAAACATAAAGCAATTTGGAATTGAAAAGCTCAAAACTGTACAATTTAAAATATTGGAATCACATTACAGTATTCTTGTTTTGTATTCTTTCTTTTTTATTCTCAATGTAATATGTTAAAATTGTCCGATTTTTAGTTGATGATTTAAACAAATAAATCCTTTCAAATTGAAAAATATTTGATTGGAAAATTTCAAGAATGAATAATAATTCTAAAGGAAGTCTTAAAAATTAAACGATTTCAAATTAAAATAAAAAATAAACTATCTGAAATTAATACATCAGTAATTTTAAATGGTTACAATTTTAGAGTCCTGAATTTTCATGTTGAACGCCAAATTTTTAATTTTTCCGTTTCATAGGTTTCAATTTTGCACTTAAAATTGAATTAGTTGAATTTGGGAAATACAATTAGCAATTTGAAAATTATTAATTGTTAAGCGATTAAAATGTACTTCAAATAATTGAAATTTTGAAGGGTTTGAGTAAAAAAAAAGTTTTAATATCACAATTTTTGGCGACTAAAATTTTTTTCAGCTTTAAATGAAGTTCATATTCGTTTAAATTTCAACGTTCCTGAGTAGAATTTAAAAAAATTAATGTTTCCCATTTAAAATTACTATTTACTTTGAAAGTTTTTGTAGAAAAATTCAATTAATTTTTTGATTTTAGACAAATTTGTCTGGTCAGCTTTAATGTTAAATTATAATTTTGTTATGTAATAAAAATTAAAAATTCTAGAATTTCTGAAGCTTTGACTTTGAAAGATTCAATTTAGTTTTCAATTTCAAATTGACAAATTTTAATCGCTTTGAATTTAAAATTATTCAAATTCAAAAGTTTTCAATTTTTAATTATTTAATTTTGAACGCTTTTAATTTCCATTTCTTTGAATTTTAAATGATCCAATAATTTCTAAATTTTGACATTGTCCTATTTTCGAAATTTTAATCTGAAATCATTCAATTTCTTGATTCTTCAATTAAAAAAGTGTTTAATTTTGAAGGCCTCGACTTAGAAATTATACAAATCAACTCCTTTTCTTAATTAAATTGTCAAAAATCGTTCAATATATATATTTCTTAATTTCAGACACTTTCAATTCGAAATGATTAATGATTGTTTCAAAAATGTTTAAAACGTAAGATTTAAAAATTGGTTTAATAATGGATTTTTATATTTTTTATGTTAGGAAATAAAAATCCAGAGACGTGAACGCACGATTTGGGCGCGTGAATTTACTGCTAGTGTGTAATAAAACGCATCTTTGTATTTTTTTCATTATCAACAAAAATTTCCTGATCCTACTTATTATATGATTCAAAGTCAATAGATTTCTTGCAAAAAGGTTTTTGCTGATGCTTAACGACTTCCCCATTTGACCATGTATATGAAAAAACTGTGGGTTTCGCAGAGATTAAATTTTTTTCTAAACCGGCATAAATCACGAATATTTACCGGGAGACGAAAATTAAAAAAATAGTGGCCACCCTGTGAATATATCTGCTTTAAGAGTAGATTCTTCTAGTACCTACCAGACAGCGCAGCTTGCCTGGCGCTCTGGGTGTCTGGACCCAACGGATCAATAATGTGCTTTCTCGGCTTTCTCTTTAGCTGCCGCAGCGATTAAAAAACCCGGAAGCGTACGTTTTCATTTACCAATAGAAAAAATCCGGCTAAATATCTTCAATATTTGAGAAACCTGATTCAAAATTTACTATAATTATAAACAAAGTTTTTTCAAATTTACAAAAAAGCACACTTTTTAATTCAGAATTGAAAATTAAAAACAGGTTTTTAATTTATTAATAATTAAACTTAACTATACTAAAATGGGTTTAAAGGAAGGAGAAGAAAATGTTGACTAAAAAGACTGATTTGTTACACATCAACACATATATTTTGTTTTTGCTTGTTGCATACATACGATAAACAGTACAATGTAACGCGTTTCTCGAAGTATGGTACACTAGAAAATTTTTATTATCCACTACTACAATTGCTATTAAACGTACTTTGTGTCCTTATTGTGATCGTACAAGAAATATAGAAAACAATTTGAATCATATACAAAACTAGGGTGACTGTCCATGAGTCTTTGGGAAGACGTGCTTACTTCGTACGCAGCATGTTCAAAAAATAATGAAATTGCCCACGACTTCCAGACTAATTTAGAACTTAAATCCAAATTTTCACAACCTTCTATTTTTTTCAAATTTGACCAGAGAGTAAAAAGCTTATGACTAGCAAATAAAATATATCGAGAGTACCTGGAAACCAACGAGCAATCTCACGTTGATTGCCATGCATCGTGAAAAAAGTAACTTTGTGGAATTCAAAATCATCATTCACGATCGCCAACTGAACAGTGAAGAATAGTTAATTTCGCAAAGACGTTATTCGTAAGTTTCGTGGTTTGTCGTTACTTACGACTTCTGATTGTCAGAAATCGTCAATTCGTTTTTTTCTTTAATTCGAATTTTTCCTAACAAATCTGAGCTTTGATAACAAATCGGACGAAAATACCTTCTTTTGAGAAGCGTTTCTTTTTTATCGACAACAAGCGTTCACCTCGAAAAAAAACTTTTTCAAAAAGATGTTATTTTTCAGATTGGGGCCATGTTTATCTTTTTTGTAGCTTTTTCTATAAAATGTTCACGAACATAGAAAAAATACAATATTTGGTTTCCACTCCTCACGGTAAGAGAAGCGCATTCGTTCTTAACAAGTTGTATTGGCATCAAATGGTAGGAACTACCAACGGGGATGAGAAAAATCACGTACGGTCGCTGTATGTGTTGCTACAGTTAATCATGCCATTCTTAAAACCCTTTTCATCATAAGATGCTTTCTTGGGTATTTTTATTTTGTTTCGTCATTTGACTATCGAACCAAATTCCAACATACAATTCGCAAAAAGTTGCCAGAGACCCTGAACACCTCTTAAAAGAGATCGAAAATGCACAGCGTCTCTGACTTCTTTTCTGTTCAATCTCGCAAATATACGCTTATACGTACAATAATCGTTTATCCTGTTTCTTTGTACAAATATATACAGAAGTTTGCACATCCAATGCTGACTAAGTTGGAGTGCAGTTATAAAAGACCCTGGAAGCGTTTAACTAAAGTTCGAAAGTTTTTCATACAGAGGATACACGAATGAATCCCCGCTAGTCTTAAAAAAAAATTCAGTGGTTTTTGGTGAAATTGAACACGATTTGTGCAATACCTAGGAATAATTTAAAGAAAGAAGCATGAAATTACGATTTTGTACATTAAAAGATAGTTACTCTTTCAATCATACTGTTTTATTAATATAATAATATATGTACACATATACAGAATGTACAGAAAACCCGAGCGCTGGGTCGAAGATATTCGTCGTGCTTATAATACAAAAAAAAAAGATTGTCCAAAGGGATCAACATAGAGACGATTTTTAATCGTCACAACAAAAAATACAGAACCGGTTAGGTTGCTAAAAATATGGTACAAAATATCGATAAAATTTTTCGCAATCGTACTCCGTTGAGCGCGAAATACAAAGACAATGAAGAAAGGCGATCAAGCCTAAGTACGAACCCAAAAAGGTCACAAATCCTTGCGTTCGACAAAGGACGTTACGTTATTTTCGTAGCTTGTCTCGAGAACTTGGCAAAAAAATGCTCCTTTCGTATATTCTCCGCTATTACATTAATATGTACAGAACCTGTGCCAGCACAAAAATTGCCAAAGACTGCTGCTCAAAAACCAACCAATGTATCTCTTGCGGTAACTTCGACGACATTCGAAAATGTCGATACAAAATTCTCGATCGTCTCAAAATAACATCACAGGTATCACACCCACGTCTTCGGCTCGTGTCGACGATTGGTCCTCCAAACCAACGTCTGCCCACCATCCAAAACAAATTTTGATGAACCTTCACGGTTTCACCAAAAACACCCGGTTAAGGGTGGAAAACTTCAGCCTCGACCTTCGTGAGAAGGCTTTTAAGTTTCACGCTCCTTTTTGACTTTGAGACCAGTGCTCGGCGCGTCCTCACCCAGGATTGTCGCGATCTCATTCTGCATGAAAGCCCATGGCACTTGACTGTTGGCCAGTGGACACTTTTCGCCACTCGGACAATAGACCTGAAAAAAAACACAAAAAGAACTGTTGTAGTACGTGTCTTCTGGCTAAAATTGCTTAAGAAATATTTAAATTATAAATCAAGGGACTGGTGATTTTTTTCTCTTGGACAATGATTGTTATTTATTTAAATTCTGAAATTATAAAGATCAGTTCATGCTTAGTATTTATAATATGGAATCCGAATAGAAATGGTCAGATGTTTAATTAATTTGTTTACCACTAACTGTTTTACGAGAAGTAATTTTTTTTTTAAGTAAAAGGTGCCTTAATAATTTGCTATTTTTCTAAATAATAAGATGTTTAAAGAGCAATATACAATGTACAAACTTTTGAAGAATAACATACATGATTTTTAGAGCTTTAGAGGAAATAAATCTTGTGGGAACTTGAATTTAAATAGATTAAAAGATTCGAATTAAAATAGCAAAACATTAACAAATTATTTCGAGGAACAGAATAATCGAATATTGATTTATCTCTGTTTAATGTTAAAATTTCGGCAATTTCTTTTTTTAACACAATTTTTAACAAACTTTTTTTGCTACAATAATTCGAAACTTGATGTGCTTACTTAAAAATACATATTTAAAAATCTTACATCAATTAAAAAAACCTTTTCTAAAGACTTGCGTACACTGTAAAAAAATCTTTGGTGATATCTACAATTAGATTGTAATTTCACGAGCAGTGTATTATAAATTACAATGTATAACCACCTCATCTCTGGTATAACCTGGTAAATTTACCAATGTCGCTCCGAAATTCACGATCTACTCCAATTTCACCCTATGGAATAGTATGAAATAACTGTCCGATGTAAAATTACTATGTCTGACGATGGAAATTATTCGATCTGTGTGGAACGTAGTCAATTTACGTTCAGTGAATAAATTTAAATCAGCTCATAAATTAACACTTTTTTGGTAAAGTTGCAGTATTTAGCATAATTTCACACACGGGTAGTATTGTTACGTCTTGGCACCCTGAGAAATTACAAACAGGACATAAATCGACAATCCATCGACAAACTGACAGAAAGAGATGGCGCGTTGGACTTTATCATAAAATTACGTCTCAGAGTCTCTAATATTGCTCTAATAGTGATGAGTTCTATGTGAATAAAAAAAAATGTCTTTTTCATTCAAAACGATACCTAAGAAAAGTAATATGCGCTTTATTTATCCTGCTAGAGTGTTTGAAAATTTATAACCTCACGAACATAACCTCAAAATTGAAATGTGGTCCTGGCAATTTACGTCCTGCATTTTTTTTTTACAAAAGTGTGTGAACTTACATCGTCGCACGCTGATCGAATAATTTCCATCGTGGCACGACGTAAAATTACACCAACTTTTTTACAGTGTATGCTCAATTTTTTGTTTCAATTTTCTAATGCCGAGAATTTTTCAAAGGGACATATTGAGAGAACGAAATTACAAAAAGTTTATCACCTGATTATGTAAACAAGAATTTTGGGACCAAGTAAAAGTTTAGTAATTTACAAATTTGTACTTCTAAATTATTTTCATAAAAAAGCCTAGAATATTAAAAAATCCATTCATATTTTTGAGAAATATAATTTCATACATATCAAAATTCAAAATAATACAAAAATTCAGTTAATCACAAAATTTAATTCCACTATCAAACATTAGAATGTTCTTAGTGAATGTGTATTAGGGTAGGATAAAATAGTATGTTACATTACGAGTATTGCATATTATTTTTCATAGCAAATCTATTAAAATTCGAGTTTCGGTACCTGTAGAGCGAGCGGGTTGAAACACGGTGTTTGCAACGGAGTTGTTAAACCCTAGGGCTGACAAAAAAAGGTTTCAACCCGTTCTACAAGTATCGAAACTCGAAGTTTCAATAGAAGCGCGATGAAAAACAAATGATTAAATTCGTAATTGTCACTACGCCAGGAAGTTGCGTATTGGGATCCTAGAAAAGTATAATTAATTTGAAATCGACAGAAATGCAACTGGTTACCCGTGCTCGAAAAAAATGTTTAGTATATTCCTTGTTTGTAGAGTTTTTAAATTTTCTTGAGTTTCAATTTTTTCTATATTCCTGGAGGTCAAAGAAGTCTTCATATTTTTTTGCAGATTTTAATACATTTTTTTCGAAGAAATAATTCCTATTTTTCGGAAAAAATTTTTAACGCCTGTGTAAATAGGAGAAGAATTTGTTTGCCACTTTAAAACTTTCCAGTCACAAAAATGCACTAGGGAAAAAATCGCCCAAATCCAGGAATCGAAAGTGGAAATGTAGCGACTTTTTCATTTTCAATTTCGATTCCTGGGTCTTGGCGATTTTTTCCCTAGTGCATTTTTGTCACTGGAAAGTTTTCAAGTACCCGAAAAAAATTCTTCTATTTGATTTATGAAAATCCACACAAAAATTGGGTCGGTTTTTTTACCTCTAGGAATGTAAAAAAAATTGAAACTAAAAAAAAATAAAAATATACTTTTAATAATACTTTTTTAAGATCCAAATACGCTACTTTTTCACGTATACGTATACTTTTTCCTCACAACATTTGTGTAATCAATGCAAGTTTCAGGAATAAGTGCTTTTTCGGTTAAACAATTCCCTTCGATTTCACTTTATTAAATTTGAAATAAAATTAATTGGATGCAAAATGCAAAATTTTATTTATGAAAATTCGTTCCGAAAACTTTTTTTCTTATCATTTCACGAAAAGATAAATTAATTACTTAAAAAAATGTATCCTTTTAAGTCGTAAAGAACTGTTTGACCGAAGAAAAGTGAAACTATTTTTATTTTTATTCAAACACAGTAATACACATTCAATATATATACCATTAAACCATTTCCCTTTCAGGGTAGGCGTGACACTACCCGATTCGGGTAGTGTTTCTAGGTTTTGCTTGTAGTTATAAATAACTACAAGTTTGGGCTCACCACACCCACGATGTGCCAACAGCACTCATGTCAGTATTCTTGAATGGTCACCCATCCAAGTACTAACCGCGTCCAACGCTGCTTAACTTCAGTGATCTGACGAGAACTGGGTTTTCCAGCGTGGTATGGCCGTTGGCTAAGGAATTTGAAATTTGACTAAGAAATTTGGGATTTTTAAAAGTAAAATTCAATATTTTTGTCTGCTTTCTGAATTTTTGTACCGAAAAACTTTTCGAAAATATTTTAAAAAAATGTAATCCATACAAAAATTTTTAAACGATTCCAAAAATGGATTATATTTTTTATTTGATATATTTCAAAAATATAAACGGATATTTTAAATGGATAAATGAATAAAGTTGGTTATTCTTACCTCTGAACCGGCACCCTGCCTCTTTATGCTATCCCGACTGCAGGGGAAACAGAATTTATGGTGCGGAACACTCGGGCACTGAACAAAGTGTGTGTCTTCTAAACGTTCCTGGCACAACGTGCACTTTAAAGTTGGCGCTGAAACTGGTTCAGCTCCTGGTGCTTGAGCCACCGCACCTTCTGAAGACGTCGTCACCGTCGTCGATGACACGTGTCGAGAGCCACTTGACCTCCTACCCGAAGACCCTATAAAAAACAAAATATTTTAGTATTTTAATAGAAATATAATATTATCACTTAAAAAAATTTCTAATTAAGTACCCGTTCTAATTTAGAACTTCTAAAATCCGAAAATTCTCGCGATTCTATGATTAATGAAGCAAAATTTTCATTGAGATCCAAGTTCCAGTATTTGTAGTATGTGGAATTCAATTTGCCGGGAATTCAAAGGGATAGGTAATTAATTTTTGAACTTTGTGCAGATGGAATTTAATTTAGCAATTTGCTGCACTCTCATGAAATGTGATATTTAAGCTAGTTCTAAGGATCACAGCCGTTCAGTACTTCAATTTTAGGTAAAAAAAAGGGTGATTATAAGGGTAGTTAATTTATTATTAAACCCTTTTCATTTTTTGGTTGAGAATTCAACTATTTTCGTAGAAAATTCAAATATTAAATTGCTTGATTGAAAATTGGTCTTTTATCTTAAAAATTCAATAATTTTGTTAAATTTTTTTTTCTTTCTTAACTGAAACATCATTTTTGGTCGAAAATTCACCTACTTTATTGAAAATTCGTCTTTATTGAATGAATTCAACTCTTTCAATTTCAAATCAAAATCTTTTTCAGTTGAAATCCCCACATCAATGAATCGACGATTACAATATTCTTTAAGAATTTATCTTTTTTTATTAAAAATTCAACTCCTTGGATACAAGACGAAATACTTTGTTAAAAAATTTTTTTTTTGTTGGTTAAAGATTCATAATTTTAGTTGACAATTCAACAATTTGGTTGAATTTTTTTTCTTTCTTGGCTGAAATATCTTTTTTGGTTAAATATTTAACTATTCTGTTGAAAATTCGTATTTTTTGTTTAAAAATTCAGCTCTTTAAGTAGAAAATTAAACTTTTATGGTTAAAAACGCAACTGTTTGGTTGAAAATGCCACTTATTTGGTAGAGAATTCAACTATTCAATTGAAAATTCATTTTTTTTGCGAGTTCCTATTTAATTGAAAATTCATTTTTTGCGAGTTCAACAGTTTTGATTTGAAATTAAAATATTTTTTGGCCAAACTATCAATTTTTCTTTTTTAGTTAAAAATTTGAACTATTTGTTTGAATATTCGTCTTTTTGGCTCGAAAATTGAACAATTTGGTTGAAAAATCGACTATTTTGTTGAAAAGCCGTCTTTTTTATGAATTCAACTGTTTTTGATTTAAAATAAAAATCTTTTTTTGATTGAAATATCAATTTATCTTTTTTAGTTGAAATTTTTAAGCAATTTGGTTGAATATTCGTCTTTTTGGTAGAAAATTCAGCTTCTTGATTGGAAACTCATCTTTTTAATTGAAAATTGAACTATTTGGTTAAAAATTCATCTACTTTGTTGAAAATGCAATATTTTTACTTTAAATATTACGAATTTGAAGCACTTTAATTCGAATTTAATATTAGTACCTACACAAATTTTATGTAAGAGAGTTAATTCTCCTATTTTATTAAAATATAATAATATACAAAATATTTGAAATTGGTACCATCAAAAAGAATCTCTTTTAAAGCATCTGGTTTTCTAATGACTTGAATTTCTGTTTATGATTATTAAAAGATGAATCAAACCTTGTAAAAAGGGGGAAAAAGGGGATTAGTTCAAAAAAAGCGACTGACTGTGATCCCTGAAGTTCTTTTTAATGATAAAAATTGAAGATTTTGGTAATGAAACAGCTTTTGAAAATTCGCAACACGACTAATAATGTTTGAACTTGAGGTAGCTCTTGGATAACTATTGATAATTTATTGAAAGTTTGATTAAATTCTATTGAAGTTTTAAGTTGAGAATGTTACAATACCCAATTTTTTAGATTTTCTTTTAAATTAATAAACTTTTTTCGTTTTCTACACACCTGAACCATTTGGGCTGTGTTGCGAGCCTCTCGAAGCACTGCGTTGTTGTTGTTGTTGCTGTTGAGCATTTGCGGCGGTGGTTGGTGGGCTTCTGCTGGTGGGACTCGTGTTATTTGGTGGTTGTGGCACTGGTTCGGGGGATGTGAGATTATCTGCGACTGACATCAGGGCGGCCATCGGGGACGGACCGCTTGTGGCTCCCTAAAAAAAATTAATTGTTTCTTAATATTTGAGTCCATGATGCAAACAATAACATAAAATCACAGACTTCACAGCCCAAAATGATCTCAAAATAGGGGAAATAATGTGATTTTTCACAAAAATAGGGGATTAAATTCTTTTAAATAAAATTAATAAAAATGTACAATATTGAATTCATTTGTGAAACGCCTTTTAATTCCTCAGATTTCAAATCGAAATATATTGCATTTTCCATAAAATAGTTTAATTTTCAAACAAAAAACATTTTCTACCAAAATAGATGAATTTCAACCTACAAAGATTAAACCTCAACCAAAAACTAAATAGTTGAACTTTCAAGGCGAAGATATGAATTTTTTAGAAGACAGTTACATTTTCAACCAAACAGTTGAATTTTCAGTTTAAAAAATTAATTTTCAACAAAACAAATCCACATTTTCAATCAAAGAGATGAATTCTAAACGAAAAATATAAGAGCTGATATGTCAAACAAACAATATTTTTATTTTAAGAAAAAATAGTTTAATTCAACCAAAAACGACGAATTTTCAAGAAGAGAGTTGAATTCTCAATCAAAACACATTCCTTTTTAGTCAAAAAGTTGTATATTAAGCCAAAAGGTGAAATTTCTACCAAAAGACAGTTGAATTTTTAATAAAAAATTATCTTTTAACCAATAAAGATGACTTTTCTACAAAAAGGATGCATTTTTGATCCAAAAGGACAAATTTTCTATCCAAAAACGGTTGAATCTTCAACAAAACAATTGAATTTTTAACCAAATCGTAAATTTTTTGACTAAATGAAATTAATTTTAAATCAAAAATATGATAGTAGACTTTTCAAATTGAAAACAGAAACAATGAACATTCAGTAAAGAATAGTTGGATTTTCTTATTGAGTTCTATTAATTCAGTTCGCATTTAAGAAAGAAAGTCACCTAAAAACTGTACATAATCCTTGAAAAAGGCAATATAATATCAAAGATAATTTGCCCTCCAGAGAAAAAATCTTTTCAAAAGTATCCCTTCCAATAAAATTATAAATTAGACTGAGACACATTCCTTAAGTGAAACTTCCATTTTCCTAATTAGATGCTTTTAATTGAAAGACGTTTTAAATTGGATCAAAACTGCAGAGTTTATAAATATTTAATTCACTTTCCAAGCTAATTTCTAATCATATTTAAAGGTCTTGATATTATATATTCTAGAAATTCCGATGAAAGAATTTTCGTAGTCAATCTTGACATTCAAATATACAATTTAATTTAAAATTAATTTGCTGGGAAGTCTTCAATTAAAAAAGGAAAACGTTTAGTCGAAAAAGATAAGATTACCAAAAATCCTTTTCAAAAATACGTACTAACCTGATGATGATTGGCCTGTTGATTTTCCCCTGTGCTTTCCTGAGATGGTGGAGGTGGTGGTGGTGGACTTGTTCTTGGACGTAGAGGAGATCCTCCACCATTTGTTTGCACATTAGCTGGGGCCAATGGAATTTGTGGACCAACATAGGCGCCTGAAAAGGAAAAAAAAACACAATTAGGTCTCCTGTTTTAATTGGTACATAATCAAAATGAATTAGGATTTAAAAAAAATTTGGATGTGCCCAACGTAATAATCTGAGGATAGAATCGCCAATGCCCAGGGCTGTCAGCCTGATTTACTTTTAAAAAGTGAGAAAGTGACTATCTAAACCTAAAAAGTAACCAAAAGTGACTAATTTCTAACCCAAGAAGTGACTAATGTGCATGAATGATGTGACTAGTGTTCTTTTTAATGTAAAAGAATTCCAAAGAATTCTATTAAGTTCAAAAGAATTCCAGGTGAATTTTAACGAATTCCGGATAAATTGAAAATAATTCAAGTTAAATTCAAAACAATTCAAGTTAATCCAACAATTCCATTGAGTTTAGTAAAATTGGAGTGATTTTAGAAGAATCCAAGGGAATTCAAAAGAATTAGATCAAATTCGTAGTTTTGTACAGGATTGAAACCCAAAACACCTCCTTTTATTATAAGTGACAAGAATTCAGGTTAAATTAATAAGAATCCAGAGTGAATTTCAAATCTATTTAAAAAATCTATAATATTCCATCGATTTAAATAAAATTGGATTGAATTTAGAAGAATTCAGGAAGAATGGAAAAAATTCAAGATAAGTCCGAAGAATTCAGAAGAAATTAAAAGAATTCAAGGTAAATCAATAAGAATTCAGGGTAATTTCCCAATTAATTCAACTGAATAGAAAAAAAGTTATAAATCTAAATTCCATTGACTTCACCAAAATTAGAATTTGGCAGAATTCAAAAGGATTCAGAAAGAATTATTTTTTTTAGAATTCAGGATAAATTAATAAGACTTCATGGTGAATTCAAATGAATTGAAAAAATTCAAAATATTCCATTCATTTCAGTAGAATTGGAATGATTTTATAAGAACTCAAGCGAACTGGATGAAAATAATATAAATTCAAGATGAAAAAAAAATAATTCAAGCAAATGAAACAAAATTGTTAAAATAAAAAAATCCATTGAATTTAGATAAATCGAACTAAACAGAATTAGTCAATAAGAATCTGATGATAAAATTCATAAGAATTCCAGGTGAATGAAAAAAATTGAAAATCCAAAAAAGATCTAATTGAATTCAGTGGATTTCAAGGGAATTTCCAAAAATTCAAGGTGAATTCTTTTGAATTCAAAGAAATTTAATAATATGCAGAAATATATACTGCCGTCCAAGGTAAAAGGATATGTAAGTGACTTTGCGGTTTAGGACTATTCTCTTCAAACTAGCTATGGAAAAGTCGATCGACTTTTTCATCTACGAACTAAGTTACTAAGCGACAATATCACTTGTGTACCTTTTTACTTTGGACGGCAGTATATAGGCGTAGATTTAATAGTCGGTAACCCTTCGATTCTCTGATTAAATTTATTGCAAGAAAAGTGACTAAAAAGAGATTTGAGAAAAAAAGTGACTAGTGCCAATGCCATTTCTTAAAAGCGCAAGATTATGTTTCCTTTTGATGCAAGTGCATTGGCTACTCTCGTGACTAAATCTCCATACAGAGTACTTTTCTATGCGCGACACGGCATCAGACTGGCGTGTGCACAGTAGAATGTTAAACACGCATTTTATGGCTTTGTGGTGTATCGTGCATTCTGATAATGTATACTCGACATTTCTGACACTCACTAATGAAATTTCGCAGTTAACACGCGAGACACGTGACCCTCTCTTTGGAGGATTGAATTTGTTGACCTTCGATCAATGCATCTGAATTATGGCTGCTAACACTTTGTGCAAATAAATGCCATCTCTTGTTAAAAATGTCGCTATTATCGAATTTAAATTTAAAGGTCAAACTGGCTGGCTCGCCTTTAAATGTCGAACTCTCGCATTAATAATAACAAGATTTCCGGAAAGGGTAACATAAATTATTAAGTCGAATGATCATCAAACAATCAGGTTTTTAAATTATAATGAGAATTCATTTTAATTAAGGCAGTGTCTACGTGTACCGAAGTTTCGGTACAAATATAGCCCCTTTTCCAGCTCCCCCTATTCGTACCGAAATTTCGGTACACGTAGACACGGCCTTTAATTAAATTACGTTTAGAATAACTAACAATTATGAAGATAAAGGGAAATGGGGAGGGGTATATATTATTCCTGCGATCGGTTAATACCGAATAGATTATTACATTCAAATGATAAATTTTAACTTCCATCCATTTTTAACGTTTAATATGTTTAATTTTTGTTAGCTCCATTTTTCAAATGTATTCCATTTTGAACCTGTATGGACGATACCAATTATACATTGTTTACCTTTTTGTTGTGTTTCAAATTCGAAATTGCGGAAATTGACCAACTAAGAATACTTCAATATTTCAAGTTATTCGACTTAAAAATTTTCAATCTAAAATCAGTTAAGTCCCTTTATGATCCAGACCCCTTTCCAGACGAGAAAATATTTTTTCTTTTTTATTCTACATGAAAAATTGTAATTTTTATAAGTGTCAATGCTAGCAAAAAAACTGTAGCTTCTAGTCGGTTTTTGGGGTAATTTTGTACAATTTACAAAAAAATAACAACAATAACCTTCTAAAAACTATACTTTTTGCTAGAATTTGGACACTTTTACCAAATTTAACAAATATTACAATTTTCACATTATTGTACTCTTATGATATTTATTCTACTCGTTCTTTATTGTTAAAATATGAATTTCCTCTATTATGGCCTTTCTATAAATATTCTTCTGCATACACCCACTTTTCTTATTTTTTCTTTTAACTTTTACAACTAGACTTAAATTCATCACAATAAGACAGAGAAACTCCAAGGTTTTACTTTATCTCGAAACCAGATAAAAACGGTGCAGACAGTTGACCTCGCAGTTGACAAACAACATTAAGAATTGTGAAGGTAGTTATAAGTGTCAATATGTATAGTAGTCAAAATAGCTGTCACATATTTGCAGTATTTTTATTTAATTTCGTTATAATAATTCTCGCTTGGAATAGAGAATTTTCAAAAGGAATAACAATATTGAATGGAACAGTGAATTTTTTAAAACAATTATGGTATAATAATTACAATTCTGAGTTGGAACAGGGGATTTCAGTAAAGAATTACAGCAATTTTCAGTTTGGGACAGATAATTTCAGCAAAGAAATATAATTCTGAAATTTGCGAAAGGGAATTTTCGTAAAGAATGATATTTTTTACTTTTGAACGGGGAATTTCGTAAATAATGATAATTTTGACTTTGAAATATGAAATTTCGTAAAGAATTATGTTTTCTTGGAACAGTAATTTTTTACATAAAATGGGAAGTTTTTAAAAATAATTTTAATTCTGATTTAGAAGAAGGGAATTAAAACAAATCTCTGTTCAAATTCTGAATTATAATTATTTTACGAAATTCTCTATTCCAAATCAGAATTGTTTGAAATCATTCAAATCTTTTGAAATGACCAATAATTTTAAATCGTCCATCGCACAGTGGTTCAGAATTGGATTTTTGCAGATAAACCATTTAGATGTTTTTTTTAAATGAAGCTGAATAAAATTCCCCAGTAATCAGAATTCTTACGATTATAAACAAATTTTACAAAAATATACTCGAATTTCGCAAAAACAAGGAATGGAAAATCGTCTCGAGGGATCACTGGGGAACTTATTCAGCTTCAATTAAAAAAAACTCTAAATTGGATAAAAATTGTGACCTGTAGACTGATTCGTCCGCAAAAATCCAATTCTGAACCCCTGTGCGTCGGGTAGACAGACACCCGGAAGATATTTTATGCAATTCTAGTAATTCTAGTTGGAGAGTCCAGAAAATGACCTCTAAAAAATAGGGTACACAATATAGATGGAGAAGAATAAAGAAATAAAAGGCAGGATTTCTAGGCTCAATTTACACACAATTTTAAGACTGTCTTCTGTTGGCATATGGTTGCCTCGGATACGGTCTCTTGATACTTCAAGAGTTAAAATGCGCGCTTGTTTATGTACGTAAGTTGCATGCAATATCATGACGTCACAAGAGACTTGGACTTGGATGTGGTCGATGAAGTGTAGAGGCAAGGGGATAGGGGCAGGGGCAAGGGGTAACCGATGGTTTCTTAATGGCTCATGCATGTCGCAATGTTTGTCACCGTCACACACATTATGCATGACCGGTCTTCGTCGTATACTTGAATACCTGAGTGACGTAATCCGGGAACAACATTGGTACGGCTTCTCTAAAACACGTGGCTGTCTGGAATAACCGTTGTCTTTTTTAGCCACTGACAGGCTGCACCAAGCTTGATATCAGGTGATTTTCCGACGCATCAGCATGAAGCCACGCATTAGCATAAGTAAAGACTTGACCGCGATTAATGTGGCACATGAAAGAATTAGACATGTGAAAATAATGTACTGGGGCGAGATAGGAATCGAATTCTCAGTCTAGACACTATAAATATACTTTCATTCATATTTCATTCTCATTCATGAGAGTGTAGCGAAAATCAGATGACCCGGCTTTTTTGACTTTCAAAATAACAGGCCTCGGACTCACTTGACATATTCAAAATAGTGCCAAATAGTAGCATAAACTTGGAAAATAGTAGCAAAATAGTGTAATGCAATTTTTTAAACATTAAATCGAGGGATTAACTATTTTTTAAATTAGGTACACAATTTTTATCTTCCATAAAATCGCATGAAATTATTTTTGATTCTTTCAAAATACCCCAAAAGCTTTTAAATACGTTGAAATCCTTTAAGAACCCTTGAAATCTATTGGGATACTCTAAACTCTAAAGATTTCTGGAAAAATAGTCAGTCTTTTTAAATCCTTTGAAATCTTATCTTTTCTTTTGAAATTCTATGAAACCCTTAATTATGGTGAAATCCCTTAAAATCCGTAAAAATCCTCAGAAATTTCATTTATTCCTTAAAGTTCAGTATAACTCAGCTGGAATCCCTTGATATCTTTTAAATATCATTGATATCCTGGGCACCTTTCTAAAATCCTTTTAAATTTTCTGAAATCCTATGAAACTTCTTAAAAATTTTGAAATCTCGTTAAATTCCTTGGAATAAAAAAGGAAATTCTTTAAAATCCTTTGAAATACCTTTAAATTGATAAATTTTGTTAAATCTTGATATATCCCTAATAATCACACAAAAATTGAGTAAAATCCCGTAAAACATCTTGAAACCTGTAATATCTTTCAAAATTCCTTAAAAAATTAAGAAGTTTTTGAAATTCTCTAAAATCCCGTAAATCTTTGGAAATTTTCTATAATCCTAATTAATTGAAATCCCATGAAATTCCTCAGAATCTTTTAAATTACATTATTTTCTTTAAAATCCTCTAATATTTTTTTAATCTCTTAAATCTTTTGAAATCCCGTAGAGCGTAGAACATCTTGAAATCTTCAGTATCATTTAAAATTCGTTTAAGAATGTTTAAATCTTTGAAATCCACTGAGACCCCATAAAATCCAATGAAATCCATAAAAATTCCTTAAAATCCCTAGAAGTTCCTTAAAATTTCATTCCACTTCACTTAATCTCTGATTTTCTATAGAAATTCTTTGAAAATCCCTAAAATCCCTTGATTTATTTGCAACCCGTTGATATGTTTGATACCCTGATAAAATCCCTCGAAATTTCTTGGAATCTTGTAAATACCCTCAATTTGTTCAAATCCTGTGAAGTCCATTGTAATTTTTTAAATCTTTAAGGTCCTTGGATATCCTATAAAATCGCGTAGGGCTAGGCAAATCCCTACAAATTCCTTGAAATCTGAAATTCCCTGAAATCCATGAAATTACATTGAAACCTTTAAAAATCCCTTGAAATCTCTCGAAATTTTGATTTTTAGGATGGCGGATATGTTATTTTAGCCAATCTAGCGAAGAAGTTTGAAAATATGCTTAAAGAAAAAGTGAAAAAATAGTTGCATTACCGAGAAATTTGAAAAAATAGCCCGAGGCCTGAAATGATTTGCATTCATCTCGACAGATATGGATCTTTCAATAATTATAAGGTTACGCAATTTTTTGGGAATGTTAGGTCGAGCCAGCCTTCTAAAAAGTTCGAACTTATTTTTATTTTTTAATTGTTTTTCCAAAGTATTACTTTTTTAAGTGAGACGTTCGTTGACTCATGTTTTTTCTTCGAGGCCAAATATTATCTGCACTTTGTCCAACTGCGTTCCACCTTTTCAAACAATTGAAGAGAAATACAAAATAATCTGTAAATATGCTTTCTTATCTAACGTTTATTCTAGAAATTTACGTGAGAATGTTTCCAAAGTTTTTAAAAAACAAAAAGGAAGAATCTACTTGAACTTGAGTTATAATTATAGAATCAGGCAATTCACTAATAAAACTTGATAAAGAGATAACTTTATCAAGAAGTAAATCTGTAGGCCATGACAGTTTCTTTCGCGTTTGTTTCAAGGATTTTTAGCTCTTTATTTGATTTAAAATTTATCACAGATGTTTGGACAGAGAATGAGCGATGTTTCTAGAGACAACGGACTTATGTTTTGTAGGAAGTACAGATTTAATAATTAAACTTTTGGAAAGCCATAATATTGACCTTTTAAGGCTATCAAGCCACTTTCCCTAACAAAAAACATTTGATTTGTCTTTTGCTTGCTAAAAGCTTTATTGAGAAAGGTAGTGATTTAATCTATCTATGAAAATCAATCAACGCGTCATTACAACCAATAATATAATAATAACACAATGATTTAAAAGAATTATGACGTTAGACAGGTACAATAATTACACGTCACGCCGATATCACGATGCGGCGGTAGAAAAGAAAGAGTTCTCAGCGTGCTGGTATCCGCAAAAACAGCAAGTTACAGGAAAAAATTGAGAACTTGCACGCGAATCCTATGAAATCTTATACAATATTATACTATTCAATAGTGTTCATCTACGAGAAAACTGGTAGGAACTCTCGAGATCTAAAGAGCACGCAACCATCGACGAAACATGTGACTGGTACATTTCCGTGACGACTGAAAGAACGCATAACGACTGACTATATCCCTATATAAGTAGTTGTAGTCGATACTCGATACAAATTAGCATGTGTATACAGACTGTTGATTCAAGTTGATAGATGTAGGATAAGTAAAAATAAGCTGAAAGCAGCATTCAGCACATTCTTACAAGAATCAGTTTTGTAATTTTCTATGTACTATACATTAAAATAAATGTATTGCATTTCAAAAAATTTCCAAAACATAGAAAGATGGGATTAAAACTTTGAACACGATACTTATCACAAAAAGACGAAACATTACTCGAGCGAGATAATCGTCTCGTCTCGCTTGTTTCTCGAGGCTACAGATTCTTTATCTGCATCGAATTTTAATCCTCGTTTTAATCACAGCTGATTATGTTTCGATAAAATCTCGATTTTGTCTAGAAATGATCGATATTTATCACCTTCAACAATGATAATTATTTTGAAAGAAACGGTCAATATTTCGTTGTTAGTTTGCAGTTGCGCAGAAACCCGTACAGGCTATATATGTATCAACGTTTTAATACCGTGCGATATAAAATAGTATAATAGAGTATAGACGATTTACTCAGATGTTGAAAACTTGTTTACAATGAGAAAAATTCCAACAGCATAAATGTTATTTGAGTAATTATTATCTATGACCTAACAATCTCTAATGCTAATCTCTATTAAAAATAATGATAATTTGTATATTACAGAATTATAGAAACAGATCCTCTGACTATTTTAGAAATTAATTGAATGGAAACATGAGAACAATCCTTTTGACACAGATATTTCATTTAAGATGAGTCGAATCAGATTTTTTGCATGGGTGTAGGGACTGTAGGGCGAAGGCTAAGAAATTTCCTCTGGGATGGTGATACTGATCAAGAACATTTCTTTGATTTCTTTTTAATGTAATTTTCGCGACAGGACAGAGATATCTACTCTCGGATGTATGAACGCAATATCGACTGCTTATATTTAACTATTTCTTATATCCTAAATTGTATAACCCATATAGAAAAATTTCGTATTTGGGGTCAGACAAAAGCCAGACGATTGTATTAATATTAACACATCCTTTGAAAGTGAATAACTAACCACGTATTTGTGATTCTAAATTTGAAAAAAATTGGAGGCTATGATTCACTGCATGCATAATGAATCAATTTCGAAGACAGTGGTTTCACCTTAGAGGGAAAATTGCACAGATGGTTAGAAAAAATTGTGAAAAACAAGAGTTTAAGAAGACTTATTTAAATGGAACTGATGCCGTAACTCTTCAATATTACAAAGAAAAGAAAATAACAAAAGTTTGAATAATTCAGCAACGGAAATCAAACTTTTAAATCAAGAATGATGGTAGTGGTTACCATTTTTATTTGAACAATTAAAAGTTAAGTAATTATTAATTTTTAAATTTAATCTTTGGAAGCTTGCGAAACTGAGGAATTAGACATTGAAATTTGATAAAGGTTTAGTAAAGTATTCCAAATTAAAAGCAGTCAATTTTAATGACCTTGAATTTTCGTATTACATTTTATAGGATTTCATACTGAAAATAATATTAAAATATTCATTTTTATATCCACTTAATAAGTCTAATAATGACACATGAATTAGTAGAAAATGAACTACTACCAATTTATTTAGTAGTTTTAATATTACAGTTTTGTATACTATTTCAGATTTAGAGAACAAACTTATTGTCAAAGGAAATTTAATTTCATGTTTCTGTTTCTAATTACATTTACTAACCCCTCCTAATTCACAATTTCCATCCAAACATCTTTAAAAATAGGCAAAAAATGTCGGCAGCAGGAATCGAGCCTAGACTTTCCGATTAAAAACTCGAAGCGCTACCGCCTGATCTAACCAGGAGTCAAAAGAATCTCGTATCGCCGTCCATGTAACGTGCGTGCATTTTTTTAAAGACGTTTTTCTCGAGAATAGCTGAAAAGCGCATCTTAGGAGAAGTATCAATCCTAACAAAATTCCGAAGGGTATAGGAGGTTCCCTGGTAAAATAATCAGTAAAAATTTAAAAATCTGATATTAGAAATAGAAAAAATCATATCATATGAAACAGCGACTGCACGTTGAGTTCGTGCATTCGACATGATACGTAGGTGGGGCAACGGCTTAGTCACCAGTGTCGCCGCGTAGAGTATAGTGGCCTTGTTTCGAAAGTACGACCCCGCCATAGCGCGTATACGTCTGTATGTACAACTCGTCCCGATGACGTAGGGCAAACCAGTCAGCATATATGTTTTCTGGTGTGTGCACGATAAATGAAGCGTATGGTCGCGCAGCGTGTTCATCGTTGCGAAACTCAAGTCTCAAAGGCGCACTCTCATTACCACCACCTCCATAGGTCTGACAACCTCAGCCAACCTGCATCAGGCTGTCGCTGACTGGCTGTGGTAGATATGATTTTACTCCGGAAATTGACGCAACGTGAGAACCTCAACAACAGGCACTTATAATGAACTTAGTTGTCTCAAAGCTTAAACGCTTCACCGAGTCACAAGATGAGAGTGAAGGTTTTGATAACAATTGAAGAGGGAAGCCACGTTCTAGAATCTAGGTCATTAGAGATCTATTTTAGAACATTTGGAGAATTTTGACTCCTTAGCCTTCAGAAATCGAGGTCGTTAAAATACATCATCTCAGAGGAAGTAGATAATCTGATAGTGATAATTGTCTTCCGGAGATTTAACACTAAAAACGGAAATGACATCAGAGACTGCAGCTGAACTTTATCTATGTTGCACTCGAGTATAACATATTTATAGAATTGAAGATAAGACTTTCATGGGATAATAGTGAAATGTGGAAAGACAACTTCAAATCTGAATAGAGAATATCTTCTAAAACCTAAAGACATACACTGAATTTCGGCATATTCAGCGCAACCGTCTTTATACTTAATACTTATATTGCAGAACTTCAAAAAATGAGAAACTTTTTCCTTAATTCCTCATTGAGCTTCATTCATCAAAAGCTTATCTATGCAGTTATCTTATCAAATTTGTGAGCAGTATAAAACTCAGGATTTCTCAAATATTGTAGCTGATGATAAAGAGATCATATATTATAATATCATTCAGATAGCAGATAAGAGAACTCATAATATTTGAATCTTTGGAAGATATTCTACTCATAATAAATTATTGTCATAAACAAATAAAATGTGAAATATTTTTAAGAATTTCAAAGCATTTACTCTCAAAAAATAAAAGAGCGGAAATACGGGTTTAAGACGTTTTCGCGTCCTCTCCCGTTATGCCCATCTTTCCCACATGAATGCGGTAAACTGAGCAAAAGTGTCGGCCTATGGATTTCCGCTCTAAGTAATGGCAGATGGATGCTTATTTTTTCCCTGCTAGAACTCTCTTCATGATCCATGTTTATTTCCAGAAGCCGATCTTTGCCAGCGCCTATCTATTTTTGCCGGGAACGCGTAGGTACAAGCTGTATCTTCGAGGCGGAAATAGTAGACTCTAAAATAAAAAAGGCGAGGGACGTGTAGCAAAAAGAGAAAGGCAAATAAACATGCGTCTGTGATTTTCCTTTCTTTCAAAAATATCAAGTTTTCACCAGAAAGAATTAGTTTACAGTTTTAGTCAGAGATTTAAAACCCTTTTTATGAAGGTATAGGTCCCTGGCAGGAAAGGCGACGATCAGTTTTTGCAAGAAGAGTTCTAAAATTTTCTAACTTACTCTATGACTGTTATAAAGATGGCCATATAACAATATAACTTGCACCTTCTATTTATTATAATTCATAAATTAATACCTCTCTTAACTCTCACCTCTAGAAGAGTTTAGTGATTTACTATCGGCAATCATTGGAGTCAGAAAATTTGGGTTTATCTTTATACCTTTAGGTAGCTCATTGTTAGCTTAACTGCCTTCACTCCTTGAGGGCTCAAAAGTTTAGACTTTAGTGAATTATGAATTAGGAGTTACTCGTCCCTCCTCCGCAAATCGAATTCTAATTTACCTTTTGTACAAATCATAAAAAAAGGGATGAGACTCCTCATCAGGATGCTATTCCACGGAAAAATCCGTTAGAGTCGTTAAAAGATTTCAAACGGGAAGTAATCCTTCGGGACTCTTCATTATTATATGGCCCCTACTACCTGACTACCCACGAACCTAACTGTCCTAACGGTAATTAAAGACCTTCATTGATGGATGTAGCAAGGGCTGAAAACGTCACTACTTTAAAATCAGTTCGGTCACGAACACGAAGATACCTGGGTCAGCCACATCACCAGGAAAATATTCAGGGTCGCAGCAATATAGTTTCCTAATCCAGATATCATATGCAGGATCTTCTTTCCTCATAGATACCTAAAGTCCATTCGGTTTGATACAAGGAAAGAAACGTGACTAATAGAGACTTGAAAATTTATGAGAGGATTTTTCCAGCTTGGCTTGTAAACACATTAATGTGTAGATTTAGAAAGCGTAGAGTTGTCTGAAAAGGTCGAAGAGCAAGGACTTGAACGCATTTATCGTTTGCATGTCAGCATGTGTGAATGGACTTAGTTAATGCGAATCATGCAAATCTTGTCGGCAGCTTCGTCAATGATGCAGTCGACAAAAAGAGGACGCATCACAGTTATTCCACAGTCCAATACACAGGGTGCGGGCAAGATATCCTCGATCGACCTATCAAAGCTGCTTAAATGTGAAAAATCTGCAAGTGCATCGAAACCAGAGCGCCGTTGCACTGCAGGCACTTTGAGACCTCTGTATCAGCTTCAATCGCTCTGATTTTTTGAAGAGAAATACGAGTTGCTTGCTGTTTTAATCCACTTGAGGTGGCGCATATCCGATTACAGAACTTTATTAAAATACAAGAAAAGAAAAATCAACTACGGAAGGTGCAAGAGTTTTATATTACCATCCAATAGTATTACCACATAATATCTTTCTGTTATCTAAAATTATAGCATAACTGCAAACTAACTCTGCTGAATTTTCAATTCTCCCAGCTGTGTTTGCTGTACGGAACAATACATCATAAAAGCTCAAATATTTTGAACTTCAAACCCATGCAAATGAACCATTTGTGCAAATTAAAAAATTCCATAAATAACTTACATAACTGTGCTATCAGTACTGTGAGTCATTTTATAAAACCAACTTTCGATGAAAACAACTCATTTGTGCTTAAGGAGGAATTATGCAATCACACAGGATTGCTACTATACTTCTGGTTCGAGCCTCTTGAAAAGCTGATAACTGCTATCGCATATGCGGAGACACGTTGGCCAGTTTTGCAGGGCTTATCGCAGGACGAAAGAACTTCACCGTGCAGCTGGCCACACTGCGTTTTTTTTTGTAGTCAGGATAGCAAACAAGAGTTTCTTTGAGAGAACCCTATCTTAAACCGACTCCCGACACAAACGGTCATCTTTAAATGCAATGAAACTGTCTTATTCTTGAGTAGATTCGTATTCAAGCGACAATAGACTCATTCATTGGTCTAAATATATGTCAAGACCTGACGTCACAACATTTTTCTAGTCTCCTATCACGTGCAAGTTGTAGACTACTTTACACATACATACGTTATCAGTCAATTATCTATCTCATTATCTAAAAATGGATGGAAAACGACATTGGAGTAGTAAATTAAGTAGTTAGCCGATTTGAGACTGACGAGTTAGGGGCAAGTTAGAGGTACTGGAATTCTTGACACAATAAGCGAGCGTAGATACGAGACAAGAGTCACGCAATGACCATCTATTGTCATTTGCGGCTCTACTTCAATGTTTTTGATTTCACAAATAAAAAGTGTCAATGTCTACCCGGAGACATAACTGTACCTCGGACAGTCTCAGTCTGAGGAATACCCGAGTAACTGTACTTTTCAGCCTATATTGTGACTTTGTCCTGAATAACACAAAGGGCTGACTCCCTCTGGAGAACCAGCAGTTTGCAATGGATATTTAAATTTTCAAAAGAAAAAGAAATTTGAATTTAGATATTTTTGTTCCTACACTTTGAGATAATTGAAGCTTGAACTAATTTCATAAAACTAGAGTCAATTCAACACATTTAAATAAACCTTGGAGTTTTCAGTGTAAAGCGGAAGGGAAATGAAAAGAACAGCTGCTATATATTCCTTTGTTGAATCAATCAGCTGCTAACCTGATGTTCAAACAAGATGAGTTATATTTAAATTCTAATTTTTAGATCTACTTACTTACGTATAAGTGTGTTATCGTATTTTAATCAATCATTCAGATTCAAATTAAATGCAAACCATTTTAAATTTAAATACATATGACAAATGTTTGTTCTCAATGTTTCCATAACAATTGCTTAAAACGAAAACAAAGTTATGCCACTATAATCAGGTCAATTAACCTTTAGGCTTATGGTGCTATGAATTGAGCTCATCACCCAGAAAGGTAAAAAAATTGATCCTTTCAGTCCCTGAAGTCAATTACGCGACAAAAGAAACAAGTTTAGGAGAAAAGCGTCAGGAACAAGGCGTGTCACGTGAACACGCCCGGATTAAAGGGGAGCGATCTTTCGAGCTGGGATTCCCTGAGGCAAAAAGGAGGAAAGGTCGCTTCCAAATAAGATAGGGGCAGACAGGCACCTTTCCGTGAATGTTGATTTCCGTAAAAATGTGTAAATCTGGCCTATCTGGGTTTTTAGAGTGCGTCTTTTATCGATAAACATAGTTCTCGTGCCAGATGTCTGATTGTTGGATCACTAGTTCCCCTATTTTTAGAATCGTCCGATAAGAGAAATGAAGAGTCCACGTTGTTGACCGGGAGGATTTCATATGAAGAATTGTTCGTAACAATGATGTGTAAACATGTCGTAACGCGTTCTTGCGCACGCAGCTGCTCTTCCGTGTGCAACAACGAGATACAGAGTGAATAAATGTGTGACGTACCCGCTAGTGAAAGATAGTAGAAATCGCTTATCGTGTACCCGCTGCTCTAAATTCATGAAACGAATGTACATGGCATCAGGGTTTGCGTTATACCGTTAAGATGTGCTTATAAACAAAAGAATTACGTCAGTTCCGGGTTGTTAATCGCTCTCTTTAGTTTAAAAGTTTGAATTGATGACTGAATTGGCGATCTACCAAACTTGAATACATTGTGGGCGACTTTCGTTAACAAATTGGCTCTCCAATGAAGCTCTCGAGAATAAAAGAGAATTTATGGGGCATTTTATAGGGAGGACAAATTTTAGTCGCAGGCGAGGGTACACTCTGGAAGAGATTTAATAGCTAGAGAAATATTTTGGCATGGTCGTTAAGCTTTTTAAAAACATACTTAAAGTTGTGAGGAAAAAAACACTGTCAATACAAAAATTTCTATAGTTTCTTCGTGTTAAAAGTATTGCTTGGAATTATAGCAGGTCAACTGACTTTGTAATAAAGATGAAGATCTCTTGTACATTGGACTTAATGTACTTTCCGGATTAAATAAATGATTGTTTTGACATGAAAAATTTATATTTAACTTCATCGCGGTATATAAGGCACATATGTAGAATTTCTGGGATATAAATTCAATAAACTTGCGTCTATGAATTTCATACGGAAGTATAATTATTAAATTTAAGATATATTTATTAGTATAGCATGCATTTTAAATTTAATATAGATACTTCCACTTTAAGTTCCTAGAAGCTTTAATCTCATAAACCGTATTGGAAGATCAATACAGGGTGTATCCAATAGGAATTAATGTGTATTAGAATTGCGAACATTTTTTAACAGTCTACTTTTTACAGGGCAGGGTGCTTTGGCAGTAGCACTAATTCAGTTCATTTCGGCAAAATTGCATGTTGATATTGATTTCTCTACGATTTTGGGTCCGAATTTTCTACTTTTTCAAAGTATTGTTACAGAAATCATTGTTGTTGTAGATCCGCTGTCTTAAAAAGGACCCTGCACTAAACATGCAGAAAAAAATGGCCCGGTAAATTTGGCTAACTAATTTGTGACTGTGGTTCATAAAAATAAAAGAAATTGCCAAGAAGGGCAAAAGATCACTTTAGTTTATTTAGAGCGGGGTCCTTTGTTAGTAATATTTTTATTGTTTCAGGTATATTGATACTGATTTCTCTATTGTTGTGATAGTATTGCTCTGAATGATTGAATTATATAGTAAAGGTTCATATGTATAAACTCGCTTCCAGTTTCAGTGTACCCTCGGTGATAAGCCCCAGATAGAGTGAGTGACGTAGACGGGAGGGAACTACCGGTGCGACCGGTTAAAGGCACGTTCCAGAGTAAAGGAGGCTTACCATTGGCCTTGAAAGTGGTGGCGGTGTCGAAGCTGGGAGCCCTCACCGGATGTTTCTCCTTGGCTCTATCTTGCACGTAACTGACTGCAAGGCTCACAGCCGGGAGGGAATCTCCCCTTGTCAAGGGTGGCCTGACTGGGTGTTGTTCCTCGAGAGAGAGTCGCTTTTCGGCGTGCTCGTCTTCATCGATGGTAGAGATTCCTCTCTTTAGCTGGGTGATGCCCCGGCTGTGACTAAGGTTCACGTGATGAGCTACAGCGGCAAGATGAGCGCTCGACATCCTCTGGACATTATTGTTCCTCATGCCATTTGCAATCTCATGAGTCTCCTCATGCTGCCGAGTCAGCTGCTGCCTGGAACCGGAGTTGAATTCCGTTATGGAGTTCCTGTGGTGCAGCTGTGAGTACCCAGCGATGTTGTGATGCCTCGAGTGGCTCTGGCCGGCATTCTGTATTGGCAAAACATCGAGATTCGTGCCGCCGTTGTGCTCGGTGTGGGTGGATGTCCTATAAGTTTTCGATGCAGAGGGTCGAGACTCCTGGAACCCGTGAGCTTTTTTGAGCTGTTTGGCTGACTCTAGGACAAGGTCTATTCTGTCGGCGCCCTCATAATTGACGCATCCGCGACACACTGGTTCTGAAAAATCCATGATCATAGCCCAGGGCATCCTGGGTAGATCGCACAAATAACATTGAGTGCGTTTTCCCATCATTTTCGCTGCTGTGTCTTCTTCACCCAACAAGATCTCACTTCACGAAACTGCGCGCCACCCTCCTCAGTACATGTTCCACGGCTACTAACTTAGGTATCCTGTGTATACATAACACGATTAGAATGCACTGTTCGGTTCACTAAATAGGTTTTGCTAAGTATTTTCTAAGTAATAGGAAAAATAGGATCAAGCACAGTTGCCCGTTCTCGACTTCCTTCGCCGAGAAGGAGAAGAGCCGCGGCACGACTCACGGACAATAATCACTGCGCGTAGCAACACTGACCGAAATAATTAGAGCGCGCAAAAAAACACCAGTCGCGATAATCTCGCTGGTGACGTATAAAGTAGGAAAAGCACGATTCTGAGCGGTTTCACTGCACGAAGGTAAGAAGCGGTTCTAGGCCGTGCACGAGACGCGGAATAACAGTTCGCGCGCGAGACGTGTTCTACCTTCTGCTTGCCGAGACGAACGCTCGAGAATGCGGCGGTAGAGTGGGCTTACGCCTTACGGGTGTCGCCCCCTCCCCACTACCCACGGCGTCAGTATCCGCCAATGAGAGACTGTGGCGTCATAGTGTGCGACGTCATAATTGCGCGCGCATGCGCCCCGAATACACCCGGGGGGAAACACGTAGCCAGCGACTGGGACTCTTTCGCGAACACAACCGGGCGCATTACGACCTGCGGGTGAGAGGGAGGGGAGGCAATCCAGGCCGCCTTTACATCCGAGAAAACCCGCACAAAACCGCACCGTGTGTACCGGAGTACGCGACGAACTGTTTTTGGGTCATTCCAGGCAACCCACGAGTCTCACCGGGCAGGTCCGCTCGTCCTGCGGCCATTTTTTGCGCTCTTATCGTCCAATTTTTCCACTCCATTTCCTTCAGTGAATCAATCACTCTCAAGAGAACTAATTCGCCTGCATTTAACATTATGATGTTATAATAGTGATAATGATGATGATTGAGAAAAAATTATTCTTATTTTGAGAACACAAAAAATGAGCTGTAACAAACATTATCCCACCGTTTTTCTGTGCTCTAGATTAATACGAAGATGATGCGATGAGGAAGTATGGCTGGGAAATTACGGAATGGTTAAAATTTTACTTTTGCCTGAGTAAGGAGTACTGTCCCAGAATTCTCTTTTTAGGAATATCCAGGAATCATTCAAAAAAGATTCTATAGTTATAGAGTAATATTTATAGGTTATAGAGTTGAAATAATGATCAACGGAAAGAGGCGAATCTATTGATTTTTTCGTAAGGCGCGGTAAACAATGATGTCTGCAGAGTTTACAAATATTTTGACAGATTTGCGGAAAAATGAAAGATTACGTAATTCAAGTATGTTAAATCTTAATTATATAGGTATTATGCACCAAAATAATGAGAGCATTTTAAACCAATTTACAGTGACGTAAAAAATTATACTTTTAACATGATAAGAGGAAAATTCTTGTTTACCACAAAGAGAATATTTCTCTTGAGTGCCAAAAAGAATTTTCCTCTCGCATATTTCTATAATTACTTTTAATAATTTTATCTGTTTAATATTGACTGAAACGTAAAAGTATTTTAAAACAAAAAAGATTAGAATTGATTTTCTTCTTTAGACAAACTCGATAAAAAACATGATAAAGGTCGTTAATTATTTTAAATTGAATTTGTTTTATTAATCCCGCTTAAAAAAGTGGTGATCGAATTCCCTATGAATAACAATTAAAAATATGTTATTGTATCGGTGACAAATTAATCTTTCGACTAAACCCTGGGTCACAATGACCCGGAAATATTGTTTTGAGCATTACAGTGGGCCGAAAAAACTCAAAATGATTAGATTTATTGCCAATAGCACTGCAAAGTTTCTTTGCGGCATTACGAAAAAAATTAAAAAAAAAAATCAAAACAGTTCTCACAACTAGGCAAGTCGATTGAAAATTTTCTAAATTAAAATTATTTAAATTTTTGTGCATGAAAAAATGTATTCTTAATTTTTTAGGGTAAAGTTTATGGAAGTGAATAAACTTAGATGGGAATAAAGTAAGAAAAACATTTTTTTTGTGGTATATAATATTTCAAAAAATGTCGAAAAATGCACTTTTGTTAATTTGTACCTAAAGTTGCCAAAAAAACGTTTTTCGTTTTTTTATTTTCTGTGCTCTTTTTAATAAACTAAAGAAACACGTACATATTTTCAAGTTTCAAACCAAATTTTTTTTCTATTTTTTACGAATCCTGAAACATGAGCCATTCTTATTACACAACGTTATCATCTGAACAGTGATAATTAATAATTAGTTAATAACATTTATTGATAGTTATAGTAATCAGTTCATTACATTAGTTGATAATTAATTCAAATAAGTCGTTACTCATTATCAATTTAAAGTTTTCGTTTTTAGATTCCAACCATTTTTTGACTGCATATCAACCTTCTTAATAACGATTCCAATGATTACTGACTGATGTAATATACGGATCGAAAATTTTGGTTGTTTTTGTGTAAAAATGTCTCAAGTTTCAGGATAAGTAAAAAATAGAAAAAAATTTGGTTTAAAACTTAAAAATATGTACATGTTTCTTCAGTTTATCAAAAAAAGCATGAAAAATATATGAAATTTCGTCATTTTTTGAAATAATATATTTCGACAAAAAAAAAATGTTTCCTTTTTTCCCATCTAAGATTCTAAGGTTATATTCACTTCCATTAACTTTACCCAAAGAAATCAAAAAACATTTTTTTCCGTACACAAAAAATTAAAAATTTGAAAATTTTTAATCGACTTGCCCAATGGTGAGAAATTTGTTGAAATTTCTATTTGAATGTGTTCATAAAATGCCACAAAGAAACTTCTTCTGACTGCAACTCGCATAGAAAAATCTCTAAATTGTCTAATAAAAAGCGTCTGGAAGCTTAAGGTTTTCCGAATTCAAAGATATGATCACTTTCATCTTAAAAAGTTTTTGACAATAGTTAAAAGGCAAAACATCCCCAAAAACAGGGGTTTTCGGCCTCCTTTTTCAAGCATCCACTTTTACCTGTTCCGAGAAAGAGGGTGACGTTAGGAAAAATCTGAAAAAATTCACAGATATTCTTTCAACATTCTTCAATGCAATACATTCTTCAAAATTCTGAAATATTCAATAATTTACTTTTTATGGTGATTTAGTTACAAAAACTTAATCTTGAGAACGAATGAAGATAGGAAGCCGTGTAATGGCTCCATATATGCAGTTTTGTAATGCAACTGTAGTGCAATAATTAAATTTATGATAAAATCATTCTTACGCGAGAAATATCATTTTGAATATTTCTGACTTTAATCAGTGTTGGCATGTGGGCGGCACAGCGGGACAGGTGGTAAAAAAAGTACCCTTTCGATGACAATAGTAATGGAGTCTGCTTGCTTCTGGAGTAACTATTGTTATTTAAAGGGTACTTTTTTTCTAGTACTTGCCCTGCTGTGCCGGACCACGGGCCAACACTGATTAAAGTCAGAAATATTCAAAATGATATTTCTTGCGTCACAATGTTTTTATCATAAATTTAATTACTGCACTGCACTCTCATCAAAAAACTGCAAATTTAGGACCATTAAACGGCTTCCTATCTTCATTCGTTCTCAAGATAAAGTTTTTGTAAATAAATCATCGTAAAAAGTAAATTATTGAATATTTCAGAATTTTTAAAAATATATTGCATTAAAGAACATTGAAAGAATATCAGTGAATTTTTTCAGATTTTTCCTAACGTCGCCCTCTTTCTGGAAACAGGTAAAAGTGGATGCTTGAAAAAGGAGGCCGAAAACCCCTATTTTTTGGGATGTTTTGCCCTCTAACTATTGTCAAAAATTTTTTAGGATAAAAGTGATCATATCGTATCGTTGAATTCGGAAGATCTTAAGCTTTCAGATAATTTTTATTGAATAATTCAGAGATTTTTTGTGCGAATTGCAATCAGAAGAAGTGAGGGCCTCGACATTTGGCCTACTATCGGCGAGAAAATTATAGGCATCTGGCTTTGAAGCTTAACAACTCAACCAAAAAAAATGTTAGCGTAACCAGTAAATAGTCGTTTAAAAGCTCAAAGTGTTTAACGTACATGAGCTTAAATACCTTAATGTAAACAAAATTTTGTGCTTAGTGGACTGAAAAATGTCAAAAAAAAGTAAGGAATTTCGGGCACATTTAAGAAGAGTCAAATTTAGAGCATTATTTTTTATACAAGAGGAAATGGGAAAAATTTGAAAAAATTCATGAATATGAAAAAAACATTTATGAACAAATTACAGTTAACAAATTTGAGAAATAATCAAAATTGTTGCTGAAAATTACAAAAATGTGCAACTACACTATCTTCAGTTCTAATGAAGATATTAAAGCGATTCAAACGCCAAACTGTAACGGATGGGCTCTGTAATAATTTACAATCTCCCGGAAGGATGTGATTGTTTTATGTTTGGTGGAAATCGCGATATTTTCGGACATATTTTTTTGTTGTAAAGCAAGTGTCAGAAAGCAGCGGGGGTGCCTTTTTTGCTGCCGACCGCTGCGTGCCTTTCTTTGACCCGTGCTTCTGAACTCTTGCCCAGACACTGACGCCTCTTCTGACCGGCAGCAAAAAAATGGACCCCCGCTGGTTCCTAACACTTACACTGAGAAAAAAAAATTTTTTGATCCAAAGAAATGCATTTCTTTGATTGCATTAATTTGAGCCAAAAAAACCGTTTAGTTAATTGTACTGAATATTCTTTTAGTTCAATAATTTTGAGCCTTTGAATTAAAAAATATATTATTTGAAATAAGTAACTCATCGATGCGTGAAACAAATATTTTGGTTTCTTTGAATCAAAGAAATATTGACATAAATTAAAGCAATATTAATTAAGTGAAAGCGATATTTCTTTCATATAAGATGATTGATACTGTTGATCTAATAGAACGTGTAATTAGTCGAATAAAGTAATTCGTTTACTTAAGTAATAATTTATTCACTTGGAAGATATGTTTCTTTTAATAAATAGAGTGGAGCGATTTATGTCCAATGAACATTTCCTTCAAGTAAAGAAATATATTTTTGAAATAACTTCATACACCATTCGTTCGAAAAAATATTTTGGTAAACTTCTTTATTTGTACCGAGTAGTTCAGAACATATGACGCCAGGTGCGCAGAATTTATAGTCTCACAATAGAAATGGATTCTCCAGTCTGTAAGTTAGCCATACATTTTCGCCGTAGCTATAATCTGAAATATGTGGTGATTGGTGTTTATCGGTCTTCCTAAGCATTGGTCAGTTGGTCTTGCTTGAAATTCTTTTTCCTACTTCGCAAACATGAAAATAAATGTATTATTATAAATTATAATCATTATAATTGCATTGAATATTTTTTTTTCAATAAATGGGCCTGCTTAATTTTTGTACTTTAACTATGAAAAGTTTTGAAACAACAGGAGAACTTTTTCTGCTGAGTGAATTGTTCTTTGAATCAAGTAATATTTTATCAACTCTGTTACGTCTTATTTTAAAACAATATGCCGTATCTTAGAAACAAATAAATATTTATGTTGATTTTACAAAAAATACGCTTATTTGAATCAAAGAATCATATATTTGGTTCAAAACAAACTTTTACTCAGTCCGAGTTATTTGCGTATATGTAATAATTATCTTCTTGAACTTACACCATACTTCTTTACATTACGGAACTCACCTATCATATCAAATACTTATTTATTACAGTCAATAACAAATCTATTTCCCTCAACAAATATTTTACAGTGCCAAGTAAGTATTTCTATGCCTTAAGCATTCACAGAAAAAACTAAGAATAAAATTTGTTGCAGGAAATTTTTTAGAGCGATAAAGTTTTGTTCAGCCAACTTCGCGTCTTTCAAAATACATGTGTTTGTCATGGAAAAGCAAAAGAAAGTTTAACCGATATTTGTGTAAAGTTTATCCTCTAAAGTTAATTTTTGTTGCAAAGAATCTTTCGTCGGAAATCGATGTAAAGTTTATCTTCTGTTTTTTCTGTGTTGAGTTCCTTAGATCAAGGAAAAACATTCCTTTAATCTGAAGAAATATTTTTTCGGCCATATTCTGCTCTACTATTTCTTTGAATCAAAGAAATTTCCTTTAATTCAAATAAGTTTTTTTTTCCAACAAAAAAATATTTCTGAAAATATCGCGATTTCCACCAAAAATAAAACAATCACATCCTTCCGGGAGATTGTAAATAATTACAGAGCCTATCCGTTATATACAGTTTAAAGTTTGAATCACTTTAATATCTTCATTAGAACTGAAGATAGTATAGTTGTACATTTTTGTAATTTTAAGCAACAATTTTTATTATTTCTCAAATTTGTCAACTGCGATTTGTTCACAAATATTTTCCTCATATTCATGAATTTTTTTGAATTTTTCCCACGGCCTCTTGTATAAGAAATAATGCTCTAAACTTGACTCTACTTGAATGTGCCCGAAATTCGTTACTTTTTTTTTACATTTTTCAGTCTGCAGAGCACAAAAAATTTTCCACATTAACATCTTCAAGCTCATTTACATGGAATACTTTCAGCTTTCAAATGACTATTTACTCATTACTCTAGCATTTTTTTTGGCTGAGTTGTTAAGCTTCAAAGGCAGATGCCTATAATTTTTGCGCCGATAGTAGTATGTAGTACTGTAGTGCATTAAACTTTGCAGAGGTGTGTAGTCGAAAGATTAAAATTATTATCTTTTTCATTCCGTGATTCAATGAAACAAAAAATTTGTTCTGCAAAATCCGAATTAACATTCTGAGAATTTATCTAGATTATATTACAAGGGCCATAGATTGTAATTTCATTCATGTCTAATGTCTAATCTCAGGATGAAGTTGTCTGCGAAAGTTTCATTTTCTTCAAGCAAGCTATTACACATTGCGTCATATGTGCACTTTACAAGTGCATAATGACTATTACACAATTAAACAAATCGGCTTAGATCTTCAGAATGCTATTTAAAACGATTAAAAACAAGGTGTTAAATATATTGTTTTAAATAGTGAGATAGAACTGATATAACTGCAACATTATGTTCTTTAAGAGGAGAAATTAACGCATTTTTCACTCTGTATACAGTAGAAGGAAAGATTAACTAGAGATGAGTTGCATCACTATCGCTTCCAGCTATTGGAACGACGTGTGACCAACGCAACTTTTGTCAAAAAAAAAAAAGAAAAAAAAAAGAAACCACCGTCGAGAAATCGATGAAAGTCTGTGACAGACGAGTCGTAATCGTGCCTTTTGAGACGAAAAACTGGTCTGCAAAGACTAACTACCACTGCCTGTATAATGAGCAATTATGTCCTTGCACATGGTATGAATTACAATAAAGTGACAATCTGGCAGCAATTGCATTTAAAAGTCAACTTATCAGAAGGAAAGGAACTTTCAGCTAAAAATGTTATGTCAGAGGGAAAAATCTGTTTCTATTTTAGGAAACGAAAGTGTATTGCTCACGTCAGTGTTCCTTGGCTTATCATAAATTTTTGTACATTGTTACGTGACATATGTTTATCATGATTTATTCAAGGCAAGCTAAAGGTTTACAAGTTTTCGCTAAAAGTTCGAGTCTAATCTTTACAATAGCAACAAATGCCATTAATAATGTTGAACGGGTGCGAGTGGTGCGTGAACAGAGGAGAGTTTTATCAGGTTTTCTGAGGTGATAAGAGCTCTGCGATAACAGTTGATAGGAATGTGTACCTAGTACAGAGTCCCGGTGGTCGCCTCATATTATTATTATAATATCAAGATTAATTTAGACAGAACATTTACCGCATGTTATGTAACATTTCTTGAAGAACTCGAGTCGTTGACCGGCAAATTGAAACAATCCTTTCCGAAGAAATATTCCACAAGTATAATTGTTTTTCCATTCGAGTTTTTATTATAATTTTCTCAAAGAAAAAAGCTTTTAAAAATCTTTTAAGAAGTGAATTAAAACCATCCATTTTCTTTCATATGTTTGCAGAGTAATTATATGTATACTACTTAATGTATCAAGAATTTCGTAATTAGCTTCAATTGAATTTTTGTAGAGATGGCTTGTCGTACAACAGGAAATATCATGTCTGTAATACGAATCTGCAAACCTGCAGAGCTGAGACTGCAGAATGCATTTCTGCTTGTGACAAAAAGATCAAGTGGTATTGAGAAAACATTGCGAAAGTGTACTTCGACATCGATTTACTATATAGCCGTGTATATCGATTTTATTGTTAATTAAAGAGTTCTTAATCTGTGCATTGATTGGCTTAAAAGATTTGCTGAATTGATGTTCTTCGCTACTTGAATACTATATGGATCATATATTCTTTACACTCCAACAGAGTCTGCCTACAATTATTTTTCAATTGAAATCACAAAACGATCTCAATATCACTCAGAGAAAAAGTTGTCTTGAAACAAAAGCATCGTTCTTTTGCCTGTTTTGTTTTGAACCACGTGAATATCTTTTTTATACAAACATAATTATTTGTCTGCAAGATTAGATGAAGTTTGTCTCAAAAGAATCATGTTTGCAGCAAATAGATTATTTTCGAGACAAAATGAAAATCCTCTTTACCTTAAATTTAAGAGGACGTTTAATTTGTGTCATGAAACATCCCTTAGACACAAGTGTACATATCTCTGAGTGATTGAATTTACAAGCTTTAGCATTGTAGAACCAAAAAATTGGTTTAAATAAATTTGTAAGCAATGCTTAAGCACGTTCAAAGCGTTTTGAAACCGAAAACCGAATAATTAACGACTTGTAAATATGCTAAACGTGTTCCACATAATATAAAAATCGAATAAATTTCGCGTGTAATAAATATTGCTGGTATTTTAATTTCAGAGTGTAGATTCTAGAATGTACAATCGAAATAGGAAATTTACAAGGTGTGACAGAAAAGATGCTCCAATCTGTTGATTGTTTTCTTTCCACATTAGAAGGTTTCCTTATTTGTGTCACCCTCTCACTCCGGCCAACTGCATCGTTTCTTCTCGAATGACATCACTCTGATATCATGGAGCGCAGCACGAGACAGTAACGTGAAGAGATTGAGAGATTGAGTGCCCTGACTTGGCCACCAATCCGTGATAATGCCCTCCTCAATCGCATTTTTTCTCCTTCCAGACATAAATAAACGATTAAGCCTGCGCATAGTGACTTCTTTGCACTTGAGCATCATCATCAGCGTATTGACTTTCTATCTATTGGTCATTCTGGAGGATGCTGATAAGACTCAAGATAGCTTTAAACCAAGCATATCCAGGCATATTATCATCAATATTCTCGTAAGAGATAACACCTCCACCCAGGCTTTAAGATAATGTATAATTAATGTTTCATCTCGACCTTTGCGCGGTTTATCGAATTTCAAGGTGCGACTGCACACGTCAGTAATTAACTACTCCACTTTAGGCATAAAAATAACAATCTCAAATGATAGATGATAGATAAACAAACAGGCACGTGTTTTCTTGTGGAAAGATATTTCTGCCGAAACCAGCATATATTGAAAATCTGTTTATCCAACTATATTTATCTAAAGAGAAAAAAACAGTTTTATCATTCTGATAGTATTTTCAACAATAGTAATCATGGAGATCTCGGGAAGCGGAACTAGCGGAAGAGTGTTTTTATTTCACTTTTATTTTTGGAAGACAATAACTAAAGTATCACCAGTGACACAATTTAACATAATGTAGTACATATGAAAACCTTATCAGACGAACTTCCATGCGTGCGTTTATATCAGAAATTGCGAATCATGGACGAGAAATTGAGAACCTGTGCACATCGTGCTGCTCCTTTCAGACAAAAAACAAAGAGTAAAAAGTGTTTCGGTTATACCCGCTGAGTAATCTCCGCATAAAAAAGGAAGATTGGCATGGTTAAAATGAAGAGATTACCCCGAGCATTACCCATGCCGGTCTTCACTTTTTTTTCATGCCGATATTACTACAGCGCGTTTACCAGAAACGCTTTTTATCCTTTGTATTTTTCTGTGTTCAACCTCATCCAGTTTCAATTCGAAGAAACTGAGTAATATCTAGTTTTGATTGACGAAGCGTAGAAGGAGAATTCAATGTCGGGAACTTCGGTCCTCTTGAGTTTTTCCCCCATCTTAATGGGCGCGTGCACGAGTGACCTTGGGGTGGATTAGCTTAACGGATTGTCCCTGTCTTCCATAAGGCATAGGGGCACGTACGAGCACATGCGATAACCAAACGCATCTGCTTTGTTTGATGCCCATTCAAAGAGGACACGATCATACCCCCGACCTTGAGCCATATCGATTGCTGCTAGCACGTGTGACGCCCGAAACTTCGAGTACGAGTCGAGCAACATGGCTGGCGAAATATAAACGCCTCTGCGAAGCATAGCTAGCTTTCATCGATCGGTCCACCTTACCCGAATCTCCGTCGATCAGGGATGAATAAGTAACCCAAATGAAAGGACCACTCTCCGTTCTGACCGCATGAATGGGAACCAGTTTTACGAAATTCGAGGCTCTTCCCTCTTTCCCGTCAGGCAGGAAATACACTCTTAAAGAGATAAGCTGATAGAATTGTAAAAATGATGTAACCGAGAGTCCATGTTGTTCTAATAAGCCAGATGGTCTGCTGAAGAGCACGTGACTTTTTCGATAAGACCCGCTTTTCGATAACGTAAACCTACAGTGGAAAGCTACCACGAGTTGTTGATATCGATGACTCTTTGTTTCCTAATTCCGGTTAACCTAGAAAAATGTTCTATATTATCAACTAAATTACTGACAGTGAACTTGTACTACTTTAATATCATCTTGAAAATTTTGTTTATCATGTATTTTAATTTCAGTAGTCTATGTACTTGTCAGTGGGTCTTCGGTTATCCAAGAAGTTTCTTATCATTTGTTCCGTATACATTGCTTGAAGTATACTCTGACAAAGAAGGCGTGATTTGTGATAGAATTATGTTTATAATCCACGAAGGATTAGCCTCGCGATCGTTATTACTATACACCCTTCTGCAATCTAAATGAATATATCCACACAGGGGTAGCTTTTTTCCATAAATAAAAAGGGCAAATTAATTAAGATTGTAAGCATACGCAAATGATGCAGAATCTTATCTTGAATTTCATTTACTACAATGTTTTCGCTTTAAATACCGAGAAGCGCGACACGATCCACTGGGCTTTCCAGTTTCTGTCGGTCAACAATGGACTTTATGTTTTTCCCAGTGTAAGTCACGCTTTGCTAAGTTGCTTGCCGGCTTTACGTGCTCGCGGGTAATGTGGCTCGTGACGTCACTGGTACGTTTGGCAACGCCGTTTCGCGATGTTGCCGCGGTGCTTCTCGAGGCGAATATTCAGCACAGAGTTTCCGCTGGAACTGCTGCGCTTCCGTTAGACCAGCCCACGAATTCTACAAAATTCGATTACGAATTTCACGTTAGTTTTCATGTGTGGGCGATCACTGCATTTCCTTTCTGCGGAGGAGAGAAAGGGAACAAGGATTTGCGAGCGAAGCATTCTTGCGTCGGTGGGGGCAGACAGGAGACAAAACTATTCTGTCACGTCACACCGGCAGCCAGCCACAGAAAATCAATCCGGTCCGTCTACTAACATAGCCGTAAAAATGCGCCGCGGCGCTACTACTGCTGGCGAAAACATTACACACACTCTTTAAGGGTCCGCTGCGATATTGACCCGAGGTTGCGTTAGGTTATTTCTGTCGGGTTCATGTACCTTTCCAGGTGCTTCTTCTACGTTTCCTAGCATAATCTAGCTGTGTATCTAGGGAATCTCTTCTCCCACCCGCGCCTATCCGACGCGAATGATTAAGGCTTTAAAAGCGGGCCTTCATCAATGTCCTTGGCCCCATATTGGTACGACTGAGACTCGCGAAGGATGTTGCATGCTATTTGTTCGTGGCATTTTAATTTTATGTCTACTCACTGTGAAAAAAACACTGTAAGTGTAAAGAACGTCTCTTCAAAAATAACCAACTTCCTCAATTTTTATTTGCCCAAGCAACTGCTAAAAAGTAGAACTTTAAATCGCTTATCTCATTCAATCTTTAGAATCTTACATTTCCGACCATAAAGTATGTTAATGAACACATCTCAGCAACCAACGCTTCTTATTTAATTGCGAAAAAATGAATGTTTCACATTTCATTCAGTTTCCAGTTGAGGAATCAATTGAATCGGTTAAGAACTTGACCTGAGAAGGTTAAATTAATTTTTTCTGATTATGATCTTATATCAGAAAATAGATTCTAATATTGTTCGCGAAAGGTCAAAAAACTTAAAAGAGTAATTGCCTTGAAGGCAGTGCTCAGTGCCAAAATTATGTCCAAAAGCTGAGTAAAGTGGAACCCAAACAAAATTCTGTCATCAGTTCGAGTCTTAAATTACGTCAACATTATAAGTTTCAAAAACTAAATTTTATTAATAGGATAGGTATTGTAAAGTGTAAATAATCTCTCAAGGAGCAAAAGATTATAGTACGATTTCTCGACGACTAGAGCTCATTTCCTTCCGTCGACGGAAATAGTTTTTGTTTAGCATTCTGAGTCAATGGGATGACGTCACGAGGGCACGAGAGAACATAGCCAAAAAATTGCGTTCCGCGATTAAACCTCGGCCAGATCGAAAGACGTCTCGTGGCCATCCATGCGAAGAGATCTTGCTAAAAATCAACAACTATACTGGATAACTTGGCCCGCTTCTGCACTTTAGACTTTAAAGAGTCATAAAGGAAAACAGCGGCTATTTCCAACCATTCCTCTCCTCTTTCTAGCTTCCATCTGCCTTAGCTCCCTTTGTGACCCTACATTTCTACATTCGCTCGTTCGCGAATATGCTATTTCTCGAAATTTCCCAAAGAAGCACTAAAATGCCTGCGTGACTTGCATGTCTGCTGTTATTGTCGCTAATGCCGGATACCGAAATGTAAACATTTATTTTTCAAGAATCTCCTCAAGGGCAACTCTGAACTGCTCTATAATTGACGAGCTTATAAACAGATTATTATAGCATGCATAGCAATACCATGAATCTCGTAGAAGAGCAGCATCATTTATGGAGGGAAAGGAATAATTGTAGTGTAGGTTTACAAATTTTAAAGGTGCCCTCGGAGGTGTCCTCAGCGCATCGTCCCACCAAGTTAAGAGTGATAAAAATGACGTCTCTCCGACTCATTTAGCCCTACCTATCACAGTCGAACGTGACTGGAGATTGAATTATGAAGATGACAACTGCGATAAGATCGTCGCTTTACGTCGCGTTACGCTGCCTTTGATCGGTGACGAACACGGTTCCTATGACGGAAACCTTCAAAACTTTAAACTGTGTTTTTCTTCCATGACCTTTCCTCATCTTTTCTCTATCTTATTCATCTATGACTGTAGGCGTGCAGACCCTGCACGATGCACATGACCCAACAGGTTGCGTATAGATATAAGGATGACCATTTAAGATTACTGAATATTATTTATAGTTAATGGTAAGGTATCTTCCGGGATCTAATGACTAGAGTGAGAAGCTAGAGCACATAAAGATGAATGATCAAAATTGTGAGCTTTATTCCTCCGCGTATAGGGTATCCGGTATATCTCCCATGGAGGAGTGCTATAAGGAACCACATTTAGCTGCGATCTCGAAGGGATGTTTGAATTATCTTCATATAATTTATTAGCCTTTCCTATACTTTATTACCCTCGCATCAAGTAATGGAGCGATTGACGTCATATGTCTACAAATGTGTAATTTAGGTACTTATTTCTATATTCTCCCGATGTTTACTTGGCGGTTGGTCTATAGTCTTTACTCACATTAGATGTCTGTATCAATCTGATAATAAGTTAGTATTATATTGTATATACTCAGGTGTACAGGGAAATTCTTAAGAGACGGTGTCTAATTCGGTCCTGGCAAATTTATGATCAGGATCACGTGATGGATTCATTATAAAAGCTGTGGATTTGCAGACAGCTTTTAACCGATTGGTTACTCTTTTTAATGAGTCTTAAAGAATTCTCATGGTGGTGAACACGTGTGCTGCTGATTCATGATACGAGACTATGGATTCCAATAAGTTTAGAAGCAGATCTTAGACAGGCATAACTGTCAACGACATTCCAGGACTATGGCACTACTTCGATGCATGTCGCGTATACGGCATGGTAAGCAGGCATTTATAGCGGATACGAAGCACAGTCTCCGTGACGACGGCCTCGGAAACGAATGGCGGGAAAAAGAGGGGAAAAAACGAAAGCAACGCGGTTTCGTTCGATCGAACGAGGAGCCCTGGGAAAGTAGACCCGGCTTGACGTGGCTGTTCCTGACTGCGTGCTCACTGCTCATACAATGATGTCATATATTCAGCCGAGTTTACGCATGTTTGTAAACAGGGGTGTGGGGATGTTGGTGAGTAAAATTGGGAGAAGGTGCATTAGAGTTGGTAGCAGGGATAATGGGAGGGAATGAGTAGAAGAGGGCGGGAAACGGAAGAAGTAGTCGATGCAGTCAGTCCGTGAGGTCTACTACTCTGTCTGCTAGCAGCTAGGCACCCAATACGTTTACAACAACTATGAATCTCGACTCTTTCTTGCACGCTTCACCCGGCTTCGTGCGTCACCCCTTGGTTTTCTCGTACACAAGCATGACGTCACGTACATTCTGCAAGCTGGTTGTGCACGGGAGTCTGCGGAGTGGGGCGCTGAAAGCGCGGACGGGAAAGAAAGGCCGATGCAACGCAACGCTCAAACGGCAGACCGTCTGTTACCTACATACGGATGTCCTACATGCACACGCAGTGACATCAACAGTGTGTGGCTGTCGTCTTGCCGGTTGGCTGCCTTTCCCCTTTTCGCCACGGTTACAACCGGTTCCAAGCCGCGTGCAAACTTGTCCTCTCCCCATGTTCGCCTGCTGATCCTACCGGCGGCCTCCCTCCACCCTCACCGCCCGCCATTCGAGTTCGCCATCTCTGCACATCGTCTTGGCTCGCACGTAAAGGTGGCTCGTTGAAATTTCCTCGATCTGCACCCACCAGCTCATTCCCTTTCCTCTTCAACCCTCAACCCACCATCTTTGTTGGTCTTCTCCTCTCCCCTCGTTTTCTCTGTCATAGTGATCTCTCCCAGAGAACCCCGCCACGCTACAGTTATCGCCTCGGTCAATATCATGCCGAGTATCAGCCTGCGCGCAGTGCGCATCTTGCGCGCGCCCTTTTTCCCAACTTTTTATTTTATTTCCCCTCTCTCTCTGGAGTTCGCTCGATGTCACGATAGCCATTTTTGCAAGGCATGCACGCTGTTCGTTGATAAAGGGGAGAAATCGCATAAAAGGGAATACATATTCAATACCGGTGGGACTACATCAGGTTCGTGTCTTCGCCCTCCCACGGACGCGAAAACCTTGCTCTCGAGGTTCCCATCCGCTTTTTCGTGACTGGATCCAACATCCGGTTGATCTTGATCAGAGTCTTTATCTGCAAGGCGAACATCCCCTTTATGTTTGGTATGCTCGAAACTTCATCCTCCTCAGTGAGTAGGCAATTCTCTGGTGGTGTCAAAAAGCATGTAATGTGGATTTTGCACCTATTTTGTACACGGAAAAAATTTATCCGTAAAAAAGTCACGAACTAGTAGCTAGGTCTCGGATATGAGAAAAATTCATCGGATATTTATGTATTTTCGTAAATAACCTACGAACTTTGAGAAAGATTGACGAACTCGATGTGAAAATTCTAAAACGGTTCATCACTTTTTTTTTACGTGAATAATTACAAAAATATTACGAGTGATTGGGAAAAGATTCTCAGAGCACTCACGAGCTTGCCCGACAAATCTGGGAACTCGAAACTAAGTCTCCTTGTACGTGGCCCACGCACACACGCGCCGGGCGTGTGTGCGCTCGTATGTGTATCTCGAGCTCGTCGGATGAGTGGCTAGAAGTTTTATAATACCTATTTTGTTTGGCCTCGATGGCTGCGCGTGTTTACGCACTCCTGGCTTATGTTTAGAAACTGGTGAGTCAGCAGTGTTTGAGGTTCGAATCTTCTGAGTTGCGAATTTATAAATTAATATAAAATTAAATCGCACAAATAAAATTTTTCCTCTTTTTATTTCAGTCTGAAATTTTCAGGAACTGTTCGTAGGAAGTTCGAACTGTTCGTAAGAAACTTCGAAATTTATCCATATATTTCTCATAGAAATAAGGATTTAATGTTTCATTTTTTTATCTCGTATCCGAGACCTAGCTACAAGTTCGTGACTTCTTCACGGATAAATTTTTTCCGTGTACAACGCGGTCTTTCAACCGGTAGTTGTGGTCTGTGGATTTATTGTCCCTGCCTTTCTTGACGCAGATTCGTAGAAAAGTTCCGTGACGATTTGTCGGTTCACGCTACGTCGAGTGCATATTGCACACAGAATAATGGCGGGATAGCGTGCTCTTGACTTATAAACAAGATTACAAGAGAGGCGGGACAAACCCGAGACAAACGGAACGCTCCAAACGCGATATCGCGTGCCCTGCGCATTTTGTCGCGTGCGTCGCAGCACGCACACAACCCCTGAAGCATTGGCTAAATTCACTGGTGCATGAATTCACTTGTCGTTTTTTCGTTCGACCCTTTGTTCTCGTCAGCTGGTTCTGGCGAAATGGAACATGCAGCTTGCACGCATCGTTGCCGAACATTAGACGTAGAATTACATTCTTTGAAACGATTTATGGCACGAAACACGGAAGACATGCACGAAAAATTACGGAAATGACGCATAGACGAGATTCTGGCTGCGCAGTTCAGCTCTACTATCCGTTCACTTTACCCAGACGCCTCCAAACAGCTCTGTATTTTTGAAAATAATTCGGAAAAGAAAAATCGCATAAAAACACAGCTTATAGCATGTTAAAGCTTACTTAATTATTGCGTATAAGAAAAGTCCACATTTGTTTATTTATGAAAATTCGTTGGAAGAATTGCCTTCGCGAAAAGATGAAAAACGTGGGTTTTTGCGACACTCTGGCGTGGCTTTACTTTCAATACCGACATCTTTGAAATAAACAATTTTGTATTAATTATATTATATTATTACCCTGTTGTATTTTTTTTTAATTTTCTAAGCAATTTAAGCCAAAATAATCTCTCTATATATTTTGTAAATTACGAAAGATAGCACAATGATAGTCAATTCCCATTTACGTTAAATATTATTAATATATTGACATTTATTTTTCACACATGTATATAGGCAAAACATCAAAGCATTTACATAATTTTTTTCACATTTTTCAAATGGTTTATTTCAAAGATATTGTCATTGAAAGTCAAGCCACGGCAGAGTGACGCAAAAAACCACGGTTTTCATCTTTTCGCGATTACAATTTTTCAAACGAATTTTTGTACATAAACAAATGTCGATTTGTCTTATGCACAATAAAGTAAGCTTTATCGTGTTATAAGCTGTATTTTTATGCGATTTTTCTTTTACAAGTAATTAAAAAAAATGTAGAGCCGTTATGGAGGAGCATTCGTAAAGTGAACGGATAGTTGGATTAGGGCTCGACGAAATATATTGTTCTAGAATGGCAAATCGATTTGGAACCGTTCCCAATGATTTTTGAAACCACTTTGAAAGCATTCCGGATGAGATGATTCACTTGAATATTAAAAAGGATATTCTTGAATGGATTTTTGACATAATGGGTTTCTATATTCGAAGTTTCAAGAAATTTAAAGAGGACTACATTAGATTCCATTTGAGTTTGTGTCTCAAAATTTTCGGCAAAATGCATAATTCCAGAATTTCAGCTGATAGAGTTCGAACCCAAGATATCTCGAGAAAGAATGTACTTTTATCAAGTTTTATCGTATATGTATTATTATTTCCTCGCGTAAACAATCATACTATCGTTAATTAAAGCACATATAGAAAATAAAGATTTGATCAAACTCATTTATGCATGCGATAAACAATTATATGAACGAAGATTATGGAAAGTTTTCATTGCAAAAGTTATCAAGTCTTAGTTGTATAATTCTGTTTTTAGCCACAAAGATACAAAAACGTTTATATGGCAACATTTGTCTATTCGTACTATGTTATGCGCGGTTTCAGCAACTGAATTTTATTTTTATAGCGACATATATCATTCTACGAAAAATTTGAAGTATATCATTGTCCACAATTTATTACTGTAATCTGGATTCTGTGTATCATTATTTCCTGCATAATTCATGATTTCATGCGCACATGTCTCACGTCATTTCTCATGAAATGGCGAACGCATAGGTGTCTTAGAAATCTAAAATGACATGTCGACGTGCTATTTGTCAGCATTCGCGTGGGAAAAGCGCCGCGCGAATTTGTGGCATAAAATACGATGACAAAACTATAGAGTATAGAGTAGACTGTGGCCCATTAGTATTTTATGTTTGTATTCTGATTGGAAAATACCATCGTGCTGTTCTATGCAGCAAGGTCGTCAAGATTGTAGAAGCTACAATTGTTTCCAATATCCAATTATTTATTTACTTCAAGAAATATTCCATCTCTGTAAATATGTCTCTCTTTCTATTCTCCTGAAATGTACATATACGACGGTTATCGACACTTATAACCTTCGACAAAAGTCTCACATGACAGCAGCCACGAAATCCACCCTTTCTCATTAACGGAATTGTTTTACTTTTATGCTCGCTTTTATATGCCAGTCCCCTAATCGAATTCGATCAAGGGTCTTATATCTTTTATTTATATCGTTCAACCGAATTTAGAGCCCTTTTCGACAAAGCCTCTTGCGCAAAATGAGAGACGTTAAATTTCACTTTTCTTTGTTTCGAGGTATGGCTGGCAGGTTCGCCGTTATGCTACTAGAAGGAACACCTGACGCCAGTCAGTCCATACCTGTGGCAGGTGAATCGAGTCAGGTGCCCTAACAGATGGGCGTCTCTACTCAGGAAAGCGTTTATAAACGGCCTATCATAAATGTGGGTTACTAGCGATGACTAACATTCGCATCACATAGTCGAACTTAGAAACTAAGCTCAGGCCACGTCGCCGAAGGACTCTTGCAAATAGAATTAACGATCAAATTTAGCCTAGTTTAACATTAAGATAGCTCATGGTCATTTATCAGACTTTTGTACTCACATTCGAGTAAAATTAACTCAGATGGTGAGCCAATCCAATTTTTTATGGCGTTATTGTAATCAGGGGGTCATTCACATCTTGCTGACGAGTTATATGAGATTGGCCTTGAAGGCTGAGTAAGTCTCATACGACACGATGACGACGTTCATATAACGACTTTGAAATTGCAAACTATAATATCCAAGAAAGAGACTCTTACATATGGAAATTGTAAATGATGAAATGTTTTATTCCTATAATAAACCCACGTTTAAAGCTTCATTTCAATTTAAAATTTGGAATTGAGGCATGAAGTAAATTGTAAAGCTGGCCAAGAACTAAGAAGTGTAGTAAGTATTATCTTCATCTAGGATTCTTCATTATCCCAAAGATCTCAAACTGCATACTCTAAATTTAAATTAGAAAAAATTTGACTGATTCAATTAATCAAGCATGTTTTGACTGAAAAACCGGTCAATAATACTGGCTGAATGAACTGGCATGCAGAAAAAATGATAGTATGGACTAATAATCCATATTAAACATTTAACGCACAATTCCGGAGGATATGTTAAAACCTCGCCTAAAACGTAATTTTTTTATTCATCCGACACTTGTTTATACGTGTGCATGCATTTTATTCGTGCACTGCCTGTGAATGAATAAATGCACATATGATCACGTTTCGAGATACGGAATGAAAAACGTGACAAGTGTCTGGTAGCACCGAGGGTAGCACATTAATTAATTTGTTGACTTTTTAAATTTACGTCTATTATTATTTGCCTGTCCATATTACTTAATATCATCAATACTTTGCATATTTCTTGGCACGTTTTACACGGTTGGACTCGCAAAGTCCAATGTAAGCTTATTGAGACAGTCACATTTATTCAGTATTTAAAAACAGGAAATCAAGCGTTGACTTCAGATTCGTGTGCTATATTATTTTTAATTATCTTGTATAGATTACTATAATCAGTGACGGAGAAAAATGAATGATACGAAATCGATATTAGAACTAGAGGATAATACCCCGTATAGATATATGAAGATGTTACCAAATGTAATCTCTAGATGTTCAATTCTTATAATCTTCAGAAATTAAACTGCAAAATCTCTGATTTTAAAACATTCAGACTTCCGTTGAGTCTCAGATTGTACGAATGTACGTCGTGGCGCGTGTCATATGGTGTCATATTTTGCATCCATTCGCATTGTAAAAAGTAATAAGTGATAAAGTGCTTATTGTGTTTACAAAATTGGAATTTTTTCCACTTCTATTTATAGAATCGTCTATCCAAATTTTGTATAGGTAAATAATACGTTTATGAATACGTTTGCATAAGTTATTATATATTTTTTAAGTTATCTAATATAAGATGGCATAACGCAGTCCCATAGTAACATAGATAATAGTCGAAGATTATATCCGGTAAAATATCTTTTATTAACGGGTATAATCCATTTATCTTAGTGTTAGTGGTTGTGCTTTAAAAGGTACTTTCCTTTGCTTCGGATTTAACTCTAATTCAAAATTCGATAATATAAACATCTGTCGAAACACACTCCACATTTAAACGACTGGGTCTTTTGTAGATGCTTATCCCAGTGGACTAAACCTCTCATTAATGAAGTTTCTCGCACGTGTCGTGAAGAAAAGTCGGATGCTTGAAAGAACAGCTGCCGGCACGTGCATATTAGAAGACGACTAGGAGGGCACCTATATCAAAAGCAGGATCTTATGTCCGTGAAATAGCAGCTGTAATCTCTTCTTTGAATAGGAATCTTTCAAGATTAAAATCTTTAAATTCGTTAAAAGGCTATAATATAAATCGCAAATGGAAAAAGCTGCATAAAAGTTATTTTCCGGCTTACGTTTACAACGATATAAAGACAGTTGAGTCTCCACCTGTAGACGCTGCTAATAATGTAGCAGGATTTTCCAGGTGTCACTGGGTCAGCAACGCAATAAGAACAGAAACTTTACTGGTGGTTTGCACTGCCTTTTTTTGTTATATAATTACGGTACTCTGCACTGATGTTATACTCTGTAACATTAAGTTTTCTCAGTGTAGTGTAATTTCATTTGTTGCTTGAAAGACAACGTCATCAATGGAAATGCAGCTATAACAAAGTCGAGAACAGAGTTTGCAGAAGTGATAAAGATTATTGGAAAGAATTGGTAGAACTTTTTACTAAATAACAATTTTCCTGAAAAAATATGTTCAGAGAGATAATCGGGATAAGGTGTAATTGCACTGACTACCCAAATTGCCCAATCCTTTTAAAAGATCAGTACAGGTTTGAGTCCTATTATATATCAAGACGAGAAGAAGAAACTCAAGGTCATCCTCTTCTTTTGCGGCCACGAACTACTATATTTACTCCCTGCATGTTCAGTTCAAGCAAGGAAGGCACCATACAATAAAACGACCTTGAATCTTCGCCTGGTATAAAGACTCAGAGAACCACGAAGGCTTCCGAGTTTGACCCAATCAGATTCAGCAGGCAGGTTTTGATTACGTCAAAAAAGTTGAAGGTTATCTCAACACAAAAAATTACCCCTTTTCACCTCTTAACATTCCACCTTACTTTTAAAACGTATTCTTCAAAATAGGTCAGGAACTTTACCTGCACTTTTTATAAAAATCAATTTAATAAATTGGTTAAATTATTATTCCACATAACTAAATATTTATTTGACTTAACTGCTCATCTCGCTGCTAATTGATTTAATGATGATCTATTTCAAGTGAAATACATCGTCCAATAACACATTCATAATTCTGAATTATTTGAAAGCTAGAAGACATTTCTTTCAATGGAAATGTAATGTTCTATAAAGAAACTATTCAATTTAACGAATCCAAATGCAGAATCTGCCTACAGGTGGTCTGAATATAAAACACCTTTCCTTCATAAATTTTGCATAACCGGAAATGATGAATTCAGTCTGTAGATCAATGGTCGTAGACACGCGGATTAAAATACATAATATAACATGAGAGACGGGAACATACTGCATATATAATATTTCATCTACATACCACATATAGCAACATATATCGATCCGAGTTGGGCACAAAAGTCACGTTACGCTCGCGTGTCGATAGTGATAAATTCTTTGCCATATTGCACATATACACTCGCAAACATACGAAGATAAGACGAATAAACGAAAAGAAGATAAAAGGAGAGTGGTATATATTTCAGATAGTCATTACAACTTGATCCTGCAATGACGTAAATTTAAGTTACTCCAGTCACAATAACAGATCAAGATAGTACATATATCGCTCTGAAAGATTAACTAAGTAGTGTACATCACGCGAAGAAGAACTGATAAGTTCTACAAAAACGTCATCGTACGTAACCCTTTTAGCTGATGAGGAAATAGTAAAAATACAACAGAATTTTCAGCTACTTAAGGAATGTTAGTAAAAATATATTTAATGAATAAAAATAAGAAATAATTGTAGAATACATCAGTATTCGGAACACAAAAAAATAATTGGTTCTAGTTAACCGAAGAAAAAAGGAGAGCTGAGGAAAAACGAGAACCGAGACGAGAGCTTCTCCGTTCATTTTCTCGAAACTGGTCGACTTTTTCAATCAACTTTTTTTTTCTCTATTCAGCAACTAAAGCTACAAGAAATATCTTGTTTGCCTCAATCTCCGCAGAAAGACGTGGACATAGTTGTAATTTTTGATACAGTAGTTATGCAGTTGTCACCTGTTCCTCCATTGTGCAACGCTCTGTTTCAATGTTGGATCAAAAAATGATACTTTCGGAATTACTGAGATGGCAGGGATTAAAAACGATAGAAAAATATTATGGATAGATCTAGGATAGACTTGAGGAGAAATATATAAGGATTGAAAAAGATAGGCAGGATTTTAGATTGCTAGAACGATACAAAAGGCTATAGAAAACGATTAACATGGATATAGGCGCAGGATAGAAAAGGTTGGACAATTTGACATGGATACATGGAGGACGCACTTTGATAATAAGGTAGGGATTGAAAATGATAGGTGTAATTGTAGATTAATAAATTGATAATTTAACATGGATAGTCGGATGATAGAAAAGGATTGATGTGGGCGCGAATATGATAAACTTGAATAAGAAAGTAGATTTTGAAAAAGATGGAGTGATAGAAAAGGAAAACATGGATAGACGGAGGACAGAAAAGGATTATAGAAGATATAGGAAGAGCATGGACCTGTATAGTAAAGTGAGGGTTAAAAAGAGTGAAGTGATAGAAAAGTATTGACGTATGGATTGATGGATAGGCGGAGAATAGAAAAGGATTGAATACGGTCGGCCCAACTCTGGACAATAGTTGGCCTAACTGTCGGCGTACTATTATCCAGTTCAAATAATCTTACTGCTCCCATACATGGGCCCACGTCAGGCCCAAGATCTGATCGACCGTCGAATACACCTTTGTCGAATTGTTTTAAAATTACCATAACGATATTTTCGACAATAAAGTATTATACAGTTCAAGTAACCTTACTGCGTCCAACTGTTGTTCTAACTCTGGCCAAAGATCAGGTGGATAGTCGGATAGGCTCTTGAAAATTGCTTTAAGATGACCATAACAGTACAGGCAGCCTGACTCTGGGTCATAATAGTTGATTCGATCATCGTCGTCATGTTATCCGGTGCAACTTGCTAGTAGCCTTACTGTAGTACGGATTAAAAAAATATCGAACATTAAACCATACAAGAGTTGATAGTACTCTATCAATTCTTGCACGCTTTAATGTTCGATATTTTGTTAAACTATAAGGTGATTTTGTCTCTGACATTATGATTGCCAATTGTTTGTATCAAAGCACAATGAGGCTATGTATATCTTCCAAAACTTCAACGAAGTCCATTCGACTGTCGACCCGATCTTAGGCCAGAGGTGGGCCAACGATAGGGATAGGGTACAGTAAGGTTACTTTTAAACTGATAATATTAAGCTGACAAATGTGCCAACTATCGTCCAGAGTTGGGTAGAATGTATTGTTGTGGTCATTTAAAAAAATGTGTTACTTTATAACAGACAAATTGAAAATGTGGAGACATTAACCATTTGTAAATCCATCTATTCATAAAATGCATAAAACCAAAAAAAAAAATAAATAAATATATTCCTCAGCTGAAGCTGGTTTTTTTCAGTAAAAAAGTTTGACTGAGATTTTATCAGAATAGTCCAAGGGGCTCTATATGTAGGTAGACACGCGGTTTAGATATTTGAGGTAAGGTTTGAATCCCTATAGCGGGTGCGATTTGTCAAAGCGTTTCAGCGTGTGATTATTTGTAAGTGACCGTGTGTGTAATTGTGTAATTTTACATATAAATTAATTGCAGTAATAATATAAAAAAATTGTATTGCAACCTACGTTTGTCGATGTTGGTCAAACTTATCTGAATACTCAGAACCAACGATGTGCTTGTGGTTCACTCAACCTTCACAGCCATTTTATTGGACCAACGGTGCACAGAAAAAACAAAATGTAATATTTACAGCGATCTCATAGTAATCTTTACCTGCAAAAAAAATTAACTTCACGTGTTAAGATTTACCCACAGCATTGGATTTGGTTACCATGTCAACTCTATTGAATCTTGTTTTGTTTCGATGCGAAAAAGTTCAACTTTATCTACTTGAAAATTACCCGCAACAAAAATTCGCTTCTGTTTTTTCTGTGTAGAAAATGGATGATCTGGCATTATAATTACGTTGTTTGGTCCGACCATTGGTTCAAGAAATTGGCCCAAAGGTTAGCCCAACCGTGACCCAAAGGCAAATTCGCATCTAGAAATCGAAGCCGCAGAACCTTACACTAGGTTATTATTATTATTATTAAACCATTAAGCCCTTTCCCTTTTCCCTTTCGGGGTAGGCGTGACTCGCTCGGTGAGGAAAAGAGTAATTTGAGGTAGGGGGTGTAGATTTTTTAAATTGATCCAGAATTCTCGTGTTATTTATGTTATTATTATACAATTGGGCCATATCCCGTTTGGGGTAAGTGTGACTCACTCGGTGAGCACCGTATTTGGGGCGGGGGTATAGATTTTTAGATTGATCTAGACTTCCCGTGTTGTTTATGTAAATAACACGTTCGTTCCGCAACACTACTCCGACCCAGGTCGCCGATCAATCTCTCTAGCGATTACCCCAGGAGAAGAGCTTCACAAAGTCATCACGTCAAGCTCTCCACTCGGACCAATTAGTATCCAAGGTCTTTTGTTTCTTGCATCATTCACTCCACTGATACTCTTCCTCATGCATTTCTTATAAAATATTTGTAGCCACACTTTTCTATCCTGGCATAGCTCTTTAGCTTCCTTCACGTCAATGCATTTTCTCATGCAAGCTCTTGTGTTTCTAAGGCTTCTTAGGTCTCTTCGAATTAGGGTCTCATTTACACATTCTAACCATTCTTTCCTCGGTCTGGCTCTGGGTACGTTGCCATTTACTTTACCTTAATTGATATACTTGTTTCGTCAGTCGTTCATCTTCCATTCTCTCAACATGACCAAACCATCTTAAAAAATTTCTTTTATACCTGTTAAATAGTGTCTCATCTATACCACATTCTTTGAGGTTTCTTGTATGAGGCCTATTTGAAGGATAAATGTGTATACCCGGCTGAACGACAATTTTTACGGTAGCCTTTTTTTCAAAACTTTTTTTTTTATTTCAAAAAATCAATTTGTTTTGAATACAATTGTTTCCTTTAAACAATTCTAGGTGATCCTAATATAATTTTTTGCGTAAATTGCTAATCCGCTAACAATAATGCTCTGCTACGTAGGCCGTATTTTTGAGTAAATTGGGGCTAAATGGTAAAAAAATGCGTTTTTGATACATTTTCCTTTAAAGCTATTATACCAAAAACTAAAGGACATTACCATGGAGCCGTTGGGAACAGTTTTTGTTGTAAAAACAAGTGTTTTTGACACTCTTTGGATTTTGGAAGCCCGTCAAAGGATAATCAGATGAGCTTATACGTAGAATCCTCGGCACGAGCTACAACCCGACGTGTGACTGAAAAAACGGTCACAAACGGCTCCACGGTAATGAACTTTTGTTTTCAGTATAACAGCTTTAAAGAAAAATGTTCAAGCTTTCATTTGAGTATCCGCTGAAGATTTTAGCACATCTCAATTTTTTGGGGTCTTTCAAAAGATGACAAACAAGCGTTTTTTAACACTTAAACCCGATTTATTCAAAAAGTCCACGTTTCTGGAACACCCAAAACATCCTACAAAAGTTACCTGAAGTTCTTTAAAGGACAAACGTCATGTCGGACAATGTTATGTGATGGGGAAAAAATTATTTTTAGGTGCAAGAAAATAAAAATAATAGTTTGAGGACATAGTTATGAATCCTGGAGCGATAAATAAATTATTCCTAACAAAGCTTGTTTTGCTATAGAGGTATCAATTGCAATTCATGTATGATGTATGGCGTAAGGATTAAGTAGCTTATTATAAGCAAGTATCATATAGCAAGTAGAATTTTCTGCCAATTCCTTTAGCTTTCTCTTCGTTTATTTTTAACACATTTATAATGTTTCAAAAATGGCATTAGGAGGCTTCTAAATGTTTGGGGGGGGGGGGGCTGACAGGGTGAGTGCTGGCCGGATTTTCCCGATCTATATATGACCAGTCCACCACTGGATTGACGTGGATACGAAGAGGATAGACTTTGATAATAGATAAGCAGAGATTGAAAGGAACAGTAGTAAACATATGAGTACTTGTAATTGTTTAGAATTTCATCACCTAAAATATCAATATTAGCTATCCTTGGTTGAAGTCCATCACGTGCGCCACGATTTAACACCAGTTATTCAAAAGTCGAGGCTAAGTGTTATTGCATAATATCTCGTGATATCATCATGCAGTGTCATCGTTTTATAAACATTGTTTCACATTATGGAAGGGAATGCTTCAAATAACAGCTGTTTACACTAAAACGACAGCGTAACGGTCAAGAATGGCATAAAAAAGAGATAGGGGCCTAACTGAGACTTTTTATTAATCTCCAATGATAAAAGGTCGTTTCAAGCACGTTATTTAAATTTGTTCATTGTGGGAAAAATATACGTTGCTATCTTACATGTATGTACAATTGTACATGAATGTACAAAATTGTACATGCTACATTTTCTTGAACAGTTTTATAGAAGTATATATTTAGGAGTAGATATGCAAAGTTCTGTTATCTCAAATATGTAATGAAAGTTGTAAAACATTTTTATGATAGTAAAAGCTGTGTTGATAGGAATCTGATACAATAGATATGTGCGAAGTTACTATATAATTGACTTCAGTCGAGGGATCAATTCTCGGGACCGATGATTTTTTTCGTGTAAACTCTATTCATTTATTCCTATAATTGATCATAAATCAATGAGCCGGTTGAAAATCTCAGTAATAGAATCAGGAAATGAGAAAAAACATGAGAAAGTGGTGCTGAAGAGCTTGCAGCTCATATAACTTATAAGGAAACCGAGTTTTGCTTTGAAATTTGAATCGCAGAAAAGGTAAAAAGGGAGATAGTGGATTTGCCTTGAGAAGTATTCGAGAGTTTGGTATGCATGTGCATTGTATATGTGCATATAGATGAGATGGCGAAGAGCACGTATCGTGCGAACACGCGCGTATATATACGGCACTTGCCTTCGTAATTACGGAATATTTTGTAATTCGTGGACTGGAAGGTGCCTTTCTTGAAAGGCCGCGAGCAATGCTCGTCACGTATTCCGTAGTTCCGAGGGTACCCCCTGAGCACGGTTCGGAATACTAGAAGCGGCGAGAATGTGCGGCGAATACAGGCAGTTCCTGTGACTATACGTCACATATAAGTCGGACAACGTATGCTTGTCACGTGTCGAGTGCTACCGTAGCTCGTTACAGGTCTCTGCTCGTGGAATTGGCGAAAAACCACTCAAATTTCCTGTCGTGTAACGCAGCGACTTCTTAATATTGGCCTTTCGTACAACCGGAAGAAAAATAATGAGTGTTCTTTCGTTATATGCGATCAAGAAAAGGTTTGGTAACGTGAGATAGAATGAAGAAGGTTCGTAAAAGAATGGGTAATAATGGGCCATTTTTTATGGAATTGATAAGAAAAGGTCTCACGGAATATGGATGAGCATAATATACTGGGAACACGTTGCATATGCAATTTTTTCTAAGTATTCGTTATGCGCAAAAATTTGAATTATTGGCGGAAGTCGAGGCTTGCGTTCATGGTGGTAAAAATCGGCATTTCTTACAGAAAACCATTGGTGTGAAATTTGTTGCATCTCATTTTGAACATTGAAAAGTTTAATTGTGCTTTTATTTCTTTTAGTGTCTCAAAAATGTTGCAACTCAAAACTATATCGAATTCGACGTACTTTGGAGGATCGACGTTTTACAGTGAAACAAAAATTTGACAAAAGAAAATGAAAATTATGGCTTTTCTGAATATGCAGAAGGGGTCCACAATAGTCTACAAAAAATTAGCCCAGATGTATTAAAGAAAAATGAACAAAAAATTCGTAAAAAATATCGTATAGCGTTTATTACAAGGTTCAAGACAAAATCCTTGAAATAGTGAAAAGATAATTCAGAAGAGTCATGGAATAATTCACGGGCTCTTTTCATTATTTCAAGGATTGTCTTGAACCTTGTAATAAACGTTATACGAAATTTTTTGAAATTTATCGGATACCCTAAAGTCATAGACAGCAAGTAAAGTTTCGACAACTCGGATAAGGCGCTGATATGCCATACCTGTATACATATGGCAATTTGCAAGCTTCCAGATTTTCCCATCGAGATATAACCCTGTCACTTGAACTCCCGAGATAAACCTTATTTGGATACGTTTGATATAAGAATGAACAAGTGTTGCAAAGTCTTTGATAGAATATCTAAAATTTGTTGACTTTTCATGCTTAATTGGTTCGCGATATATTATACTGTGCTTTCTAAATCTGAATAGGTGAGAATTTTACTCATCCAATTAGTAATAATTATAAGTGTTTGAATAATATAAATAGTAATATTTTCGAATTTCACTAATGCAATAGTAAAGAAATCACAAGTTTTTTTTTGTTTTTCTAAATTCGCAATTAATGAAAATATTGACTAATTATTTAGTGATTTCGGTTATTATCGAATTTCGTAGTGTCCCTGTGTGTGGCGTGCGCATACATCAAAGGGATTTTTTTGTAACGTGATTAAAGTATTAAGGTGAAACAGAACAAGTGCATACATGAGTTTCATTCGAGACCTAATTTTTCCATTTTGAAAAAACAACTTGTAAATACTTTATGTTGATGGAGGTAACGACGTAGTTTATTTACAAATTTCTCAATATTTCCCTCTTATTGTTTCAATAAAGTTGAAAATGTTGCACAAGCGCGTCCTTCTATTAAACTTTTATATTTTTCACGCTTCCCATTTTTATAACCTCCCTTTAAATAATATTTACAGCAACATAAATTCATACATTTTCACTAAACAATTAGCAGTTTTCCACTATCGAATTAGTAAATATTTTGATTGGGGCAAGACCGACCGGGGCAAGACCGACCACCGAGGCAAAAGCGACTTTGAAAATAAAATTGCAATCGTTTAATAACTTTAGTTCTTCTTTGCATCGAATAATCTATTTTTTTAGCAAAATTGTTCTCTAAACTTGAATCTTAAAAATTTACGTTGTATACAAGAAAAATTATGCAGAAAACTATGTTAACAAGTAAAGAATGAAAGATTCATTGGCAGGAATATAACATTTGTAGTATTAAGTGAAATACTTACAGCATAAAAATTTGATCTTCTCGTAGAATCGTAGATGAAACACTATTCCAACAAGTAATTATAAAAAGTAAACTTAATCCGTCAAAAATATATTAAATTTCGAAAATAGCTGAAGCTTCGCCACCAAAACAAGAGCAACCAAGAAAATAGTTGACAAATGCTTAGATGAGTTAAATATAACTTCGATTCATATTTTAAATAATCATATAATTATACGTAAAAAGTTATTAAAATGCGTGTAAAATTAAATATAATTACTTTATTTACTTAAGATTTTATAAAAGAAAAAATTTGTAAAACAAATTTAATTAAATTCTTTCATTTTTAATAAAAGGACCTTTTACTTTATATATGCTGCATATCTTTAAAAGTAGCTTTTCCAATGTATAAAATACCAACGGATCAAACCATCAAATTTTTTCATCCTGAGATATTTCTATTTCATAAAAAAGACCATCGTCGCGGTCTTGCGAGCAAAGACCAAGGAAATACAACTTGTGAGAAATAATTAAATCATTAATAATAGATTTAATGCTTTCACGAAGATTTATTATGATTAAATCATTGTTTTATTAAGATAATTATTACGTATGGAAATATACTATGCAATAATGTAAGACTCAAAATAAAGAAAAAATGGATCAATTCCATGTCTTATTGACTTGTTACAGAGCAATAAATGTTAACTTGTCGGTCTTGCCACGGTCTACACTACAGCATACGAAAAATTCCAGATAATTATATAATGAAAATTCGAATAAACGACTGCACACCTCTAATACTCACATTTAAAAGGCTACGTGCGAGTTGCTCGAGTTTAAAACGACCCTTACAAGTTAATCTCTTTTATAACGAATTCCGAAATTAATTCAAGGTGTTTTTAGGGAATTTGGAATTATTTTTCATTGATTTTTCAGGGTTGCAACAAAATCCCAATTTCGAAATTCCCTTACTTTCCATGATCAATTTTTCATTTTTCCTGACCCTTACAATTTTTCCTTTCAGGTATGAAAATAACCTTACACCTAGGTGATCCATAATGTTAATGCAAAAAAAAGGTCCATTTCGAAATTTTTCTTAAAGACTTTTTTGTCCGACCCCCCTTGAAAACGCGCCATTGCATGCACGTGAGGCAGGCGTAATGTGGCCGCTTCCAGCCCAGTGACGTCCGCACATGCGCACTCCGCCGCCGGGCCAACATGAAACTTTACGCCCGCTACATAACACTTTACGCCCGCTAAATAACACTTTACGTCCGCTACATAAAACTTTACGCCCGCTACACATAATTATCTTTATCTTTTAAAAAATTGTATCGCTGGACCCCACAGTCTTCCTTCTGCAAAGTACGCTATTTCTTTCTTTCACTTATAATCTAAACTTGTGCAGAAATCGCCAAGTTTGTTCCATGTTCCAGACTTGGGCCAGGCTGGGCGCCCCTAGCCTGGATCTAGCTCGAATTTTGCAATTGCTCGAGCTTGGGCCCAGCTAGTGTCCAAGTTCCAAAAATTGACGACAGATGGCGTAGTACTATTCTCTTTGTTTACTTATTACTTTGGAGTTTCGAGTGTGAATCTTTACAAAGTGGCTAATTTGGTATAAATTAACATTCTTAAAGTATCTTGACAGGTAATTCGAGTCATAATTTGATCCAAACTGAACTTATAAATTTTGTGTGAGTGATTGAGAATAGTGGTGATGGTGCTGATGATGATGGTCGATGAACAAAATACAAATCATCCTTGAAATTAAATTGAGATAAAAATGCCTAAAATAAAAAGCACTCTGAGAGTCCGGAGACATCGAGCACTCGGCAATATCCCATATTTACGCGGTGAAAGTACAAATAAGTACTTATATTAATTATTAATGATATTTTCACATCAAGATTACATGTGATTTCTAACCTCAAATTGAGAAAACTTTTTCATCGAATTATCGAGTGTAAATATATTGTTGATGTATGTAATGATGTTTAAAACTTTAATTTACAAAACAAGCATGGCGGACGTAAATTGAAAAATTATTGTATATAGATGATGATGACGCAGATGATGAGGAAGAATCAGAACCCGGCGAGATAATCAATGAAATACCTCAATTTGGAAATGTGGATCAGATCATTGGAGAAAATATTTTAAATCAGAATCTTGTAAGGGAAAATGAAAATTACCATGTCGCCGAAGTTGAGGTTACCACAGATTCTGGTAGTAGTTTGAGAAATGATAACTGGCTGGGAATCTATAATAAACTAGGGCCAAGCCTGGGCCAAGCTGGGCGATCGAGTCTGGCAATATAACCTGGCCCTGGCCAGATTTGGCGTTTCATTCAAGCTTGGCCCCGGCTAGATCGCCAGGCCAGGGCCTAGTTTTGCCAAGCCTGGGCCCTGTTTGGGCCATGACCAAATTTCTACACGGGAAATTGTCAAGTACACCAAACATCCTCTATCTGCTTAACATGCTTGTTTTCAAGAAGGGTAGGACAAAAAGTATGGTGTGTATCAAGGGCGTACGGCTATTTTGCCTCGTGCGACTGCCGACCTCGCTTCGCTCGGGCTGCAAGTTCACACTCGTCAAAATAGCCTTCTTTACGCCCTTGATACACAATATACTATTTTGTCCGACCCCCCTCGAAAACGCGCCATTTCGCGCCATGCACGTGAAGCAGGCGTAATGTGGCCGCTTCCAGCCCAGTGACGTTTGCACATGCGCAATCCGCCGCTGGGCCGACATGAAACTTTACGCCCGCTACTCATACGCTGCACCATGCAAGTGAGAATATGGAGAAAATTATCTTTATCTTTAAAAATTGCATCGCTGGACGCCACAGTCTCCCTTCTGTTAAGTACGCTATTTATTCCTTTCACTTATAATCTAAAATTGTCAAGTATACCAACCAACCTCTATCTGCTTCACATGCTTGCTTTCAAGGAGGGTAGGACAAAAAGTATCGTATGTATCAAGGGCGAACCGCTATCTCGCAGTCACAAGAGGCAAAATAGCCTTCTTTCCGCCCTCGATACACAATGTTCTATTAGTGACAACAGGAACAGTCATACAGATTTTTAAAGGGGGTTCTCAGCAAATTACGTAATACATAGGCAAAGTATATGAAGTTTGAACCAAGAAAAAAGGAATTTTCAACAAAATAGTTAAATTTTCATCCAAGGTAAGGAATGTTCGATAAAAAAATGAATTCTCAACAAAAAGTTTAATAATTGATTTTTCCACAGAAAATTATTTTAATTTTCAATGAAAAACAATTGAATTAAAGCAGCAAATAAGACTTTCAACATACTAGTTGAATCCTCAGCCAAAACAGACTATTATTCAAACCAAGAAGAGAACATTCCTGCGAAACAGTTGAGTTTTCAACCCGAAAATATGAATTTTCAACAAAAAAGTTGAGTTTTCTACCACAAGAATATCACAAAAATAACTGAATTTTCAACCCAAAAAGACGAGTTTTTTCAACAAAATAAATACAAAGTTTTAACTAAAAAAGATAAGTTTTCAAGAAAAAAGGGAATAGTTACATTTTCAGTAAAAAATTAATTTTCAACCAAATAAAATAAAATGATTCTTCAACAACAACAAAATGAATTTTGAATCAAATAGTTGAATTTTCAACCCAAAACATTAATTTTCTTCCAAAAAAGAAAAATTGTCAACAAAATACATGAACTTTCAACTAGAAAAGATAAATTTTCAACCAAAAAGAAAACGAAGAATTTTCAACAAAATAGTTAAATTTTCAACCAAAGAAAGGCATTGTTAACCAAAAAGATGATGTTTCAACTAATGAGATTACTAAAATAGAACAGTTAAATTCTCAGTGAAAAAATTATTTTCAATAAGGGATCGTCCATATATTACGTAAGACGTTTTTCTTTTGTTTAAATAAAGACGAGAATAAAATTGCTGTGAAGATGAAAAGGACACAACGATATAAACAAAAGAAAATCGTCTTACGTAATATATGGACGATCCCTAAAACAAAAATATAATTTACAACCAAAGAAATGAATTTTTAACAAAAAATACAAATTTTCAACCAAGAAGATTAAGTTTCTATAAAAAAAAGATTAATTTTTAACAAAATAAATAAATTTTCATTCCAAAGAATGAATTTTCAACCAAAAAGATGAATTAGTCACCAAGAAGATTAATATTTTACCAGAAAAGACGAATTTTCAACTGAAGAAGATATAAGTTTTCAACATATTAAATTATAGTTAAATTTTAAGATGAAAAAATTAATTTTTAACCAAAAAAAATTTTCAACAAAATAGTTAAATTTAGAACAAAAAAAAGATATTCAAACTAAAATGATGGAACATCAACCACAAAAATTAATTTATAACAAAGTAGTTCCACTTTCAACTATAGGTGGTTGGATTCTCAAACAACAAAGACGCAATTTCTACTAAAAGAGATGAATTTTCAACCCAGAAAGACGAACTTGCAACAAAAAAGTGAAATCTTCAACAAAATAATAAAATCAACTTTAACTTCAGTTTATCGAAAATTCTCTGACTCAGTCAGGTTTTCCTGAAACAGAAAATCTGCGAATTAAATTTTGTATAACAAGCACACATTGCAACACCCTTAATCTTTCCATGATATGAAATAAACGAAAACGCGTTAAATAATTGCGAAAAAATCAAGATTAGCCTTGACACAAAAAGAAGACGTTTTGTGCCAAGGTTCATATTTCACGAAAGTGAATAGTGCCATTTAAAAATGCGATTTTCAAGGTGATTCTTTCGAGTCTTTCGACCATTACCTCACCCAGTATCACGCAGTCTCGCGGTTAAAAGGAACCGGTTGGTATCGGTTCGCGTGAACATACAATTCATATATATATAGTATGTTCCGGCCATGAATTTGAAATTCAAGAGGCGTATAGTTCTCTCGCGCCGAAAACAGTGAGAAAAACGCAAACGCCTCACTCGGAACTTTGCCATGTTATATTCCTTCCTTCTTTTCTGTGAGCTGTCTCTCTCACTTCCTTGCTAGCCAACCTCCGGCTTCCTACTTTACAGATATTTTACGGAAACTGTACGGCTCAGAGTGGTAACTCCTGAATACAGAGGAGAGTCCCGGACTCTCTTCCTACGTGGGATGCATTTGTAGGCTCTTGATACGCAAACTGAATACGAGATCAGCACGTTTCCACGACGATTCTTTTTAATTGGCTCGATTTGACTTGTCGATTTTCTCGTCCCATTGGCGCTCGAGTCAAATCGGTGAGATTTGCACGTGATCGCGAATCGCATTTGTCGAATCAAGAAAGTAAGGCAGAATACTTCGTTGCATTATGAGAATGGCAGCACACTGTCGTCCCAAACAAGAAAGCGGTAACTACATTTGTGATTTGTCACCTCACAGTAAATCCCAGGGATATTTTTTATCTGAAGTTGGCTAAAAACATTGCAAACAAGTGAAAACTATAATTATCCGCGGCGTAAGATAATTTCTATTGAGATGCAGATAAAAATTATCCGACATCGGATAATTGTAGTCAATTGTTTGCAAGGTTTTTATCTAACTTCAGATAACAAATATCACTGAGATTAACTGTGCTAATTTGCAATTTCTTTTAAATTTAAATATACATATTGGAAACAATTTTGAATCGGGAAGTTAATTCCTAAATGTATAGTTACCGCTTTCTTGTTTTGCACGTGAGAATATTGGTGTAAGGCAAAACGCCCAGTTATCGCCAAGACCCCGCAGTGATCGCCAACTCGCAGATTTATATGAGAAAAATAAGAAATAAAGCATCAAAAATGTGTTAAAATAAAAACATTTAGTAAGTATCAACATTGATAAAACCAATAGCGTATATTTTTAAATTTCAGGGCGTGGCCGACAAACTTCATTTTCGAAATTCCCTTATTTTTCCCTGGCCAATTTTTCATTTTCCCCGACCATTAATATTTAAAGATAAACATTTTAATCTTGTAACATTTTTAAAATTAAATTTTTTATACACGGAATCAAATAATAAATAATAAAATTTCAGATTAAAAGTTGAAAATTTATTTATTTTAAACGGACGAATTTAAAATAAAAACTAAATTTTCAAGAAAATAGTTGCATTTTTAACCAAATACTTGAATTTTCTACCTACAAAGAGGAATTTTCTACCAAATAACCAAATTTTCACACAAAAAAGATTAAACTTCAACAAAAAACAGCTGCATTTACAACCAAATAGTTGAAATTAAAAGCAAATAAGAAACGACTTTTCAAGCAAATAGTCGAAATTTTAAAAAACAGTCCAATTTTCAACCAAATGGTCGAGTTTTTAATAAAAAAGATTCAACTACAACGAAAAAAAGTTGCTTTTTCAACAAAATAGTTGCGTTTTCAACCCGAAAAGTTTAATTTTTAACAAGAAAATGAATTCTCAAGGAAAAATGAAATAGTTGATATTTAAATTTAAAAAAAAATGGATTTTCAATCAAAGAGTTGAATTTTCAACAAAATAATTAACTTTTTAGCAAAATAGTTGAGTTTTCAACCTAAAAAGATGAATTATCAACAAAAAATGTAATAGTTTATATTTCAACGAAAAAAGATGAAATTTCTACCACAAAAGATCAATGTTAAAACAAAAGAGACGATTTTTTTACCAAGAAGATTAATTTTTTACCAAAGATATACGAATTTTCAACAAAATACATACATTTTCAAACAAATAGTTGAATTTTAAAACCAAAAAAAAATTAATTCTCCACGAAAAATGTAATTGTGGATATTTCAACTAAAAAAGATTAGAATTTTAAATCGAAAACAATTACATCCATCCAAAAAGACCAAGTTTCACCCAAATAGTTGAATATTCAAATAAAAGACAGCAATAAAATAACATAAAAATAAAACTGTTGAATTTTTATCCAAATAAAAAAAGTTTTAACGAAAAATATAATCGACAGGTCGAAGCAACTACAAAAAATACAAGGCATGTAAATTACTAACAAAAATATATCAGTGTAGCCGCAAAACGTAATATTCAAAATTCCCCAATTTGGCCCTGACCAATTTTTCATTTTCTCTGACCAGTAAAAGAAACACAATATTAATCTTGTAACATTTTTAATGTAGAATCTTTTATAAACAGAATAAAACAATTCTAAATTAAGATGTCAAAATTTTGAAAGATTTTATTCAAATTCCCTGACTTTTCCCTGAGTTTCCCTGACCTATGGCCACCCTGAACTTTTAGCTTCCAATATAGAAGGAAAGAGATGTCTGTTACATATTAGGATGTTATTCCTTACTCAGAATACATTTTTCTTCATCAAACAATTAGTAAAATGTAATTTCACGATTTATTTAAACAATTCATTATGACAATTTGCATTAATTACGATTAGGATACCCAGGATTTGACAATATTCAAAATAGATTAAGGAGAATATTTTATTTTCAAAAAGTAAGTAAATATTTGGCTAAGATAGAATTTACATATTAACCTCGAAATTTGAGAACGTCTAAAAATATTAATTGTTTTTCATGTTAATGATGTTTTCCATTTTATAAGATTTCCTCGAAGATTTCTAAAGATAGCCAAATCGCTTTAGCTGGCGAAGACTGCTTACCTTATTAGTTCTAAAAAATATCTTTATAAATTAAGTTTTGGATCAAATTCCAATTAGAATTTCAGGTAATTCTACTGAGAAAATAATCGCTTTGGCAGATGAATTAGTCAATAACTCAATATTGCTGACTTGTTCTTCTATTATATTCTAAGGTACAGATAAATCAGTCCTTTGATCTTGATGTAAGGGGAAACGAAAGAGAATGCCTTTTACGCCTTACGGCTTATACGGTATGAAAATAACTATATGGTGTTCAGATATTATATGAAATTCAGCCTTGCGGTGGGTTATATTGATCATTTGGATTTTTTTCAATTTTTTTTTATGTTAGAATTAGCTTTAGGATTCAGAAATAAAATGCTTGACGTTTACAAGTCTACCGACGTTTCGACCCAGGTGGAACTCCTCCTTAAAAAATTATTTTACATGGTATATATAGTACTATGACATTTTTACATTCTACAATAGGCTCCCTAAAAAATACCCTATTTTGAAAAAAATGTCATAGTATACCATGTAAAATAATTTTTTCTAGAATAAAACATTGAGGAGGAGATCCACCTGGGTGGACACGTCTGTTGACTTGTGAACGTCAAGCATTTTATTTCTGGATCCTGGAGCTAATTCTATGATTAAAAAAAAAAGAATCTATTATATGAAATACATATACATATTTCGAATAAATACCGTAAAATAGGACTAAGCGGCTCGATTTTTTCCTTTTTTTGTAATAAAGTACAAGAAGGAATTTAAATCAGATATTGGTGCTTTAAATATATAATCTCTATCTGACCCTCTTTCGCAAAGAAAGTTACGAAAACTTATGGTAACGTTAAATAATAAAATTAAAAATAAAATACTATGAGCCACTTTATACCAATTCGTGGCCTATTATTCAAAAATAATAACTTCAATGGCCTTTTTTTAGCATTAGATTGAGAAATAGAGATTAAATGTATGACTGGACGATTAGGCAAAATATTATTCTAAATCCTGGCCTATTTGAAAATGATAACTTCAATGACCTGGTTTTTAGCATGGCAGGAAAACGAATCGCCTTTCGGACAGTATTGAAACCTTAGAACATACCCTGCTATGACGTCAAAAATTACTACTTGATATTATTTAATGATATTACTAATTATTATATGATAGTGCAAATTGCTTATTTTTTATCATTTTAGACACCCTGTAACATTTTCGAAATATTTCAAAAAAAATTTTCTGACCGAACTTAAGATTTGTTATTCTTGGCTCGCTGATCAGCGCCAGGTCTGGGCCAGGCCAGACCTTCCAAACCGAACTTACAAGTGTTGATCTTGGCTAGCTGATCAGCGCCAAACCTGGACCAGACCAGACTGTGAAGGTTATAAGAAAAAAAGTCTCGTTTTGATAGTGTGAATTTCTTATTTTCTATCGTTTTAGACACCATGTACCTTATTTGAAATATGTCAAAAAAATTGGCTGATCGAACTTAAAACTTTGTTTGTTCTTGGCTCGCTGATCAGCGCCAGTCCTGGTACAGACCAGACCTTCCAGACTAGACGGTCTAGATGAGGTCAGACCTGGGCCAGATCAGTTCTTCCAGACTAGACAGTCTAGATAAATCCAGATCTGTAACCAGACTGCCAGGACATTTTTCCACACGAAACATCCTAGCAATGTGTAATGGTTATTACATATGAATTCATAGATACGTAATCGTCATTATATATATATATGACGTCATAATTTTTGGTGTTATAGGTATGAAGGACGGAAAGGCAAAACGAGGTATGTAACTGACAAAATGGCAATTATTGTACAGGAGAGCGAAAAAAGATTGCGTAAAATCGAAATCGCATTTTTAAAAAGTCGACATCCAAGCTGACGTGCTACTTAATCGATACCAAAAAAGTTTGATTAAAAAGAAGCTTCCAGTTATGAAAAAATATGATGCGAAAGTGATCATGTCGGGTTGACACTTTTTTTACCCGTCCGAGTTGAATTGAGACAGTAATAACAAATAAAACTCAATTAAAAAATAAAGTGATTATCCATCCTCGAGATGTTGAGTTACTGACTACAGGGGAAAAAAAGTTTGATAAAAAAAAATCACTGAGTTCTGAGAAATTTAAGTTTTAGTTTTAAGGTTAGAATTTCATGGGTTCTGAAAAGTGTCTTAAAATCGTGTCAGAAATTATCATTTTTATTTTTTTAATGGTGGCATGTTGAGTTGATGAATACAGAGAGAAAAAGTTTTATCGAAAAACGTTATTCAGTTCCGACAAAATCAATTTTCAATGAGACAGTGTCACATTGTGACATACGATTTTCCGCTTTTATAAATAATAAAATTTACATTTTTTGTTACTAACTATGAAGATATTGAAATATGTGTCATTTGCGAATATTATAAAAAATAGTTTGATCATACAAAAAGTTTTCATTTTTGATGGATATGAAAACGTAACTTTAAGTTATTGTTACCATAAAAAACACGATGTAGAACAAATCCTTTTAACACGGTGCGTATTTTAATTTTTGTGGATTTTATAGAAAAAAAAACATTTTTGAAAAGTTATAAGTTACTTCCTTTTGCCTTTCTACCTTTTATATATAATGGCCATTACATGCCAATGAACTGAAAAGGGGAACTTTAGGTTCGCTCTACGGGCATGACAAAAGGCCGTATACATGCATGTATTATATAAGTTTGTTAATTAAAGAAACGTGGAACTTTAATGAATGTAGATTTATACAGAAAATGATTTAATAACAATTTTGTTAAAAATTTATTCTTTTTCGTTGAAAAATTTAACTGTTATGTTAAAAATTCGTCTTATTTTGGTTTAAAATTCCAATATTTGTTAGAAAATTTGTCTTTTTGGTAAACATTTAATATTCTCGGCTAAAAATTCATCTGATTGGTTGAAAATTTAATTATATGGTTTAAACAACATTTTATTGGTTGAAAATTAATGTTTTAAACTGCCAATTTAACTTTTTTTAGTTCAAAATTCAACTATTTGGTTGAAAATTAATTAATTTTGTCTAAAACTCGTCTTTTTTGGGTTGAAAATTAAATTATTTTGCTAGAAGATTCAACTTTTTTCTGGATAATTCGTTTTTCAAGCTTTAAAATTCAACAATTCTGTTGGAATTCACTCTTTTGTTATCAAAAATTCACATTTTCGGGTAACTGTTTTGTAGAAAATTCGTCTTTTTGCCTTGAAAATTCAACATTTTGGATGAGATCATTTTTATTTTTATTGCCTCAAAAATCTTTCTTGGTGGAAAGCTAAACTATTTAGTTGAAAATTCGTGTATTTTGTTGAAAATTCGTCTTTTTTGTTAGAAAATTAACTTTCTTGGTTGAAAATTCATATCCTTGGTTTAAAATGTAACTATTTTACTGAAAATTCGTTTTTCTTTTGTTTAACATATTTTTTTACCTCAAAATTGATCTCTTTTAGATGAATCTTCACGTATTTTGTACACAATTCGTCTTTCTTGCTAGAAAATTAATCTTCTTGGATGAAAGTTCATCTTTTTGGTGGAAAACTCAACTAATTAGTTTAAAATTCATCAAGTTTGTTGACAATGCAATACTTGTAAGTTTGAATATATGTGGATTGACTAGTTTTATTTTTTTTTTTAGTAAAAATCTGTTTTATGTCAAATCTTCCAATCGTCCCTTTGGAAATAAGGTTGTTTTTATAGCTGAAAGAAAAATTTATAACGGTCAGGGAAAATGAGGATTTGGGCAGGGAAAAGTCAGGGAATTTTGGATTTGGGGATTTGTAGCAATCCTGTTTATCCTTCAATTTAAAAAAGGAAAACGTTGCAAATAAATTTCTTGCCTGAGGATCGAAGGACTCTGTTCTCTTATCCACTTATATAGGATTGCGATTACAAATTCCAAATAAAGAAATTCAGTTGGAAAAGACTCCCTATTGCGGTTGTCTTAATCAGATTTGCATCACGACTGCCAGTCTCTATTGTAAATCAGGTTGAAGAACAGGTATCGAAATATTTTCGTCGATCGTATCAAACCAACTTTATTACACTGCAAGTCTCGAAGGTAACGACAGGTTTATCCCAATATGGGCATGATCTGTGTGTGGCCTGAATCGACTGAAAAATGCCACCTTTTTATTGGCAGAACCAGTTATTCTTGTTGGCGGCACATGAAAAAAAAATTGAATCGAAACAATGCTGTACTCCTTTAGCTTTAACATTTTATGTGAAAAAGAATTGAATGCATCTGAGCAACACTTCGAACCCGCCAATAACACTGACAGAAAGCCTAGATTTGCATAAAATCAGGGTTGTTGCTACGAAATCCCAATTTCGAAATTCCCTGACTTTCTCTGACTTTTCCCTGATCAATTTGTCATTTTACCTGACCGTTATAAATTTTTCTTTCAGGTAATAAAACAACCTTACATCTAGCAAATCAATAATGATAATGCAAAAAATGTGCATTTCTAAATATATCTTGAACACTTGTAGAGATAATAGCAGACTTCAAGGCCAAAATGTTTTCAAAGCAGGAGAAATAGGGTGATTTTGCTTAAAAATAGGGAAATAATAGGGTGATAAATTCTTTTAAATAAAATTAATGTAATGAATTCAATATGAAACGCTTAAGAAGTCAAGTCGAAATATATTGCGTTTTCAACGAAATACGTATTTGAATGTTCAAACAAAAAAGATTAATTTTCTATCAAAAGAGATAAATTTTAACGATAGAGTTGAGATTTCAACCTACAAAGATGCATTTTCAACCAAATAGTGGAATTTTCAATATAAAAAAAAACAAGATTTTTTTACCATAGTTGAATCTTTAACCCAAAAAGACGAATTTTTTAGAAGACAGTTGAATTTTTAACTAAGAAAGACATATTTGCAACAAAAAATGTAACAGTTGACATTTCAACCAACGAAAGATTTTAATTTTGAAACAAAACCAGTCGAATTCATCAAGAAAAGACGAAATTTCAACAAAATAATTGTCCTTTTATCAAAGAAGAATTTACAGTAAAAAAGACAAATTTTCAACACAATATAGGTATATTATTAAACAAAGAAATGAATTTCAAACTGAAATAATGAATCTTGAATCATCAATATGAATTTTTAACCAAATAGTTGAATTTTCAAATAAAAATTTCAACCAAAAATAAATGAATTTTCAACAAAATAGTTGAAATTTCAACCAAAAAGAAGAATTTTCAATTGACCTGATGAATCTTTTAAACAAAACAAGGAATTTTTAGGAAAAGAGTTCATTTTTCAACCAAGTAGATGATTCTTCAACCAAAAAAGATGAATTTTCAATGAAAAATGTAATATTTGATATTTTAACCAAAAATGATTTAAATTTTTAACTAAAAACAGTTAAATTCTACCAAACAAGACCAATTTCCATCAAAAGAATTGAATTTTCAACCACGAAAGATTTTTCAGTCAAAAGATAAAAAGAATTTCAACCAAATTGTTGAATTTTCAGTCCAAAAATTCGAATCCTCTACAAAACAGTTTCTACAAAAATAATAGAATTTTCAACCCAAAAAAAAAAACGTATTTTTAACAGAACAATTGAATTTTTAAGCCAAAAAATTTGAACAAAAAAGTTAATTTCCAATCTGATAGTTGAATTTTCAACTAAAAACGACCATTTTTCAACCAAAAATGGAATACTTAAATTTGCAATTCAAGAAATTGATTTTCATCACACAAAAAAGTTGTCAACCAAAGAGATGAATCTTCAACTAAAATATGAATTAATAAGAAAGTTATACAAATTTCAACCAAGTATAGTCGGATTTTCGATCAAAAAAGATGTATTATCAAAGAAAAACGTAATAGATGAATTTTTAACTAAAAACTATTAATTTTCAGTCAAAAATGGAATGGTTAAATTATCAGTTAAGAAAAGTAATTTTCAACAAAAAAAAGGATCTTCAATAAAATAGTTCAAGCTTCTCCCAATAAAAGGCATTTTTAACAAATTAGTTCAATTTTTAACCAAAAATGATCACTTTAACAAAATAATTAAATTTTCAACCAAAAATATTAGTAGACAAAATAAAATATAATAATAGACTTTTCAATTAAAAATAATTAACTTTCGATAAAAAATAGTTGGATTTTTTTATTGGGTTCGATTAATTCAGTTTGTATTTAAGCAAAAAATGAGAAAAAGGGGAAGTTTCTTGAAAACAGGGGAAAAAGAATTCTTTAAAAAGGGGGAAAGAGTGTGAAGTCTGGACAACAGTCATGCAGTAATTTATAAACTTAAACTTCAGTTTATCGAAAATTTCCTGACTCTTTCAGGTTTTCCTTGACATATTCTGACCAGTTTTAAATTCCCTGATATACTAAGCACTAAGGAATTAATTTTAGACCAATTTCTAGATTTCAAAAATATGTCATGACACTAATCATGAAAATAGTAACTTTAAATGAATTTTAATAAAAATTTACCTGAGTACATTTTATTGACGATAATAATAAATTTTCCATCATTGGATAAATTAAAAAAAACAAAAATCTGCCTATTTTTCATCAGTTTGAGATGTATGCAGTTGATGCAATGAATAGGAGACCAATTTTTCGCGAAGTTATTGAGTTTCGATTCATACAATTCTTGACGGAAAATCGGCTATTGTAAAAAAAATCTCTGCCTCCTGTGAGGTTTGAACTCACGACCCCTGGTTTACGAGACCAGTGCTCTACCACTGAGCTAAAGAGGCCGGTGAATTCCAGGCTGGATAGGGCATTCATAAGGCTGGGGCTATAAATTTTCCAAAATTCATTGATTAATGTCCACATAAAAGGTCTTGTGAAAACATTCGACTATAAAATCGTGTATTCCAGTAGTTGAGCATTGTTGCAATCCGTTCTCGTGCATCTGCATTCACATTTACTCGAAAGGATTTATTTTTTTTACTAAATGCAAATAAATAATCAAATAATTATCAAAAATAATTCCTACTTGTTCATTTGATAGTGCTTTATTGTAAGAACTGTCTTAAACACCCACAATCATTTAATTGTCAACTAAACTTAAAATTAAGATGATTATCTTTCGTAAACTCAAAAAATACACAAAATAAAATAGTGTATTAAGTTAATTGACCGTGATTTGCATATAAATGAGACTGGTGCTCAAGGAGGTAGGAAATTTTGAGGGAAATTTGAAAGCAAGTATAAGAATTGACCTCCCGCCTCAGAATGTCTACTTCCATTATGGATTTTTATGTGCCGGAGCTTTAAATTGTCATTTTCAATAATCAGAGCAGGGCTTATTCTATGGGGGAGGGGGGGTTTGTTTAATGTTTACCCGAAACGTAAACTGGTAAATCAAAATAGGCAGTGTTAAGTTAATGTAAATTCTGGGCAGTATTAAAAATAATATAAATAATTACTAAATTCAATGAGAAAATAAACTCGGCCTATACATTAACTGACTTTAAGTGGAAATTATGTAATTAGCATAGATTTTGATTGTTGAATATCATTAATTACTTAATTAAAACCTCAAATTTTCCGGCAACTGGGCACCGAAAACCGAGTGCATTTCAATTTCAATTTGAAACATTTTCAAATTAAGAAATGACACTGACTAGTATTACGGAATTTTCCGTATAACTAACCCCTGAAGTATAGTTCTAGGTAGGGCTAGTATTATGCATACTACACTTACAAAAATGGTTGTTTGATTCCAAATCAAAAAAATTGGTTAGAATACACTTTGTTGTATTTAAACAAAACTTAAATCTTTGATCTTTGATATAAGGTTAAACAAATTTTTGCTTATTTCAAACATAGTTATTGTTCAATTTAAATCAATTTCGTTTTATTCGAATAAAACTTGCATTCATTAAAACGAAGTTTGTTAATTTCAAATAAAAAGTTGTTTAAATCAAATAAACTGCATTCAATAAAATTTCTTTGAATCAAACATTTTTCTCGGTGTACGTGTACCGAAACTTCGATAAGTATAGCCGGATTTTTTCCGTGCGAATAGCGGAACCTGGAAAACGGACTATTTGTAACGAAATTTCGGTACAAAAAGCCGGATTTGTTCCTGGATTTTTTCAGTACACGTAGACACTACCTGGTAAAATAATGTAATTAGAAAATTTCCATTTCAACAAGTTCAACATATTCAAACTTGAATAATATCGAATTAAGAAATTCATAATTAGACAAAGTTAAATTAAATCATGTGAAATAGATCAAATTTTAATTTATCAATTAGGTATCAAAATAAATTCTTGAAGATAAGAAATTTTGTAATTGAAAATTTGAATTTTACAATAAAAATTTAAATGATTGAATTTCGAAAAGTATTTTCAAAACAGGCACAATTTGACAATTATTAATTAGCAACAATTAATTGAATGATTAAAAATTTTAAATATGGAGTTTTAAAAGTTGTGAGGTTGAAATGGCTAATTTAAAAAGTTTTCCAATCTCAAGTTTTTCCAATTTCCAATTCCAAGGTTTAAATGCCTTATTTCTGAATGGTTTAATTTCAAATTGTCGAATTTTTAATGCTTTTCCGAAATTCTTCAATTTTGTTGGCATCAAATTTGTAAATTTAAAAATCCTATTTTATCAAAAACTTCACCTTTTTATTATTGGCAATTTTTCTTGTTGCATTTGTACTTTTATATCTGTAATGAAGATATCCTGAGCGTTTTATACGGACCCAGCAAAGTTTGCTAACCACAAGAATATTAAAAAATTGAATTCTTACATTTTTCTCGCTAAGAACGAAAAACGAAAATAAAATTAAGAAAAAACTGTGTTTATTAAGTAGTTCTACAACAAAGAGCTGTTACTCTTTTACTATATCTTGCATCGCTAACTATACTAAATCAAATGTTCCATGTTTTGAGAAAAAAATTCTTGTAAACACAAAAATGATTAGAGCCGTATGAAAAATAACAAAATATCTTCTTTATAAAAGCACGAATACTGAAAAGAATGTTGGACGAAATAAAAAAAAAATTTTGTTGCATAAAATCTACTTTTGACGAATTCCGAGACGAATTCTATTCTAAATCAGGAAAAATTTCATTTCATTCAGCATATTGTTCAGAATTCGTCAGAGAATAAGAATAAATCATAAATTTTGGGAGTGAATGACTTTAATAAGCAACTCTTAATGGGGATCCATAAAGATAACCCCATAAGTGACCAAATTGAATTTTACGTAATATTGTTGTTTATAAACGCCTTTTTAAAGTTTTTCTTCATAAATAATCATTAATCGGTAATTTAAGAATGCCCAGTCATTTTTTAACCTAACTTTCATTGTTTAAACAATTTTATTTTATTCTTTAAATTTTTGTTTTTCATGTAAGTTAGCGAAATAAACATATTTTTTAGACTTTATGAGTACTTTAATCCATGATAACAATAAAATAATCTTACAATTATTTAAATAATACGTGTTTATTCAGGTATGGTTTACCGAAAAAAGCGAAAGATAAAGTTTATCTTACAAAATTTTCAACAGATTTTATTATTGTTTAAATATTTTATTTTTTCCACTTTTCGAAAGACTGAAATATTTTTAGATATTACTTTGTTTTCTAAGAATATACTCTTAAATGTTAAAAAAAATTTTAATTGTTACAAAAATTTAATTTTTTTAAAAATTCACGAGTAATTAGTATGTACTTAAAAATATTAAAATCTGTCAAAAATTTGGTGAGATAAAATGTTTCTTCTGCTTTTTTTAGGTAAAATATATAACTTGTACAAACACGTATTATTTAAATAATTGTAAAATTAGTTTAATAATTATTGTACTGTATTGTTATCATTGATTTAAAAACTCATAAAGTCTAAAAAAAATCAGTTCGCGACTTAACTCAAAAAATAATGTTTAAACTAATTACAATTTTTTAAACAATTTAAAATTAGTTTAAAAAATGAACGAGTATTCTTGAATTACTGATTAATGATTATTTATAAAAAAAAACTTTCAAGAAGCGTTAATAAACCGCAATATTATGTAAAACTCAATAAATTTGTTACGTAAGGGGTCTTGTTTGGGGACCCATGAAAGTATGATTGATTCTTATCCTCTGACGAATTCTGAACAATATACTGAAACACGGAATTATTTGTAAGATATAAATGCGTTTAAATATTAGATTTACAAAACGCTGACTTTTTCCCATATTAAATCAACGGGAAACTTCATGGTCTTTGCGCCACCCCTAAATATTAACCGATTTGGCTCAAATTTGAAGAAAATTTGTTTGGGTATTGGAAAAAAACTTGGGGATGAGAATAAAGAAATGCGAAGAGTAAAAATAAATGTTCTCAAAATTTAGCCGGAAAAAATTCTGGTGGCCACAATAATGGTATGGCTTCTTTACAGAAGTAAAAATTTAACAAAACAAAAAAAAAACCCAAAATAAATGGGTGTTAAAAAAAGCTTCAAAAATATTAAAATACTCATAACTTTGTAATTTTTTATATTTTCTTCTCGAATCGAAAAAATACCTGTCATAAAACAACATATTTTTTCGCCAACCCAATCTGCCTGATTTGGAATGGATTCGGTCATCTTTCAGGAATTTGTTTAAATCAGCATCATTAGCTAATTAGATGTTTGCGAAAAATTGCAAAATTTCTTACGGTTTGCGTATTTTGCTCACCAAAAAATAGTCGTGTGCTAATCCTTTGTTAGCCATAAAAAGGTCTTACATGCATTGCGTATTGAGGGGATAACATCTGCTTTGAGTCATACAATAGACCCAGCGGGCACATACCATCAAAACCATTATTGCGTCTCAAAAGGCCCAATATGCTCTGGAAAGGGTCTCTGGCCAAAATCTTCAAGACAGGGCAACATCTGTCCTTTTTGGAGGATCATAGAGAAAGATAGAGAAAAAGTGAAAGAACAAGAAAGAAGAAAGTCCTTTGACAAGGTTCCGGAAAAGGTGGGCCGAGAAGGAGGAACTGAGAGCTCCCCCTTTTGCTCTCTAAACCTAAACGGGAAGTGTCAATTGACATCTGCCTTGCATAATCAAAGATGTATTGTCCATATATCCTATTTTTGGGTTTTCGGGTCAAATCCATATTTTTTCTTTCCCCTCCGGAAATTCAGAAATTGGGTTCAGATAATAAATCTTGCTACTTTGAGATTGATAATTCATTCAAATGAATTAAATATTTCATTTCAACTCAAAACTAATTCAGTATGTCACTCGAATTATTAGAGGCAAATGAAGGGTGGCAGTACAGAACTAGATAACCAACTTTTTTTTTATCAAAAATGAGTTTATTGCATATAAAGTTCTAAAAAAATCAAATACACAATGCTGCAAACGAATTTTTTCGAAATGTCATTTTTGTATACAATGAGCTCTTTTTAAATTTTTTAGTTAAAATTTAGTTAAAATTTTAGCGTAGTAATAATTTTTTTTCAACATTCTAGCATTGATATTTCTTGAAATTATTAACATTCAATGAAAAAAAATATATTTTCTTATATCGCGATCTTCAATTTTTATTTTCTCGGAACAGGATACATTTTTTGGATCAAATTTTTTTATTGTCTCCATCATCCCCATACTCTGTCCATATCTCAGAAGCAAATTTTTATTTTTTAAAAAAATTTTAAATTCTATTTTTAGTTTCTATCCAAAGCTGATTTTGAAAACCCATGGAATTTTATTCTTAAAATTCTCTGTCGATTTTCTCGGAATTGGATAACCTTTTTACATTAACCTTTATTGGTCCGTATGCAGATCGAGATTCAGATACTTAATATATCAGATGCATGTTTTTATTTTTTATTTTAATTAAAAATGAAATTTTTTATCGTAATTCACAGCCGATACCCGAATTTTAGGTTAGTGGTGAGTGCCACTTTGAAATTGTCAACTTCCAAATCCATTTTCTCGGGCCTGGATAACTTTTTTTTTTTGCCTCATTCAGCAACAGTTCAGGAAGAAATTCATTGGACATATTTTTCTTTTTCATAGTTTGTGATATTATAAGAAACATCACGAGTTGCGAATTTCATTTACAAATAAAGGACAATTCATTTGAAAAGAAAAACAAAATAAATCAATTCCGTCGAGGATGAGTGAGACATCCTGTATGATTCAATTTCAAACCGGATGTTCTATGACAAAGAAAAAGTTCGTGAAAGAACTGGTTCGCTGGTTCCCCAATTTCTCTATTTTACTTCAAAAGTGTTGCAAATTTTTGTCATTTATTTGCGAATGGAGTAGAATCGATGAAAAAGTATTAATCAGTCCTAGTGTTTAGAACATTCTCTAACCGTAGAAAATGACAATTGCTAAGATTATATTTAAGTTAGCTACCAGATTCTGAGGGTAGACAAATTTTTCAGATCGCGGCTTCGCCAAAAATCAGGAAATGAACTTAATTTTTGCTGCACCGCACATAAATGTTCTTAAGAGTCTTCTGAAGATATCCTGAAAATTTCATTTGAAAAAATTCTCCTTCGATGTTATTAATAATCAAAGTTTGATCAAAATTTACACTCTCGATAGGGTAAATTAGTATGGATAAAAATTTGTGTTTGTTCATTATAAAAGTACATATGTAAAAATTGTTTTCTCGGGTCATGGAAATCTTTGGGCATTACAGAGACTCTCAGACACACAGGAAAAACTAAGAATAAAATTTGTGGCAGGACATTTTTTAGAGCGATAAAGTTTTGTTCAGCCAACTTCGCGTCTTTCAAAATACATGTGTTTGTCATGGAAAAACAAAAGAAAGTTTAACCGATATTTGTGTAAAGTTTATCCTTTGAAGTTAATTTTTGTTGCAAATAATCTTTCGTCGGAAATCGATGTAAAGTTTATCTTCTGTTTTTTCTGTGCAACGATTTGGTTGGATCAACAACATTTTTATTGGTTCAACTATAGAATATGGTTGTTATATGGACAACAAAATATTTGGTTGACCCAGCTAACTTTTTTGTTTGTTTTAACCAAATATTCTGCGGTAGAAGCAGTCTTTGGTTGATTGAACAAATAAATTTCGATGCGTCAAATATTTTGTTAAATCAACCAAAATTTGTTTGAATCGACCAAATTTCCATATATATATATCCAAAAAAACAGTTCTTTTGGTTCAAGAAAAAATCTTTTGGGCGTTGTTATAGGAAGGATAATCTTTTTAAAATTTGTATTTAATACTTTTAATATTTTTTCCATTAAGTTAATATTGTTTGTAATATAGTTTTTAAAAGACTTTTATTCATAGTTATAAAAGTTAAAGTCAAAATCGTTCAATTTCCAATGAATCTCATATTGTTTTAGGCTAGTTTATATACATAAAACCATCATTTTTCCAAATTTCTCATTTCCTGACACAAAAATGTCAATGTTTTATTAAAAAAAAAAAATCGTAAGGTCCCAAATATTTATTAAACATAATTTTTATAGACTTTATTTCTTTTTAAATTTGATCCATAATTTCCCCGGGAAATACGCCATCTCACTTTTTGCAATAATACAAAAAAATAGCAATAAACAGTTAGCGCAGTGCTTATACTTTCATCTCAGTACTTGCTCTATCCCCACTTCGAATATTTTTCATATTCATTTTCGATTCTACAAGATCAAAATCGAAATTTTTGAGATTCGTGAGTCGGCAGTGGGCACGGCACTTTCTGAATTTTTCCTGACTTCTTGGTGGAATTTCAAAGCTTTACACGTATAGTCCAATATAGACTATAGAGCACACTTCACGCTACAACTTGACCTACTTAAAAAAAAAAGTATCGAAAAATTCACTATACCGCCCAAAAAATGAAAATCTATTTGATCCATAGTAACTAGGCTTGATCCATAATTAAATCGGTTGACGGTATGGCCGTAGGTTGTTTAGTGTCAATGATAGCACCTTACTATCTGCCCTTTTTTTAATAACTTAAATGATTCTTAACCAACTTTTACCTTTTAGATCAATGAAGTTTATATATGTTTTACAAAATTTTATATTTCATTTTGATTGAGTAACAGCCACTCAATCTCAAGCATTCTGATCATTCTGTAATGATCGTAAGCTAATGGTAGATTGTAGTCTTTCACTCAGCATCAAAAAATTCCTAATCGACTGAAAATTTCGAAAAAATTCATCAATATAGAGAAAGCCTTAATCTTTAACATATTCTTCGTCCCATATTATAAATATTTTTTTATGGTCTGATATTCACTATAATATATATTTTTTAATGTTCTGCGCTCCCAAATCAATTGTAGTCGTTCAGTTTGCAAACTGCATAAGTGTCTATGAGTATAATAATTTCAAATGTAAGCTGGAAGTCTGCATTAGCATTTAGCCCACACTATGCGCAATGCGCATGCAAGCAAGTACGCGTGCATTCTCAGACGCGTGACGCATTATTACGTTTTTACACGTTCACTGCGCGGTGACGACGTCTACGTGCAGCGGACAAAGGGGCGTCCATTCTTTAATTGGATTCCCTTCTTGAAATTTTAAACACAGTCCCACCGAGCCTAACAATGACTTCGAATCGCGCGAGTGCAGCCCACATTGGCCGGTTTTGCGTTGGTGTCAGGGGGTCGTAAATCCGCTTCCCGTGGTTTCGACGACAGGGCCGAACACAAAAAATCAACCATTCCATTGTTTTCCATTATTTATCGATAATCTACCAACCACCTATATTCTATAATCTATAATATTACACATTTGGAAATCAATACTGTTTCTCAGAATCACAAACTTTTTCTCTAAATATAGGTGAAACCAGTATGAGGTGGATGCCAGTACGAACGGAATAATGGAAAATAGCGACTGAACTTTAAAGCGAAAGTTCTTCAGTATTTTTTCATGAGTAACGGTATTAGAAACGAGTTTTATAATCAGCCTTTTTACCGCTTCCTTGCTATTTTCTAATTGAAAAATGTCTTCTTAACATGGCGATGAAATTTTTTTCGCTAACAAATTACACAGCCCCACAAAAAAAGTAGAAGTTCCAAAAGACCAGACAAGACAATTCTTACGTATTTTGGGTCGCTGAATCCGAATCCGAAGTTAACTCTTGTTTCCTTTCTAAGCGCAAAAAATGTACGAAAAAAGTTTTTTTTTCTTTTGCGGCCAAGGACTTCAGATTCAGCGACCAAAAATACGCAAGAATTGACTAATCTGGTTCGTTGGAAGTCGTACTTTTTTGTGGGGTTGTGAAATGTACGAAAAAAGTGTTTTTTATGCTAGGAAGAATATAATAACGAACTTCGGAATTCCGACAGAAGATTCGGATTCAGTGACCAAAAATACGCAAGAATTGACAAGTCTGGTCCGTCGAAACTCCTACTTTTTTTGTGGGGTTGTGAAATGTACGAAACCCATGTTTTTTAAGGTTACAAAAGTTTGAGGTAAGGAAGGAAATAAGATATAACTTCGAATTCGGATTCAGCGACCCAAAATACATAAGAATTGACTAGTCTTGTTAGTTGGAACTCCTACTTTTTTTATGGAGCTATGAAATGTACAAAAAAAGTGTTTTTTATGCTAGGAAGAAAACAATAGCTAACTTCGGAATTCCGACCGAGGATTCGGATTCAGTGACCAACAATACGTAAGAATTGACTAGTCTGGTCCGCCGGAACTCCTTTTTTTTGTGAGGCTGTGAAATGTAAGAAAAAAGTGTTTTTTGAGGTTACAACATTTTGAGGTAAGGAAGGAAATAAGAGCTAACTTCGGATTCGGATTCAGCGACCCAAAATACATAAGAATTGAGGTCCATTGGAACTCCTACTTTTTTGTGGGGCTATGAAATGTATGAAAAAAGTGTTATTTGAGGTTAGCAAGAAAACAATAGCTAACTTCGGATTCAGATTCAGTGAACAAAAATACGTGAGAATTGGCTAGTCTGGTCCGCCGGAACTCCTACTTTTTTTGTGGGGCTGTGTTATCGTTTTTAAGGATTTAAATTGTTTATACTAGTTCTTTTGATTCGTCAAATTTTTAGCTTTAAAACTGTCTAATGATTAAGTCTCTTACTTTTTCATCAAACATATATTTTATATGTTTTTATGAGAAGTGTGATTCGGTACGAGATGAATAAATTGTTGACAGGTCAGGTTTGGTTATCAGAGAAATATGTTTTGTTTTTAGGTTGCGAGTACAAAGAAGAAAGTGCTACCAACAAAACCAAATAAAATTATTCGTAGTTTTTTTTGCCTATATGATAGTTGGTTGCAATAACTGTCATGTTTGCATGTTAAATACGACACATTTTGGAGCTCGTATAATTTTTGTAACATATTAAAAAATAATCACTGTATAAATGAAAAAATGTGTTTTGATAACAGTTTTAGATTATTGTTTCATGAATTTATATACAATGTCCTTCGATAACTGATCGCAAAGGCTCAAAATGTAAATATTCACCTATAGCACTGGTTTCCCTTACTTTCAATTAGTCTTCAATTGTTAAAAATAGTAAACATTTAATTATAAAATCATGCATGCTCAACAAATTCCGGATAGTTTGAAAAGCTTTTGAAATCTTGTTTAGTTATTTGAGATTTATAAAAATTAGATTTTGTTATACAAAAAACTGAAAATATTGAAATCTTGCAAGATTTTCGAAAATTGGCATATTATGTAGATTACGAAAAAAGAATATATTAGCGATTTTTGTCAAACTTTGAGGAAAAAAGAATTGTTCAATCTTCATTTAATTCAGGGTCTAGCCATTTTTCTATATTCTCAAAAAAAAAAAAAAAAAACTTTAAAAATATTAGAATCTTACAAAATTTTTGAAAATATATACGAATAAATATACGTATACGAATAAAAATGAATATTATATTAAATAACCTCTATTTTATATAAGAAAAACTGTTATATCATAATTATTTACTGCAAAAAATAAAAATTTAATGCTCGTTGGGGTTACTATACTCTCTAAATTTTAATAAGTTATCATTTTTACTAATTCCAATCGGTGACTGAATTCTAGCTATGAAACAGTTATTTTTACTAATTAAACAATAAAATTTACTGTTTCAATTAGTAAAAATCACAATTCAGTCACTGATTGAAATTGGTAAAAATGTTAACTGATTCAAATTTAGAGAGCAATTTTGACTGCATAATATAAGGTAAGTTTAAGCTTTATAATACTATAAGAGACATTCAAAAATAATAATCGATAAAATATAATTAAACGAAGTGTTTCGTCCAGAAATTCGGGATCAGTAGTAAAATATAGATAAAATAGATCAAATATAGACGACTAGAAGCAGCCATAAATAAAATAAATCTAACAAAATCTTCCTGGTATCAATTAAAGGTTGGAATTTTTATTATGGTATTTTCTTTATTACTTTAGACCAGGAATTAAAAGCACAAGAAGAAAGCCTTTTGAGGTATCCCCGTGAGAAGGTTGCTTTGGGCAGAATAATAATAATAAGAATAAGAATAATAACTAGCCACCCCAAGAAATATTATAACAAGTTTTTGCACGAATTCTGCGATTGTTCAACAAAATTTTCACCATATTTCATCTGCCATTTCGAATTTTAGATTTTTATTGCGAAATTCGTAATCAGCAATCTCAAAAACAACTAATAACAAACTTGTACACAAGTCCCACATAATCAAAAATCCTAAAAACCTAGTAACATATTTTTGTGGAAATCGCATATTTTTTGGTAAAATTGTCTACCATTTTGCATGTACCATTTTGAATTTTCCATTTTTTATTGCGAAATTGGTAATCAGCGAAATCAAACATCACTAATAAACAAGTTTGTACGCAAAGCCCATATTTATTTGTAAAGGTGTGAAAGAGTCCGACATTTTGGATCTTTCATCTTAAACTTTGCATTTCTGTATTACCCAATTCGTATTCAGCAACCCAAAAAAAAAACACTAATAACATATTTTTCCGTATTCCTTATACCTATATTTATATACCTATGAATTCAGCCTTTTTTAGTTTTAAGTACTTATAACCATTATAACATTATAATTAAGTACTTTATAGATTACGTCAGCAGGAAAATGTACTCTTTTATATTCCAAACTGTTATTTAATATCTGCTGGCAAAATAAAACTCCGTGCGTTTATTATAAACGTGTCTGATGATTTACATTAATGAAATTACATCTAATTTTGCGTAATTAGGTGATCTCACCGATTTCATGCTAACCGACAGGTGACCGTCATTACATGAAATCGGTCAGATGTCGGTCACTCCCCATCCCTAGCCACAACTAATGGGCCATACTTAAATTTCACAATGGGCTAAAATTCTGGACTATTATTCCTTTGTCACTGCAGGTAGAAAATGCTGATGACCCCCTGATATTGATCTCCACTCAGACTGAATAAAGGTTCTAGACTGTTTTTGTCTCCGAAGTTGCGACTTTGAAGAAAATGGACTATTACGTGAATCAGCAAATGGGAAGCATTGCTATAGATAGACTGAGATAGATTAACAGCTAATACGTCAGCAAGCAAGTTCGATCCGCGAGCTAGCGAGCGACCCTTCGCCTTTCGAAACGTCAGAGACGGTGCGGCCCTGCGCACTCGCTTCGAGAAGATTCCCGTTGGATGAAAGCGGACTTGAGCCCCTATGTCTCGGAGATTTGGCCCACCGTGGAACCAACCTCCGCTCGTACCCTTGAACCTAGTAGACGTTCGCAACGTTGCCGCCTCCTGCAACTATGCTGTGCTTTCATCGCAAGAATTTCATGCCCGCCACTGTTGCTGCTGCTGGTACCCGTGCTGCTGACGTCACGCGGAGTTGCGCGCCGTATAGCGTTACGTAAAAAACGTAGTTGGCGAACCCGCTCTCTGTTGTGCCCCACTTCGAACCACTACTGACTACACTCTACCTATAGAGTATAGAGTCTACAGAGCGTCATTCCAAGCAATACCCTTTTTTGCCAATTTCAGCCCTACTACATATTTCGATCCCCCTTCCAATGCCTCTTCTTAGCCGAATGACACACTTTTTTTAAAAAGGAATTCGTATGCATTTCTGGAAATATTTGAAATAAGGAAGCGGCGCCTTATGTGGGGCACCAAAACCTATCGCTGAATTTAATGAATAAGCGATTTTTTGTAGCAAAATATAGAGCATCTAGTTCGATAATCGATACCTTGGGCTTACTCTATTAACTGTATTTCGGATCTAATTGCCGTTCTCAGAGTGCCGGTTTCTTGGTCAACTCTAAAAAAAATTCTGTTGGAATTTTCCATTCCATATATTGGAACTTTATTTCCGAGACGTAAATGAACGTTCCAATACATGCTATTGTAGTTTTGAAATTCTGATATTAGAATATTGCCATACATGTCATATAATGTTGCGGAAGAAAGTTTTTAAAAAATCGACTTTGCAGGTACAGAGAATCGTACCCTAACCGCCAAGCTCTACGTCGAGTGCGTTATACGCAGTAGACTAGCAAGGCAATGGTGACGCATTTGTTAGACGCGCTAAAGTGAAATTGTAAATACTTGTATGGTAAACGGCGCGTATTCTTCGAAATTGCAATACACGGATTGCAATTTCAGCTTCCAATACCATTCTTTCAGAATGCTTCAATTTAAAAAAAAAACAAGTGGGTCACATTAGGAACCGATCCTCTATTTACAAAGTTACATTACAATCAAAAGCTATCCTCTTGCAGTCTCATTGTAATCTCTTGGCAATCAAATGCACTCACCTGCATGTGACACCTTTGCATTCATTGGGAAGTGACATTGAAATAACTTTGAAATCCCTTTGTAATTACATGCTACATTGCTGTAATCACCTTGTAATCACATATGTAAACTTCACAGTCCAAAATGCTCCCGAAACAGGGGAAATAGGGCGACTTTTCACGAAAATGGGGTAATAATAGGGGAATTAACTCTTTTAAATAAAATTAATATACACTCGGACCCCGGCTAGTAACAGTGTCGGGGGTTGCTAGCAAATTGCCTTGTTACTAAATGGGGACAATCGAAACGTAAACAGTCAGGGCCGCCTGAACCGTTTCCAATTGGAATGCATAATATTGCGCAATATAGTCGACTGAGTACTCGCGCAATGCGGCCCTTCCGAGGTGAGAGTCGCAACCATCTCTCGCCCTGCGCGCTGAGAAACTGCGTGGGCCAGCAGTTCTAGAAATTACTAAACCGGGACTTACTGAAACGCGACTCTGGTATATATTGATCACATCTAATTAAAATTGAAATGCTTTAAATTCCATGAATTTCAATTTGAAATATATTCCATTTTCAAATGAATTTTTAACATAATTGTTGGGGTTTCAAGTTAAAAAGTTGAATTTTTTACAAAAAAATTGACCTCTAAACCAAAAAGATGAATATAAAAAAAAAAAATTTCATCCAAGAAAAATGTATTCAAGGGCGTCACGGTTGAACAAGGTATACCCGAGGGATAAGTGCCAAGGAAAACTTTTTTCAGGCGAGCCAAAAAACGTTCTCAAAACTCAAAATATTTTTTAAACAAAAAAATGAGAAACGACCTTCGAGAGTTGATAGAGCTCTATAGATCTATAAATAAAACTTGGCAAAAAGTTAATACTTTTCAAGAAAAATATTGTCAAAAATCGTTCACTGCAACAACCATGAAAGTCGCGATGAATTTTTTTTTTTTTAATTTGCTTTCTGAAACTCTAGCTAACATAAAATATATCAGTGAAACACCAGAAATGTGTTACAAGACAAGCAGATGGCTCAAAAGTAAAAAAAGTAGCAATTTTTCAAAACTTTGAAAAAAATTATTTTTTCATCAAATATTTGGAAAAATAATAGCGTAAAATGATATTAATTAATTTCTTAAACAATTTGTTTAAAAATGCGAAATACGGAAAAACTAATAAGGAAATTCGATTCAGCTAAAAAAATTACATAAAGTCTATGTGTTTCACCATTTTTTTGTGAACTCAATTATTGGTATGGAATTAATATTAATATTGTGTATATAATAATTGGGTGGAGCAAAAAATTGTCTAATACATGGATTTTACGTAACTTTGTGACGGAATCCAAACTTTGTATTAGTTGTTCCTGAACAAGACTATTTAAACAAATTGTTTAAATATAAATTGTTTAAATAATAAAAAATCAAATTTTTTCACCACAATGTGCGGCGGAATTTTAGAGAATTGTTAAGCCAATAAAACATGCTTTGAAAAAAGAGGCACTTACATGGTTGTGTCGTGACACCTACAATTTCAAAGCAAAAAAGATGAATTTTAACATACAAGACAAATTTTCTATTCAATGTGATGAATTTTCAACCCCAAAGAGATGAATATTACAAAATAATTGAAATTTCAATCAAGTAGTGAAATTTTTAACCAAGAAAGATCAATTTTCAACCAAATGGCTGAATTAAAAAAAAAAAATATTTTTCAACCAAACAGTTACATAAACAACCAAATAATTGAACTTTCAATCAAAAATTCAAAACTGAAAAGAGACGAATTTTGAACAAAAACAGTTGCTTTTTCAACCGAATAGTTGAATTTTCAAGCAAACAAGACGAAGTTTTTAGGAGACAGTTGAATTATTATCAACCTGAAAGGTTAATTTTTACCAAAAAAGATCATTTTCAACCAAGAAAGGTGATTTTTTAGACAAATAGTTCGAATAAAAAAAAATCCAACCAAACATGTACATTGACAACCAAATAGTTAAACTTTCAATCAAAAGAAAGGAATTTTCAACAAAATAGTTTAACTTTTAACCAAATAGTTGAATTTTCAAACCAAAAAGACGCATGTTTTTAGAATAAGACGCAGTTGAATTTTGAACACTGAAGTTCATTTTAAAATAAGAAAGATGAATTTGCAACCATAAAGGATGACTTTTTATCAAAATAGTTAAATTTTCAACAAAATAGTAGACTTTTCAATAAAAAAGAATTAATGTTCAACAAAAAATTGTTCGATCTTCTTATTGAGTACTATTAATTCCGCCTTTATATTGCAATCTTCAGATATCTTCAATCACTTTGCAATATCTTTTCAATCATATTTTATTACCCAACTACTAAATTTGCATTCGATTTGAAATTATTTTGAAATTACTTTGTAATCACTTTGTAATCTCTTTGCAATCACTTGGTAGTCACTTTACAGCATTACCTTTGCAATCCATTTGCTATCATATGCTATCGTTTGAAAATTTTCTTACTTTGGAAGACCTTTGCGCTTATTTTGCATTCATATTGCAATTATTGTGAAATCATCTTCCAATATACCTTTCTAATCACTTTTAACTTACCTTGCAGACGCTTTGCAAAAACTTTGTATTAACTTTGCAATCAATTCGAAATACCTTTGCAATAATTTTGCATTCACTATAAATTCATTTTGCAATCGCTTTGCCATTAGGTTGAAATTCCCAAAATTTTGCAATGCGCTTCAAAATATTTACAATGCGCTTCAAAATATTTTCATCTTTAAATTTAATCTTGTTCATTTGCTTTTTTTAAATTAACAAACTGAAAAAAGTTTGGTAAATGAACAGAATTTTCGTTGGTTCAATTTGGTTATTATATGAACAACAAAACATTCAGTTGCTCAAATGAACAGCTTTGGTTGATTTTAGCAAATATAACTAGTTTGCTGGATTCATGAAAAAAATGTGGATAAACCAACAAAATATTTGGTCTAATCAATAAAAATTGTGTTCACTCAACCAAATTCTTGCTTGAAATCTATAACGACTTTGTTGAATGAACAAGATTTTGTTCTAAGTGAACTAATGTGAATTACACGTACATTTTTATCGTACAAAATTTTGACTTCCATTTTCGAAAACTGTTGATTGGAAATCGATTTGGAAATTGAGGGCTCGGATAAAGTTAACGGTTATAAAATGATTCTGCAAAAGAGCCAGACATCCACTCCAACAAAATTATTTTATAACCAGTTATTTGATCATATTTTTATCCACTTACATATATTTCACCGATCTTTTATTATAGAAAAAGTTACGGAAAATATATTTATATTATGTATACTATTTTTAATTCAAGTTTGCATGCTTATTTTAATTTCTACTCGTGAATATATAATTTTTTCTTTATTGCGGTCATTTTGCAAAAAGAATGAATGTTGAACTTTAACATTATTGTCTTCCTTGGAGAAAACACACATAAATAGAAAACTTCAGTCTCCATTGTAAAAATTGTATTATGAATCTGAATTTTCTATATTGTTCATAACTATATCACCATGTCGAATTTAATTAATCCTTTCAACTTTATCACACGTTATCGAAAATAAGCTGCTCAGAATAGTATATTTATGGCTGCACAAACCAAACATATTTTACATTGTATTTTACCACCTTTACTGAAATTACACACCATGTTTTTCTGCACGTTTGCCCGCAGCTCATAACAGGTTTTATCACCCATGAAACAATTTATAGGAAATTTTTTAATTTGTCTACCTGCTATATAATAATTATTGATACAAACATTTTGAAGATTTCAATGGACACACTATAACTGAAAATCAGTCAAAATTTGACTGATTAAATTAATCAAGCATGCTCTGACTGCAAAATTAAGCATTTCTACTGACAAAACAGTCATTTAAACATATGAATCAGTCAATATTGCTGAATAAATGAAATAGTCACTTTAAATTACTGATTTTCAGTAAACAGAAGTGACTGATTTGTATCCTATATTAAATTAGAAAAACTTATTCCTAAATTAAAATTCTTCATTAAATTCCTACATTTTAATAAATGATTAAAATTCACCATAAATGACTGATTAACACCTTGAAATTTACGGATTAGATAAATCAAAATGAATGATTTAATTAATGAAAGTTACTGATTATATCATTAAAAAACTAATTTAATTAGATAAATTTATTGATAAAGTTATTCAAAATGATTGATTTAATCAATGAAAGTTACAGTTTAGATCATTCAAAATTACTGATTCCGTCAGTGGACGTTACTGATTAGATCATTTCGACCTTATTGGTAGAAAATAAATATTCTGGGTTCAAAAGTAGTCTTTTTGGTTGAATTCGACTGTTTTTGATTTAAAATTAAAATATTTTTTAGTTGAAATATCATCTATTACATCTTCTGTTGAGAATTCATCTTTTTTTGTTCAAATTTCAACTTCCTTTGTTGAAAATGTAACTGCCTGTCTAAAAATGAATCTCATTTCTATGGTTGAAAATTCGTCTTTTTTGGTAGAAAATTAATCTCCTTGGTTGCGAATTCATATTTTTTGGCTGACAAATCAACTACTTGTATGAAAGTTGAACTACTTTATTAAAAATTCATTTTTTTAAAGATTCATCATTTTAGTAGAAAACTCATCTTTATGGGAAAAAACCATGTATTTTGTTGAACATTTGTCTGTTTTGACAGAAAATTAATTTTCTTGGTGCAAATTTTTTTTATTGGAAGTTAATCTTTTTTTAATTGAGTATTCAACTTTTTGGTTAAAAAATCGTCTTTTTTTGTTTTAAAAGTAAACTATTACTTCACTCAGAGAAATGACCTTTTGTGACAAACGGATGTTTCTTGAAGTAAATGGAATTTCCTCTCAAATTTAAGCATGGAGAATAGACATAAGGAGCCCAAAGTCCTGTACATTGACGTCACCAAAAACGAGCATTTTTCTGTCGGATGTACAATAACGCATCGAAATGCTAGATCTTCTCGAGCGCGGCGCTAGTGTGGTACGGGTAACGATGGCCGCCGTCATGGTCCGTGTAAATATAACCTCGAGGCTCAAACATAAATACAAAATTCCTAAATGGTTTAAACAATTTGTGAGTCATGTAGAGAATCCTGCACATTTTCTTATTTTACTTTTTAACCCGCTTTTCCTTGTTGAATTCTGGAAAGATACCAAAAAATATATATTCTTTTGTATTTTGCTTCAACCTGGTGCTGAGGATTGAAGAGAGAAAAATTTGAACTTTTAACAACATCAAAACCCCGGATATGAATATAATGGAACTAAATTTTAAAGGAAACCGTTGGTGCATTTCAAACTGATGAAAAATTCAATATTTATAAAATACAATAATCCTGACTTTCACGTTGAAATCAAAATCTTAATTATTCTCTATTAAAATATTTATACCGCGAAGGTTATGTCAATTTGTTCGCGCAATCATTCAAAAGTAGCAGCATCTCTACAATTTCCGAGACAATTTCACACACTTCAAAAAAAGCTTTTTCGCGGTGGATAAAATTATTTAAATCTTTTTTATGTCAATCACAATTTATCTCTATAAATCACATATCACAATCGTCAATAATTCAAAATGTGTCAATGTCAACAGACAGCTACCATTCAATACCCGTGCGACACTAGCGCCAGACCCGGGAACGGGAAGTATTGTAACCATTTTCATACAACAAAAATGTGCTCACATTCGGTTACACTACTTTGGTCTCCTTATGTCTATTCTCCATGAATTTAAGGTTGAGAGGATTTTCATTTGTCTCAAAAGGAATCCATTTGCAGCAAAAAATTTCCTTATGCGACTAACTTCACCTACTCTTGCAGCCAAATAATTCTGTTTGTGTAAAAAATATATTCACTTCGTTCAAAACAAAACAGGCAAGAGGACAATGCTTTTGTTTCAAGACTTTTTCTCTGAGTGCTTGGTTGAAAGTTGAACTACTGTATTGAAAATTCATTTTTCTGGCTGAAGATTCATCATTTCAATTTAAAATTCATATCCCTTTGGTTAAAAAATTAACTATTTTATTCAAAATTCGGCTTTTTAAAATAAATTCATTTTGTTCATTGCAAATTCAACTTTTTCATTTTTGCTTGAAAATTGATCTTTTTTATTTGAAAATTCTACTAATTACTTGAAAATAAGTCTTTTCTGGTACAAAATTAATTTTCTTGGCGGAAGATTAATTGTTTTGTTTGAAAATTCAACTAGCACTTTATTGAAAGTTGGACGGATTTGTTAAAAATTCATTATGTTAGTTAATAATTCAGCATTTTAGTTGAAAATTCATCTGTTTTGTTGAAAATTTAACTATTTATTGATTTTTTTTTATTTTGGTTGAAAATTAAACTTCTTTATTGGAAATTTATGTATTTTTTTGAAAATTTACCTTTTATAGTAGAAAATTAATCTTCTTGGCAGAAAATTCACTTTTGTTATTTTGTTTGAAAATTCAACTACTTGGTTGAAAAATCAACGGTTTTGTAAAAAATTTGTTTTTTATTTTGGTTGAAAAGAAAAAAATTTTTGGTAGGAAATTAATCTTCTTGGCAGAAAACTATCTTTTTTTTTGTTTCATTTGAAAAATTAACTACTTGGTTGAAAATTGAACGGCTTTGTTAAAAATTAATTCTGTTAGTTACTGATTCATAATTTTAGTTGAAAATTAATCCCTTTTATTGAAAACTTAACTATCTTATAAAAAATTATTTTTTTTATGGTTGAAAATTTAACTATTCCATATTTGGCTGAAAATGACCTTTTTTTATTTGAAAATGCAACAGACTGGATCATTTAAAATGACTTATTTCACCAGTGATCTAAATTGACAGATTTGAAAAATGACATTTGACAGATATGTCAGTCGTCGAATCCGTATTACTTGAATCAGTCAAATTTTACTTCGAATCAGTCACTTTTGACTAATTCAAATTTAGAGTGTAAATTCTCATACAAAAATAAGAGCTAAAGCTATTTACACATCAATGAACAACTTATCTTGATAATAACATTTCGAGTGACATTTAACAAAAATAAATGCATTAAAACTCGTTAGCTTATAGTATGTATACATTCACGCCTGATTCATCAATCACACTTTAATTGCCATTCATAGCAACATTGAAAGAAAGACTTTATAATTTTTTATATATTGCTTCAAATACCGAAATGATCATCCTGTACTCGTATAATATGTAAAGAGTGGATAAAAATTGAATGACCGAAGTTTGCAGTCTTTTTCTCGCTCCTTCGTGTGCCATTTACGAGGCAAACCGGTTTTGCGTTTTTACGAGAGAGACGGGTTCGCGTAGAATGTCGATTTTTGCGATCCTCGTTAAGAACCTAACCTACATCGTTACCGTGATGAGTTGGTCGATCGTTTGCTCAACCTTGATTCTCGAGACGTCTCAACGATTTTTTTGCCGTTATGCAGTCTCTTGAATTTAAATCACATGACTTTTAATCCATAAAACAGGATTTAAATCAACAATCCTAACCGATTTTCACTGTAAATTTAAATCGAAAACATTCGTTTTTTTCTTTCTGTAGATTGTACACTCAGAAAAATATTTGTCTTCAATTAAAGAAACCGTTTCTTTAACATAATATTTCCCAAATTAACTAAAAATAACTTAAAAATGAAGACAACCAGCACTTTAAAGTAAAGAAGAATTTTCACTAAGAAGAAAAAAAATATACATATTTCTTTGAATCTAAATAAATTTATTTTAATCAACGGAGATTTCTTTGCATCAAAGAAACTTTTTTTGACTGAAAGGCAATGAATATTTTTCTTTGATTAAAAAAAATTTGATTTGAAACAAAGCATTTTTTTCTGAGTGTACAGTCTATATTTAAATCAGTAAAAAGTGGCTGATTTAAAGTCAATTGGGAGTAGTTAAATTTTAAAATAACAAAATTAATTTTTAGCAAGAAAAAAATGAACTTTTAACAGAATAGTTAAATTTTCAAACAAAGAGGTGAATCTTTTAAAAGAAAATTAATTTTTAAATCAGTAGTTTAACTTTCAACCAATTAGTTGACATTTCAAACAAACAAAAAACGAACTTTTCGCCAAGAAGATTAATTTTCTACCAAAAAAGACAAATTTGCAACCGCAAAAAAAAGAATTTTTAACAAAAGTTACACTTTTGTCCAAAAAGCATAAATTTTGAAACAAGATTAAATTTCTACCAAAAATAAAAATATCAATTTTCAACCAAAGAGATTAATTTTTAACTGAAAAGATGAATCTTCAACAACAAAATTAATTTTTAGCAAAGTAGAATAAATTTCTTTTCATCTTTGTTTACGAAAAGCAGTTCAACGTTCAACCAAGTAGTTGAATTTTCAAACAATGAAAAATGAATTTTCAGCTAAAAAGATTAACTTTCTACCCAAAAAGACGAATTTTCAACCAAATACATGAAATTCCAACCAAATAGTTACATCTTCAACCAAAAAAAGATTCAATGAAAAATAGAATACTTAAATTTTCAATTAAAAAACTGAAATGAATTTTAAACCATAAAAGATGAATTAATGAAAAAGTAACAGTTGACATTTCAAACAAAAAAAAAATCAATTTTCAATAAAAAAACAGTTGATATTTTAACAAAACAAAAAAAAAGATTTTAATTTTTAATTTAAAACGCAGTGGAATCCAAGCAAAAAAGACGAATCTTCAACAGAAAAAGTTGATCCCTGAGCCAAACAGTTGAATTTTTAACTCAATTTGTAACCAAAAATGGAATAGTTCAATTTTCAGTTAACAAAATTAATTTGGAAAAAATGAATTTTCAACCAAATAGTTCAATTTTGACCAAAGAGATGAATTTTTAATTAAAATAAAATAGTTCATATATCAACAAAAAAAATTTTTTTATTTGAAATAAAAATCAGTTGAATTCAACCAGAAAGATGAATTTTGAACTAAGAAGATTTGTTTTCTACTAATAAAGACGAATTAATTTAATCAATCAGTGACTTCACTGATCGAATTAGTATTATTATTATTATTATTTCTCAGTATTTCTCACTCGGTTCTAGCCTCGTTATACTGTTATTGATCAAGGAGTTCATAACAAGTGTACGAGGCGGTAAAGGACGAGAGGGATAGATTTTTATATTAATCTAGGATTCCCGTGTCGTTTATTTAAATAGCACGTTGGTTTCGCAACACTGCTCCGTCCCAAGTCGCTGATCAATCTCTCTAGCAAGTACCCCAGGCGAAAAGCTTCACAAAGTCCTCATGTAAAGCTCTCTACGCGGGCCCATTAGTATCCAAAGTATTTCGTTTCAGGCGTCTTTCACTCCACTAACTCTTCATCATGCATTAGTAATTTTGAATGATTTTGACTTTACAGGACATTGAACAAATCAGTCGTTTTGAATTACGTAATCAGTAACTTACATCAGTAACTCACTAATTAGATCAGTTCGTTTAAAATAATATAACCTGTAAATTTCACTAATTAAATCAGTAACTTTCACTAATTAAATCAGTCATTTTTATTGATCTAATCCATAATTTTCAATGTATTAATAACCAGACATTTATGTATAAAGAAAAGTTCGGGATGGTAAACATTTTTTTACCTTTACGTCTGGGAAACAACAAAAAGGAAAAAACCTTTTCGTTTCTACTTCAATCAGACAATTTTAAATTGTTTTTTTCGTTTCAAATTCATCCAGACAATTTTAAGCTGTCTTTTTCGTTTATAAAAATAAAGTCAAATTATATTTATAAATTAAATGTTACAAGAACAAAAGTATCTCAATATTAAGCGTGGATATTTTTTTTTCTCTTTCGCGACAATGTTGAATCAATCATGTTAGATTTTCTTTTTTTGCAAATCGTTGACAATTTGCTTTTGTTTTTTTCTTTGTATCGTAGTTTTTTTAAGCTACTCATATTTTATTTAATAACGGCCACCAAAAAAGTTAACCGCAGCTTAAAAAAAAACGTCAAATGGAGGAAATTCTCAAATATAGGGATTATAGGGGATTTGGAGAAAAATAGGGAGGTGGAGGGGCATAGGCTGACTGTCATAGGCACTGACTGTGACCCCTGGATTCTTTCCATTGATCTTTCTAATCAGATTTATTCTTAGTTCAATTTTGCCCCATTGGTCTGAAACTTCCGAAGCAATGCGGGATATTTTTTTTTCGTTGAGACAATTTCTCATGATATGAGAACTTTCTTGATAGATTTCATCCTTCATCTAAAATTTATCTATTTTTGCTGATTTCTAAAAAGTTTCTCATCTCAAATTTACTGCTTTTTGGTCATAAATTTTCTGAGCAAGGGGATTTGCTGTTTGTATCTTTTAGCCTGAAATCCCCCAATCAATACAGAATAATTTTAATAATAATATTTATAATTATAATTATAATCAGGCAAAAGCTTAAAATCAGGGAAAGGCAGGGAATTTCTATACAAGGGACTTTAAATAACTGTCAGGTATAGTCAATTTGAAATTTTCAATTTGAAATCGTTTTATTCAATTTATAAAAGATTCTATGTTAAAAATGTTACAAGGTTAAGATTCTGATCATTGAAAATTAATGGTCATGGAAAACGAAAAATTGATCAAAGAAAAATGAGAGAATTTTGAAAATGAAGTTTTGCGGCCACTCTGATATAATATTCTTGCCCTCGTTCTTGCCAGTAATTTATTTTCCTTGTATTTCAATTTCTATTTCTTTTTTTGCAGTTTCCTTCTCCTGAAGATTATCTTTTTAGTTACAAATCTTATTATTCGGTTGGAAATTCAACAATTTTATGGAAAAGTCATCCTTTTTAGTTAAAAATTCAAGTGTTTTGTCGAAAATTCGACTTTTTGTGTTGAAATTTCAATTATTTTGGTAGAAAATTTACTTTGTGTTGAAAATTCATATTTTGTCGTTCAAAATTAAAATGAAATCTTTCTTCATTGAAATTTTAATTATTTTTTGTTGAAAATTCGTTTTTCTTGGTTGTATTTAACTGCTTTTGATTTCAAATGAAAATCTTTTTTGGTTGAAGTATTTACTATTACATTATTCGTTGAGAATCGAGCTTTTTTAAAAATGAAAATTGATTTACTTGATTGAAGGTTGAATCACTTTGTTAAAACATCATTTTTGTTGTTGTTAAAGATTCAGAATTTTAGTTAAAAATTCATCTCTTTGGATGAAAGTTGAAATATTTTGTTGAAAATTGATTTTTTTAAATCGAAACTTCAACTATTTGGGAAAAAGTTTAACCACTTCGTTAAAAATTTATTTTTTTGGTTGAAGTTTTAACTCTTTGGTTAAAAATTTATTTATCTTGTTGAAAATTCGTTTATTATTTTTTTTTTTTAATGAATATGTAAATTTACCACTTTTCGTTGAAAATTGATCATTTTTAGTTGAAAATTCGTCTTTTTTGTTACGAAACTAATTTTCTTAATTAGAGAATTCCACTTTTTTGGTTAAAAATGCAACTTTGGTTGAAAATGAACGTTTTTGTTGAAAATTCATCTCTTTTTCGAAAAAAAAACAAAAAATTATTTGGTTGTAAATTTCACTATATTGTTGAAAAACAATTTTCTTTTACTCAAAATGTAACTTTTTCATTTTTGGTTGAAATTTTATGGTTTTTACTTGAAAATTCAACTCTTTGTTTGAAAATTCATGCATTTTGTTGGAAATTAATTTTGTTTAATTTAACTGTCTTATAACAAATACAATTATTTGGTTGAAAATGGAACTGTTTTTGGTTGAAGTTCAATCTTTTTTGTTTGGAAATTCGACCATTATTTGGTTGAAAATTCATTTTGTTCTGGTCAAAAATGAAACTGTTTTGTTGAACATTCATCTACTTGGAGTTTGGGACAGAAAATGGTTCGTTTTAAATTGAAATTTCACATTTTATGATAAAAAAAGTCGTCTTTTTTGATTAAAATAAAAAAAAATGAATTTGTTAAATTTTAATCTCAAATTGTTTTACTTCATTTATAAAAGATTCTTTGTTAAAAATGTTACAAGAATAAAATGCTGGTCTTCGAATATTAATGGTCAGGTAAAAATCAGGGAATTTTGAAAATGGAGTTATTCGGCCACCTTGAATGCAGAATAATTTTCCCGGTGAAAATAATTTCTTTCATATACAATACAGGTAAGTGCACCAGTCTCCGGACACGTACCAGTGGTCGGACGAATATTTATTTTCTCTTTAAAAAATTGTTATAATGTTATAAAAGTTCAGTCATATGAAAGACATTGACATCTATTTTCTAACCTATTTTTGACAATTTGCAAAATTCAATACTTTTTTATTTATGGCCTTCTGAAAGTGGTGTCCGACCTTAGAATCGTCCGACCACCGCAACATTTGCCCTATATGCGGCACAACAATAAATTGCAATATTTCTTTTTCCAAGCTGTCAACTGTCTCAGAAATAAACGAGAAATAGTAAACCCAACAACTTCTAAAGGACAATAAATGAGTTAATTCCATTCTCTTGTCATTATGCATTTTTACTATAGACGTTTTTCTCATTACATTAATTATTTTACTATAAAATTTGTACTTTCTATATGTATACATAGAGCTGAGTCAACTTTAATGTCCTTTAGAACTCGAAACCCAACTGACAGTTCAAAGAACGAATGACCATTGTCATGTAGCATAATGAATGTATTGAACTGACAATAAATAAGTATATTCCTGCAATGTTGTGACCCTGACGATCTTTCGCTTCCACTGAGACTTTTGTCGCTTTATTTGTTATTCACAATACGTAACACTGCCGAAAATATTTTTACCGTGTCTACGCGTTCAGCATCGAATTAAATTCACAAACAGCAGCCATTGTTCTCACTAACCTACAGCACTGTATTTATTATAGACATTAGCATTTTTATTTCGTGACCACGCTGTCAACGACTTGATTCCTTAAAATAGCAGGTGTCGAGACTCGAGGTTCTACTATTGTGTCGCGTGTTACGTCGCGTTAACCTTTAGGAACATATCAATTAACAATTTTCTGTCTTTTTTCATACAAAAGGAAGACACAAATCTCTATAATTTTTTTTTAATTCAGGGTACCCGTTTTAACCGAGGAAGAAAATTCCCGTTCATTTCAGGGTTCAAAAACATTTTTCACGGTCATTGCAAATTCAACAGTTTTGTTCAACATTCGTCTTCTTTTTATAGAAGATTGATCCTTTTGGATTGCAAAATCACCTTTTGGAAGGAAATTAGTCTTTTTTGGATGAAAGTTGATTCTTTGTATTTGAAAAGTCTACTATTATATGTTTGTTTAAAAATTCAACTATTGGGCTGAAAATTCAACTATTATGTTAAAAAGTAATCTTTTTTAAATGCAACTGCTTTATTCAAAAATCGTGATTTTGTATAGAAAATTTGTCCTTTTGGATTGAAAATTCATCTTTTACGGTTAAAAGTTAATTTTTATTTTTTTGAAAAGTTTACTATTATATTTTTGGTGCGGAATTTATCTCGTTTTGTTGAAAAATCTACTATTTGGTTGAAAATTGATATACCTTGTTGAAATTCCATTCTTTCCTTAAAAAGTGATCTTTTGTGGTTGAAAGTTGATTTTTTTATTTAAAAAGTATACTATTATATTTTGGGTTCGGAATTCATCTTTTTTCGTTAAAAATTCTATTCTATTTGATTAAAAATAGAATTATTTTGTTTAAAATTCAACTATTTTATTACTTATCTTTTTTGGTAGAAAGTTCAACTGTTTTGTTTGATAATTCGTCTTTTTGCATAAAAAATCCATCCTTTTCGATTTAAAATTCATCTTTTGGTAGAAAATACATCTTTTGATATAGGAAATTCATCTTTTTGGTTGAACATTCATCTTTTTTGCTTCCTCATAGAGGAAGCTTTGTAATGGTAACATTTTCCAAAAAATTTTAATTCATTTAATTAAACCTTTCTCAATTTAAAAATGTCTGATACAATGTTCTAAGCAATTTACCGGATGTGTGTGTGTGTATGTCACGTTTTTTTTGTTTGAAAACGGTTACAGGTAAATTGATGAAATCTGAAGGGCTTATTTTAACCTTTAATATCTTGAAACTGACCGAAAGATTTCTAAAAATATTTATTGAATTTTTTTTAGCAGTCAATAATATTTTAAAACTCGGTTTTTTATAGTAAAACTTTTTTCATTCACATAATTCAAAGTTGATGCAAGATTATAAAAGATTCCTTGGTTCGAGACGAATCGATTGACCTATGATATTAATACATTTTATTAAAGTGTGAGGAAGTTATCGTCATTTATATTATATTTAAAATCGATTTTTACAGCAAAAATTTTTTCATGCATATAATTTAAAGTTGATGCGAGAATAGAAAAGATGTGTTGATTCGAGACGAATCGATTGACTTATAATATTGATAAATTTTATTGCAGAGTAGGGAAGCTATGTAATGCATAATATTTGAAAACACGGTTTTTTATGGTAAAACTTTTTTCACTAAGATAATTCAAAATTGAAGCAAGAACGGAAAAGATTCCTTGATTCAAGACAAATCAATTGATATATAATATTAATACACTTTATTGAAGATTATAGGAAGTTATGCTCATTTAAAATATTTGAAACATCTGTTTCAAACAGAAAAACTTTTTTCATCGACATAATTCAAAGTTGACGCTTGAATAGAAAAGACTTTTTGATCATAAATTTTCAAGTAGAATAATTCTGAAAACTTTTGTAAAGAAATCATAAAGCTGGGAAAGGGATAGGGTGCGACAGAACTTCCCTTTTGATCCAGGATTCATCTCTTTTTATTAAAAATTCTACCATTTGGTTGAAAATTTAACTATTTTTTTAAAAATTCAACTATTTTCTTAAACAATTATCTTTTTTGGTCGAAAATTTCACGGTTTTATTTAAAAAATTGAAAAGTCTACTATTACATTTTTGGTTCAGAATTCAGATCTTTCTGTTAAAAATCCTACTATTTGGTTGAACAAATAATTATTTTTTTGAAAATTCAACTATTTTCTTTGAAATATAATCATCTTCTTTGGTCGAAAATTCCAACTGTTTTGTTTAAAATTCATCTTTTTGGATAGAAAATTCGTTCTTTTGGATTAAAAATTCATCTTTTGGTAGAAAATGCATCTTTTTTTTGGTTATAAATTCATCTTTTATGGTTAAAGTTTAATTCATATTGATTAACTGGAGACTTTATTATTCTATATAGTCAATGGTTTTCAACTTTCTTCAGAGTTCTGCGTTTAATTATTTTATAATTAAATAATTATTTTATCTTATAAGTAACGTCTGATTTGTCCATTTTTTCCTTCCAGGATCAGAAACTAGAATAAAATATATGTATTTTAAGACTACGTAAGTTAGCTAAATTAGATGATGAAGTATTTTAGAATCATTGAAATGTTTTTTAATTTTTTTAAATGGTATTTGTATTTGTATTTATTCATGAAAAGTTCCTAGGGCTAAATAGCCCTATAAGGAACAGGTGATACATATAACAATTAAAATGTGACGGCGATCGATTTGACGATTGAAATCAAAAATAGGGATTAACAAAGGTAAGGAACTAAACTACAATGCAAAAAATTGGATCCGGGCTATCAACAGAAGGTTAGTTATATATATATATATATATATATATATATATATATATATATATACATACATACGCAAATATACATACTTAAAAGTAACTGCACATTCATACACATACTCAGATAAATTTTAATTATGAAATTAAGTATTACCAATGTGTGATTTCGAGGGTAGGATTCGATGTGTTGAATAAGTATCCAAAAAGGAGTTTGCTGAAATGAAATTGTGAAGGTGCATTTCTAATGGTTTTAGGCATTTTGTTCCAAAGGCGAGCACCACGAATAACAAAGGACATTTGCATTTTACACGTGCGGTGTGGCTGAATTTTTAATACTTTTTTCCTTTCACGGAGTTTGGAATGTGTTGGTTGATCTTTGTCAGTGAAATGAAAGAGGTTGAGAAGATATTGCGGGGCTTCATTACTGAATAGGCTATAAAGCAATAGGGTAATTGGCAGGAGGACTCACTCCTACCTGTACACCCCTTAAGCTGTCATGAATGTAGAGACAGACCCCACCCCCTCTTCTCTGATCTCTATCTCTGCGGAAAAGTGTGTAATGATCAAGTGCTATAAGGCTATAGATGGAATGTTAGGCGTAAGCCAGGTCTCAGACACGGCTATGATATGGTAGAAACAGGACATAAAATGATGTTTGAATTCGTGGAAATGGGCAGGTAAAGACTGAGCGTTAACGTGACAAATATTTAAGGTTTCCATTTATACAGGGATAAGAAACGTTCAAGTATGATTAAATATATAAATGTCTGAAAGACGTTAACCAACAAAATCCAGTTCACATGATTACAGGTGAAAACAGGGAATAATGCACATATAAAGGTAAAAATTGTAAAAGCAATAAGCATTATAAAATTAACATGACAATTATTCAAGATATCCATTAAAAATGTAATATGGTTAGTTTTAAGTTGCAAGTTACCTGAAAGAATAGTAGCACATAGGAAAAGATATTAGAAATAGAAATAACATGAACAATAACCAACAGAGCCCAAATTAAGTAATTACAAATATGGCTAAGTAGAGTCAAATAGTTGCTGAAGTGGCAGTGTAGATATAAATCTAAAAGAATCTTCAGTGGTACTGAAGCATGAAAATTTAAGTATACCGTAGAAGGATAAATCTCCGAAATAGAGCGAGAAACAATCTTAGTTATTTTTATAGAATCTCGTGCAGTCGATACAATAATAGATCTTTTAGATAAAAAATGAAACACAATATAATCAGGATTAATTTGATTTAACAGATGTTTTTGTAGATCATAATAAATTCCATTAGCGCAGTTAGAATAACTGAGAAACCTTTGTGTTATTAAATACAAATTCTTAATTGAAACAAATATTAAGTATGCTAGATGAGTTGGAAAACAGTCTAATTGACAAGTTGGGTTATATTTACCGACATATATATTTAGGATGATACTAGGAATCAGTAGTTGCTATTTAAGCCCCTCGACGGTCTGCAGATTAGCCAGGTGAATTCGTGGAGATCCATCCTCTCTGCGACAAAAAATTTTTCCGCCCGCAATCCACAGATATTTGATTATTTTGTCTCTTCTGAGACCCAGGGCAATGGCGTAGATTTTCCTGTTCAAAGGTGACAGGGCCTCACGTAGATAAACAGGGTGTTTATCATTGTTCGACCACCCAAGGTTTTCAGTAGAGAAGTCTCTAAAAACCTTGCGTCTCTCAACAAATTTATCTCGCAGTTGTTGATTGCTGAGTTTCGCGACAATGATGGGCGGGTTGGAGGATTTTGTGAGTGCAGGTGCCTTTATGATTCGGTAAATTTTTACCACATCTTCCCTCTTAAAGGGAACGTCAAGAGCTCTAGCTATCGAGTCCATATTAGTAAAAAGGTCTTCATTTGGTTTCATGGGGAAATTATGAATTTCCAAAGTCTCAAATGGTCTCATCTAACACTTTAAAAAATCATTATTATTGTCGTAAAGTTGATTAAAATACCTTTCTAAGCCACTAAACTTTAAGTTATTTTTTTTTACTTCTTGGAGTAATATGTATTTGAAAAATTCTATCCGCGTGAAAATAGCAGACTTCACAGCTCAAAATGCTCTTTAAAACAGAGGAAATAAGGTGATTTCCCAGGAAAATAGGGGAATAATGCGGGAATGAATTGTTTTAAATAAAATCAATATATAGGCAAGTATAGTATACTAAATTCAATATAAAAGGCTTAAGATTTTAAGTCAAAATATATTGCATTTTCAATATAATAGCTGAATTTTCAACCAAAGAAGAATTATTTTCTACAAAAAGAGATTAATTTTCAAGCTGAAAAGTCAAGTTTTCAACAAAAGAGTTAAGTTTTCAAGCTAAAGGTCGTATTTTTTAGATAACAGTAGTGTCTTTTACACTCAAAAAGATGAATTTTCAAGAAAATAGTTGAGCTTTTGATTAAATTGTCGAATTTTCTATAATGAAAGATTAAACTTAAACCGAAAACAGTTGAATTTTCAACCAAATAGTCAAACTTTTAAATAAAAGAGACGAATTTTTAAGAAAATAGTTGAACTTTTAACCAAATAGTTGAATCTTTACACCAAAAATAATTTTTTTTTAAGAAAATATTTGAATTTTTAACCAAGAACTTTTCTACCAAAAAAGATGAATTTTCAATCCAAAAGGACGAATTTTCTATCCATAAAGAAGAATTGTCGATTTAAAAAAATGAGTTTTTAACAAACATAGAGATTAATTTTCAGCCAAATAGTTGAATTTTCAAACAAAAAAGTTCATTTTTAACCAAGAAACATAGATTTTCAACCAAAAAAGACAATTTTTTTAGAAGACAACTGAAGTTTCAATTGCAAAGAACGAATGCTCCACAAAACAGTTGAACTTTCGACAACGAAGTTAAATTTTCGACAAAAAAGATGCCTTTTTACGAAATAGTTGATCCTTCAATAAAATTAGAGGTGTGCTGATTTGAAATGCAATGTCTCATAGAATGTAAGTATAGCAAATACTAATATCGTTTATTTTTTCCGCAAAAAAGAATGTGCTATCTAAATTTACCTTTCTAAATCTCACCATGTTTACTACAATGTTCCTTATTTGTTTGGAATATCTATTAATAGCTGAGTTCAGGTCCTATATTCCTATATCGTATGAATAATGAATAGTCTGAAGAATTAACACCGAAATTCGTTTAATCGAGAATGCAAGCCTAAGAACACTAGTTACATGTAAGGCATTCGTACGGGTACCCACACACATACGAAATTTAAAACCGGTTTATTGAAACTTTCGAAAATTCCATCATGACGCAGCCCTTCTGCCTACAACAGAATAAATGGTCTTGACTCTTCTTTTATCCTTTATTTACAGTTACTTATGTAACAGATTTAACCTTTCTTTTTCATTCTTTCTCATGCATATGTATATAACATATGCATATTTTTTCAAATAAGACACTAAGCAGGTGCATACAGCGCAGCATTAAGGAAACCCATAAAAATACTAATCAGCGTGTGACATTGGGCACATCCGTAAATGAGACTAATACGTAACAATTATAGTACGGTGTACTTACCTATGCAAAATACTGTTAACTTACCTTGAGGCTAATCTTGTCTTCTTTCACATGAATGACACTGACATCAAAGACTTTGAACACCCACAGACAGAACACTCATTGAGATCATGCAATGAGTGATTTATTCGAGTGATTGGATTTTAATTTGCTTCATGTTAACGGTACATAGGCAATTGATCGCATTTTTCTCGATTTACTCATCGCTGCATTAAATAAATTGAGTATTAGGGTGTCCAATAAAAAGGACCTCGCGCCAAATGTATAGCAGAAAATGGCTTTTTGTCAAAATGTCTAATTACGGCAAGAGAGCCTAATCCGAATAAGGGATCCAAATGCGGATCAATATTGTTTTTGCCGTAAATTGATATAATTATAAACCCGAATTTTGTGCAATGTTTAGTTAAACTACAAGGAGAAAAATGGATGTTCACAGTTAACTTTTAGATATTTAAGGTTAACATACTTAATGTTTAACTATCAGACAGCCACCTAGATGTTAAAAGTTACTTTCTGCAAATATGAAAAGATCTCGTGTTGAGAAATGTCATGGCAGTTTTGTGGCAGGTCTGGATTTATCTAGACTGTCTAGTCTCGAAGATCTGACCTAGCCCAGGTCTGACGCTAGTCTGGCCCAGGTCTGGATTTATATACACTGTCTAGTCTGGAAGGTCTGACCTAGCCCAGGTCTGACGCTAGTCTGGCCCAGGTCTGGATTTATCTACACTGTCTAGTCTGGAAGGTCTGACCTAGCCCAGGTCTGACGCTAGTCTGGCCCAGGTCTGACTTTATCTAGACCGCTAGTCTGGAAGGTCCGGTCTGTCCCAGGACTGGCGCTGCTCAGTTATCCAAAAACAATCAAAGTTGTAAGTTCGGCCTGAAATTTCTGGTCTGGCCTAGGTTTGGCGCTGATCAGCTAGCCAAGATCAAGAATTCTAACTTCGGTCTGGAAGGTCTGGCCTGGCCCAGAACTGGTGCTGATCAGCTAGCAAAGAAGCATTTCGAAAAAGTTAGAGGGTGTCTAGAATGGAAAAATTTAGCTAAATACAATTATAGTAAAAAATGATTTTTTTCCACGGCATTAATAAAAAAAAAGTTTCGTCCCAATCAATTGGGACGAAACTCAACGAAACGTTTGCCTTTACTAGATTAATAATAAGAAGATGGTAAAAAGAAGCTACATCGGGTTTTAACAACAAACCCCACCCCTACCCTTCTGATTTTCAAAGAAAAAATTGTGTTCAACTCTTTTGGAAGGACATAAATAGATCTAAGTGGGATCTATTTACCCGACAGGCTCTGATTAAAAAAAAATCTGCCCGCTTCGCGGGCACATTCTCATGGCGCGCTTCGCGCGCGGCTCGCTTCGCTCGCAAGTTTGAGCGCGCCTAGGGCGCGCGACTGTTGGATCTCGCGCTTCGCGCTCGATCATATATTTATCTCGCGCTTCGCGCTCGATTATGTATTCACCTCGCGCTACGCGCTCGGGCGTATTTGCATCGCGCTTTACGCTAGGCTCCTCTAGATTTTTGAACTTCGTGTTCGACTTCGATGAAAAGAAAAAGTTTGTTTGCAAATATTATAAAATTATCAAAACCTCTACATATTAAGTGATTGTTAAATTTGCTTTTATTTTAGACTGAAAAGGAACTTTATTTACTCAAGGTTCTATCGACCTTAAGGAACACATTCTCATCCAGACACTCGCGCTTCGCGCTCGATATTTGATTTGAAAATCATTTGAACCGTATGATAGAAACAAAAAAGTTTGAGCGCACTTACGGCGTGCGATTTGGTAAATACACTGAGCGCGCACTTTGCTTCGTGTTATATGTTCTTCATATACAAATTACTAAATTTGTATTTGATTTCAAATGAAAAGTAATGATATAATTTAGGCGACAAATTTTATTAGTTAACATTTTATTTTAGCTTGTGCCGTTTATCAAAAAAGTTAATTTTTTCATTTTGAATATATTCTTACCACAAAAATTGATTACGGGTGTGTACGTCTTTTTTGAATGCACAATTTTTGTTCATTTATATGTTTTCGTACCTTGCATTGTTTTTTCAAAAATTTGATTTTTTTTACTGTCAATGTTATTTTCACGAATAAAACAAAAACCACGCATCCTATCGAAACATGAGTCACAATAAATTTGTACCTCTTCCTTGGATGAACAAATTTTGTTTCGGTCATTTTTTCGTAGCTGGTAATATTCGTCTGAAAATTTGATTTTTCTATTTTCAATGCTGTTTTTTACGAATAAAACAAAAACTACGCGTCATATCAAGAAGTGAATGATAAGAAATTTGTAGATCTTTTTTAGGTGCACAATTTTGGTGAGATGACCTTTTCTGGTATCTTGCATAGTTTTACAGCAAAATGGCTTTTTTGATTTTTCATTAATTTTTTGTGCGATCAAAATTTGAATTTTTTATTTTTCGAAAAATTCAAAAAGTTGTCATGAAAATATTATAGGGTGTTCAGCAATCAACGTTTTTCTCCTCTTGACTTTTTTTCATATCGTGCGTTTTTCGGCTTAAAATGATCATTTTCGTTTGTTTTTTGGAATTTTGAAAATGCTATAACTCCAGTAATTTTTTTTTTATCACGAAAAGTCATAAGAATATTTTGTTCGTCATCTTGCGAACTACTAATAACCGTACATAGAATTTTCAAATCTTCCAAAAAAGTGGTCTCAAAAATTTTCAAAATGTGCTCACTTTTTGGATTTTCATCCAAAATAGCTGGTTAACGAACTCGTTCTCTATTTTTCGGCCATAAAAAAGTGTGCCAAAGCTCAATCAAATCTGATCATTTTTTCGAAAGTTATCGTGGCTACAGACAGACAGACAGACAGACAGACAGACAGACAGACAGACTACAGACTACAGACAGACAGACACCTTCGTAAAAATCGTTTTTTCTGACTCAGGAGGTCTCAAAACGTGGAGATTTGATGAAAACCGACTATGTCAAATTTTACATAAAACCAATACCTTCTCATTAGAATGAGAATGTAAAAAAATTGAAAACGATTTATTAAATCGGATTCAAAAGGCTGTATCTGATTAAAATTAAACTAATAAATCAGTTTCAATCGGGTCAATCGTTCCCAATCGGTTCAAATTATTTTCTTTTAGAAGGGAGACTAGCCCGCGACTGACTAGCCTCCAACTATTGGCTGATAAACTAACGGCTGACCAGATGGTCTGGCCTGGGGCTCGTAAAAAAACGCCACACTATTGGTCAGGCCCAGGCCAGACTGTCTGGTCAGCGTCAAGACTGGAAACCAGACGGTCTGGTCTGAGCCAGGCCAGCGCCAGAACATTTTTCCACACGGGATATATGCAAGTATGCAACGCAGAGCCTTCTTACCTCTATCCAAACAATTTACAGCATTATTATTATCATGTGACCAAAATATTAATAATCAACATTTTTCCACAAGTTTACATACGACACGAAATATTGACTATAAGCTTCATCAAGTGTCCGATAGAGGTATGACGTTTTCCTGCACTCAAACAACGACTTTAACATTTTGGATGTTTCACCCTGACATCTCAGAAGTTTCAGTTTAACATAACAATATTTTTACGCCTAACATCTCAAAAAGATAGCAGGTGTCACGCGTCAAATGTGGATAAAAATCTTACCTTGACACAAAATATTCTCAAACTGATGAAAAGATTTTTTTTTAATTCGAAAATTTGTATTTTGCATACCAAATGATCAACCTAACATTTTCTATAAGAGGAATTAATTTTTGATCATAACTGTAATTTCAAAACACATTGCTTATAAAACCTGATCTACATTTGATTCCTTATTGTCCTATTTTTTTGTAATTTCGAACGTGCAGATCAATAACTCAAAAGAAAAATATACGAAAAATGGACAGTTATTACTGAAGCAATTGCCGAACTTTAAATTTTCACATGTATTTCATCAGAAAAATTATTTTATTATTGAAATATTATCCTTCACCAAAATTTTTGTTAGATTTGGCTAAATGTATTATCACATTATGCAGCTCAGACTCATTAAAACAAAATGTTTGTGTCCATATCCTTGAAAGATTCACCATTTCTGTATACAGAATGTTTGGACGTTGTTTTACCATCCCTTAAACATTCAAGCAAGGAAACCGAAATTTTCGAGCAACCAAGAGTAAGGGAGATTTTTGTATTATACTATAGGGGTTGGAAATCAATTAACAATAAATGTGGAAACCTATCTTAGTAAGGAAAGTTGTTGAAATTATTTTAAGCGTTGTTTTAACATCCCCTTAATATTAAAACAAGTAAATCAATATTTTCAAAAAACGATAATCACTGGAGTTGTTTTTATTATACCATTGGGGTTAAAAACCAATTTACAATACATAATTGGGAGAAACATATCCTATCAGGGAAAGTAGTTGAAATTATTTTTAACGTTGTTTTAACATCCCCTAAACATTAAAACAAGAAAATCGACATTTCTAGAGAATGAAACTCAAAGCAGTTTTTTTATTATACTACTGGTTGTTATAAAAACCAATTCACAATAAATGTAAGATACATATCCTGGTAGGTAAAGTAGTTGAGTTTATTTTAAGGGTTGTTTTAACGTTAAATACGATTAGATATGTCCCTATACAACTTGAATTTTTGTTTGAGGTAGTTTTTTCAAAATAGATTTTCGAACCCAATAGTATATGATCAAAAAAATCTCCTCTGATTTAGTTTGTTACTAAATGTCCATTGCCTTATTTTGATATTTAGGAAATGTTAAAATAACCCTTCAAATAATTTCGAAGACTTTCCTTACTATGTATGCTTCTCACATTTATTGTGAATTTATTTCCAACCCCAATAGCATAATAACGAAACTCCTGCAGTTTTGGTTTTTTTAGAAATGTCGATTTTTTTGTTTGAATGTTTAAGTTTAAGGGATGTTAAAACAAGCCTTAAAATAAATTCAAACCGTTTTTCTAGTAGAAAACGCTTCCTACATTTATTCTTAAGTGATTTTTTATGCCAATAGTTTAATAAAAATATCTTCCTTGGTTTCGGTTGTTCGGAAATGAAGGTTTCCTTGCTTGTATGTTTATAGGGGATGCTAAAACAACCACCCCCAAACATCCTGTATACACAAAATACCGAATTTGTCAAGTTTATGGGTATAAAACTTTGTTTCAAAGGGTCTGATCTACAAGATGTGAGGCATTTAGCCAAATATAAAAAAGTTTGGTAAAAGGATAACATTTAAATAATAGACGAATTTTTCTATTGAAATACATGTAAAAATTAAAAGTATGGCAATTGCTTGAGGAAAAATTAACCATTCTTCTTATAATTTTCTTTTAAAAGATTGATCTGCACGTTCGAAATTACAAAAAAAATATAATTAGACATTTTGACAAAAAGCCATTCTCCGTAAGAATTTTTGAATTACGCAAACGCCATACCACTAAATTTTGTCTGTTTGGTAAAAAAGTACTGCCATACATTTTCTTTCATTTTTAAAAGATTGTTTAGATTTTATGCTAGGCCGTTTTATCCCTGAAAATAAGTTTGATTAATTTTCGATTAAAAAACAAGACAAAGAGTGACGCCAAAGTTCGCCTATTTTTTGGACCTCCCTAGCGACCTGGTGAGAAAATATAAAAATATGTTACAGGTATCAAATTACTCGCCATTTAAAACCAAAGTAGCATCGCTTTTCGTTTTTTAAAAATTTCACAAAATTGCCCCTCTTGAGGGGTTGAGAAGACCCCAACAAAATTAAAAAATAGGAAATACCCATTGGAGAGCTTTGGGGTGAATTTTCAACCCACATCAACCTCTTATCAATCAAGAAAATACGTGATTTTACTTTTGTAAGGTTTATTTTATAAGAAAATATATTGATAAATGATTTTATAATTAGTGGTATTTCCTATTTTTTTTGGGTCTTCTCAACCCCTAAATAGGGGTAATTTTTCGAAATATTTAAAAAACGAAAAGCGATGCTCACTTTGGTTTTTAATGACGAGTATTTTGATACCTGTAACATATTTTTATATTTTTTCACCAGGTCGCTAACGAGGCCCAAAAAATAGGCGAAAAAACAGCCTATTTTGGCGTCACTCTTTAGAGCTAAAAAATTCTTTCACTTCTAGAAAGTATTTTTTATTTATTGAGAAATAAGCCTTAAAGTTTATGACACACGACAATTTTTTTGAAAATATTACCGTGTTTGGAATGCGATAATTTGTAATTTCATTAAAATTAATGGTCTGAAATAGTCCCTAAAAATTTTCTTCCTGGAATAATATGCACAACATTTCTTCTAAAATATAAATAAAATATTCTCCATAATGAATAAATTAAAAATATTTATACCGGGTGCCAGAAATAAAAAAATTTTATAGCTCAAAATTTGAGCTATATAATTTAAATTTAAATATTTAATATTTCTATATATAGTATTTTTAGCTATAATTTACTTGAAAATGATGCAAGCTTTTATAAATTATTTTATCCTTTTTTCAAGATAAAGTCACTATAGTCACTTTTTAAAATGAAAGTATCATTTTAGTAATCTTTGAATTCTATTGAATTTCTTTGAATTCACCTTGAATTTTTTGAAATTGCCTTGAAATCCACAGAATTTAATGGATCTTTTTTAGATTACCAATTTTTTAATTCACCCTGAAAGTTCACTTAGAATTCTTGTGAATTTTATCAGATGTCTGTTCACTCCCATTTATCTGAATTCAATGGAATTTTTTGAATTGTAAAAATTTTGTTGCATTTGCTGGAATTATTTTTTGTTCACCCTGAATTCTTTTAAATTCATCGAATTCTTCTCATTTTCCTTATATTATTCCAAATTCACTCGATTTTTTTTAATTCACTGTTTTTTTTCTATTCACTTAAATTCTGTTGAATTCACCCAGAATTCTGTTCACTCTCATTTTAGAGGGTAGCGTTGGCAAAATAAAAAAATTCAAATTTTTATTGGACACCCTATTCAGTATATATATATATATATATATATATATTTTTTTTTTTTTTTCAAGATTTATTTCTATCAGAAGTGAAGAAACGGCTGATAGAGGACCAACAGTTCCTAAGATATTTTGGAACAAAATTGGATTAAGTTTATGCAAAAAATTCCATTTAATGTAAACATTCTTATGGATGTGTACGGTGGCAAAAGTTAATTGAAGATTCAATTTACGGTTTGACGGCATGCGGAAATAATTCCAATGAAGACAACGAGGCATTGAATTAAAAATGTTCGATAATTCGATATTCACATTAAATAATTGTAATGGATAGTGACATAGAAGGTTAAAACGTTATTAATCAACATTTCCGACAAGATTCAGATATTTAAGGCAACTATGTAATCGAATTTATATATTATAATGAAATTTCCATTCTATGAGTCTTGATACAATCTCTTTCAAAATTAAAATTTCATGAAAGTTTCATATTAATTGCATTAGTTTCTTTTTTTAATTTTCGAAATAAATTTATTAACTACTTTAGAAAAATGTGCTATATTTCTTTACTTCTGATTTTTTAATTATAAATAAATAAATAAATATTATATTAGGTTCCTGTCTAAAAAAATCACGACAAAAAATTGTTCTGAGATCAAAAAAATTAAACAAGTGAGAAACTAGCACGATGCTATATATTAAAAAAAAAAGAAAATGTATAGTTTACTACACCAGTCACTGGATTTTATGGGAAACATGAGATGGCAGAAAATTTTACATTCCAGAGGTTCGAAGATAGGCAGATTACTGTGTTATCTAGGAGAAATAATTTTTTTTTGTAAGAAACACGATGTAAAAAAAATGAGAATTCAATCTTTTTTTAAACTCACTACATGATGAAATATTGTTTGGACGATTTAGAGTAAAACTGAATCCTTTCGAGGAAAATAATTGAATAATAATTTCTAAGAACATTTATGAATTTTAATTTAAAGAAAATTAGTTAATTTAAAAACTAATTATCATACAATCCTATTTATTCTTCCCACTTTCCAATGTTACCACTTGACATGGAACGAAAATTATCGCACCTTTGCGATCACGAAACGCACCAATTAATATAAAAAAAACAGTTTTTATTTACTTTTTATATAACGAACTTACTTTCCCTGTAATTTTACATTTAATACTTATCTCACTAATTTAAAATGGACGGGTACTCACTCTTGTCGAGAATTCGTTTCACCTTCGTAGATTTCATTTTCCACCTGTCTTTCCGAGCTGGCAATAAGTCGTTCAGTTTCTTAAAAAAAAGCATAAATAAAAATAAATTAATATACATAAGACCAAGATCTAATTAGAAGCTTGATAAAAATATAAAAAATAAAAAATTGCCGAAACCCGGGATTGAACCGGGGACATTTAGATCTT